>OZ012739.1:39156370-39158870 GCA_963859935.3 Lathyrus sativus | reverse complement strand
CTTCGATGTTTAATGAATGTTTTACTGATTCATGACTTCTGGCCATGGTCCTCTAATATTTGGATTATGAAGGCTTTGTTTGCGCTCGTTGTGATTACAAGCTCTTGCTAAAGTGGTGGTTTAGGTACAGATAAAAGAAAAATGTGCATTATTCTTGTGATCAGACTTCAAAACAAGATTGACCGCCCAAGTTATAAGACTGATTCATTTCAAGGCAGGTTCATTTGGTTTCAAGTGGTTTTAGAATGTGTTTCAAAGATGAGTCCAACTCTTGCTTAGCTTAAACCATGTCCTTTCAAATCGTGATGCAAGTTGATTTGAAGCTGTGTTTAGAGTACATTCAAGCCAATAATGATATACCTTCAAGTCATGTTTCAAAAAGTATTATAAGCATTGTTTCAAGGTTGTTAAGGATGTGTGATTAATTAAGACATAAGATTGGAGATGGTTGGAGCCCATTGGTAAACCATGTTGGAGAATTATGTTGACTAACTTCAAATTGGTTTACAACTTTGATAAAATTGGTAAAATCATGGTCAACTGATTCTTGGGGCTGTGATCATGGCCTGGTCAAGCAAAGGTTAAACTTGCTTCAAGACAAGCAATTTAAAAAAAAAAAAATTCTCTCCAAGGTAGGCGCATAAATGGAAGCTAAGAGTGGGTAAATTCAATTTAAATTCAAATTCTCTTATCAACATTCAGAGTTACAAAACTTCCAAATGAGAACAAGTTGTTGGAACCAAAATTTAACAGTAAGGTAGTATGTCAAGCTGCTGTGACTAATTTGAAAACAGAGGCAAAGAATCAACACGTTTAAAATGGTAAAGATCAACACCACATGGTCAAAAGCTGCGGTTCAGTAAAATTGGAGATACAATAAATTCCCTCATGTTACAATTCCATCATAAGCAATGTTAAGGATTTACAAATTCAATGGAGTTCCAAATATTACATTCTGTGCTTAAATTCGAAGTCGGTCACAAGAGTAACGCGAATGGCCATACAAACATGAAGTATAATTCTACAAGTACTAAAGAATTCAGCTTCATGTTGGTGTGTTCTCTTTTGAACCAAATACAAGCTACTGCGCCTGCTGTGAATTGTCCATCCTTCAAGCTTCCGGCATTTCAGAAACGACAAAGTTGAAAGCTGGTATGTTATGCCACAGAACCATTCAGGATTAATATTGGTACCCCGGGCTACAAGTTTACATCAATCCATGTTATTCCTAAATGCCATCCATGGTATCCGTGCTTTAGGCCTGCGAATGACATCAACAAATGTTGATAAGAAAGAAACTACCATAAAGGATATCAAAATAGCAGCAGCAACACATAAAGCAGACCACTTCAAAAGCTTTTCATCAAATGTTTGTTCTTCATGCCTATCCAAACAAAGTCTTGCCACAAAAAAAGGAAACCAAGAATTCTGAACAGAGAGAAACCATTCCATCTACAAAACAGAACAAAACCTTCAACCTTCACATCACCAACTCACCTCTTAACTGAAAATCCTTTTCCAACTCAACTCTATCAAACCTTCGTTTTTCAACAAACCTCCACGCCAGAAAACTTTAACAAATTTTTCTTCCTTCAACTCACAACCCTATCCATATTGAATAACCATCTTCAAACCTTCCACCATTCTCAAACTACATCAATAACCACAGTAAATGCTCAACGTTTTCCACACCTTTTTCCGAAAACACCAAACTTCTATCCACAACCCTTCATCTTTGTTCAAGAACCAAAAACCACATATCACATATTTCTTTCTCAACTCCAACTTCATAACCGCAACCTGATATGCATCACAGGAGGAGGTTATCGCATAGCCAACAATGACAAAACGTAGAGTGTGTATAAAAAATAAAACAGAACATAAAGTCGCTCACCTTGTCACCTTCATAAACAATCTCTGAAACCTTCCATTTAACCTCCAGCCAACTCTACCTCCTTCGAAACCAACTCAACAGAAAATCAGCTTACCCCAGATTTACAGTCTGCACATGAAAAGATGATTAGTACAGACATTCATGACAATAAAAGAGATTCTGCAACATTAAGTCCCAATTTATGTTCACATTTCTGCACCAATTCTTGGATACCATGTTTAGGTTATTCAGTTCAAGACTATATCCATGCCAAAATCTTCACAGAGTTGCACCGACTATCTCACCTTAAGATCTGCAGCTTCCGTTCAACCGGCGACAGCTTTATCCTCCAACTGACAGCAACTGTATGTGCCTTGCATTCAATAAAAACGAGTTGCAATCAGTTCACAACGCAATGAAAGCTAAGTTAATTCACTGCATAAGTTATAATTAATAAGACAACAGGGAGTACATGAAGTAATGGCGGCACTCACAATTAAAATCCAAGATGTTGCATTCAAACTTCAGAATTTACATCACCCTAGAGATAACATTGTCACACATTCGGTCATTACAAGGGTGGTATTCAATCTTGGCTCGAAGAGAATCCGTTGGCGGCTGCAAATC
>OZ012739.1:39131558-39155870 GCA_963859935.3 Lathyrus sativus | reverse complement strand
ACTGAAAATAATGTCACTAACACTAACCTGAATAGATTGGGTTGCATAGACTTGTCTTGTCTTGTTTATGGTGGTGCAGGGTTCGTAGCCGTATGAAGTGGACGATCAAAAGATTGCAGTATTGACCAGAAGCTCGTAACAAAAGACTCGATCCCCACGCAGGTCGCGCTTCTGAGATAACAATGTCCCTTACTAAAGAAGGATCAAATTCCCCAGCTAGTCGTAGCTTATCCAAAGGACATTCTCCAACAAAGTCGTTTACTCTCAGCAGAATTGACGATTCCTAGATCGAAGGCTGTATTCAAACAGTGTGGTGTCCCCCAAAAGGATCCCCCATCCCGAGCAGAGTGGGTTAGCCTCAGAAGATTAATATTTCCAACTCGGGAGCTGTACTCAGACAGGCTACCCTTCCCAGTGGGGTCATTTACTCTCCCCCAGCGGAGTCAGTTGATTTTCCCCAAGAGAATCGTTTCGTCCCCGGTGGAGTTCTCTTTCCAGCAAGTGTTGTTCCTCCCAGTGGAACTCAAAGATTAAAACTCTCCCCGGCAGGGTTGGCTGTGTGTCCTGGCATTTATTTTGTCGGAATACCATGTGATACCCGTTCACTCCCCAGCAAAAGTCCAATTTTCATTGGCACGGGTAAGCTCCCCCGCAGAAGTCCAATCATGATTGGCGCATTCAGTTATTCCTCAGCGAAGTTGGCTTCACTCTTCCAGCATTTATTTTGCTGGAATAATTCTGTGGCACCTGGTTACCCCCAGCGGAGTTGGCGTTGTCTTCAGCATTTATTTTGCTGAAGCGGTTTCTGTATCCTAGCAGTTCGAGTCTGCATTTGCATCGGCATATAGTGTCATACTTGCATCCACCAAATAAAAAACGCGTAGCATTTCCATGTCGAATGGAGCATTACGCCATTGTCAAACATATGCATTTTGAAACATAAACCAGGTTGGTTAACCGTTTGTTTTCAAGTATTGTTTCCCTGGCAGATGGAGAGAGCTCTTGCTCAAATGAATTACCAAACATTCAAGATCTCGGCGTGAGACATTCAACGATAATGTCAGTTTTGGCATTATTCCCCACAGAGTTGTTTGATTAAGTTTCTCTTACTCCTCCAGCGGAGTATTTCTTCAAGGTTGTTGTTATGACAACATCAAAAGATTTCGTGAATCGATCTTTCGAAGTTGTCTGGCAGTGTGGATTCAGAAAATCCCCAGTAGAGTCCTTCTCAGATTTTCTGTCATGTCAGCACTGGAAATTGGAAGATTAGACTCAGATTGTGTACCCATGTGATTGATGGAGCTAGCTGCTGCAAAGATAGGCAGAAAAGATGTACTAGAGTATTACCCGTATGGATAGGCGGATGAAGTTTCCTGTGTTTAGGCAGATGATTTTCCCGTATGGATAGGCGGATGAAGTTTCCTGTGTTTAGGCAGATGATTTTCCCGTATGGATAGGCGGATGAAATTTCCTGTGTGTCGCCAAATGATTTTCCCGTATGGATAGGCGGATGAAGTTTCCTGTGTTTAGGCAGATGATTTTCCCGTATGGATATGCGGATGAAGTTTCCTGTGTTTAGGCAGATGATTTTCCCGTATGGATATGTGGATGAAGTTTCCTGTGTTTAGGCAGATGATTTTCCCGTATGGATAGGCGGATGAAATTTCCTGTGTGTCGCCAGATGATTTTCCCGTATGGATAGGCGGATGAAGTTTCCTGTGTTTAGGCAGATGATTTTCCCGTATGGATAGGCGGGTGAAGTTTCCTGTGTTTAGGCAGATGATTTTCCCGTATGGATAGGCGGATGGAGTTTCCTGTGTTTAGACAGATGGTTTGCCTGTATGGATAGACGAATGGAGTTTCCTGTGATTAGACAGAAATGTTTCCCCAGCGAAAGCGCCGGGATTTTTCTGTGATGTGAGTCCTAACGTGGACAGATTTGTGTTTATTCGTGATTTGGCGAAATTTGGGTCCAGATGTGGACAAGGTTACTCCTGTGACAACAGAATCTCTATTCGTGTTGACGAATTTATCTCTTTTCTTGTGTTGATAAGGTTAGTCCAGTTGTGGACAGAGGTGTTTTGCGAAAAGTATTCAGTACATGTGGCGTTACATAGGTGGTTGAAGTTGAAATCAGAATTATCAGACGTCGGATCAGTTGTTGCCGTAACAACCAGATTCAGTTGGTGGATGTCGTTCCCTAAACAGTTTGGCGGTTTATTTTTGCGGTTGGCAAATTTCCGGGTTCTTAGTATTCAACCGTCTCGTACCTCGAATGTTTGAAGGCCGTTCGCGCTTCACCCAGTCGGGTCCAAGTTGCTTGAATAGGGGCAGCTGTTGCACCCTAAAATTTGCTCAACTTACTTCACTTAGTTTATGTTTCAATTGCATTGTCATTTGCATAAAAAAAGTCATGTACATAATCTAATCATTTGCATAGCATAGCATGGGCAAGCCATCCAACAAGGGATCAAATGCAATTCTTATCTCTATGGGAATATCAAGTGATTCTTATTCAAATTCAAGCACATCCAAGTCATCAGAAAGAAATTGAAATCTGAGAAGTTGGTGGGCCAAGCAGTGGATCTATCTCCTATCTTGAGGATATTTGAAGATCATCAAAGAAGTTGTGAGTCATGAATTGAGGCCATGGAGGGTATATAGACATCATGGAAGACCTAGAGGGTCATTTTGAAAGTGAGGCAAGTCATTGATGTGATTACAAGAGTTGCAGTTGAAGACAGTCAACTAGGGTTTCATCTGGGTCAACCCTAGGTCAACCCTAGGTCAAATGATTGATTGAAAGGCATCAAGGTCTATTTGAGAGATGTGGGGTTCATCATTTTACATGTATATATGGATGTGGTGTTGTGCCAAGGAGAAATCAGGAGAAATCAAGAAGAAGAGGAGTTTCTAAATTAGGGTTTCTGTGTAAAATCCCCTGATTTAGGTCAAACTTCCAAGCAAGATAATTCAAAATGCAAGCTTCAAATGGATCCTTGGCTAACATTAAACTTGTAGAGTATATCAAGGCCTTTAATTTGAGTGGTGGAAGACATCAAGGAGATTTATAGAACTCAAGTTATGGTCCTTGCAAGTTACAGGTCATCTGAGGCATCTGAAATTTTGTCTGTGAAAGTTACTTGTCTTCCAATCAACTTTTACCCCTCAAGGAGCTTTCAAATGGATTTCTGGTCAACATGATAGTTGTTCCTCATGATCTTAGCTTTCTATAAAGGTATGGTATGCCTTCATCTGATCTGTGGAACTCTACTTATGACCTTGGCAAGAAAAGGGTATTTTGGTCATTTGAGAATTACAGGTCATTTCAAGCATATGCCTAAAACGCATTCAAGGAAGCTTCAAATGAAAAACTTCACAACATCAAAGTTTCTCCAAATGACATTTTGAGTCTAGAAAAGTGGTCATGGGAGTTGGCAAATGCTCATAACCCAAGATTGCAAATTTGGTCAATTAAAAGGTGAATTTAATGAATAAAAGTGACTTAAAAATGAGATTTTTCATAACATGTCCAAATGGGATGAAATTATAGGTCATTTTGATTGGAAACAATGTTTTGAGACCATTGGCAATAGTGGATTTTTGAGTTTAGTCCAAAATTTGAGAGATATCATGGTTTGCTTATGATTAAAGTGACACATGCCAAAACTCAAGGGATTTGTGTACAAGAAGTTTCTAGGAATTTCTAGATGTTTCCATGGGCATCTATATAAACCCTAGAGCTGATCCATGAAGGGGTTGCACTTCATTTTGATCCAAAACACCTAGTTTCATTCTCTCTTGCATTTTTGCAAATTCATTCAAACCCTCCTAATTCTTCATCATTCTGCAAGATTATTGATCCTATCATACTCCATGATCATCATTGATCACATCCCAAGAAAGATCTGAGTATATTGAAGCCATAATCGTGTGCTACAAGTTCATCCTACAAATTGCAAAAAGAGTTGGTTACAAGAATCCAAGGTGTTTAAGCAAGAACAAGTGCATACAGAATCAAGATCAAGGTCTATTGATTGCTATTGGAGCATTGCTGAGCTTGAAGTGGAGATTTCATCCATCTGTTTTCAACTTTACACCAGGTTGGTATTTTTATCGAATTGGCTTAGAATTGATAGCATGAGGTAGAATCATTAAGTTAGAACTGTTAGGAATAGGTAGATGATCATTTCTAGTGAATTTGAGAGCATTTCATGGAGTTTGACATTGGAGCACAAATTCTGTTGAGACCTAGAAATTGGTGATTAGGTTGTTAGAATCTTGAATTGTTATTGATTATTGATCAGTGCAAGGCCATGAAGAGTTTAGTGTACTTAGATCATGGATTGGTGATGATGAAAATTCTGAGTAATTTTGAGGTGGAGATCGTGTTTCATGCAAGAGTGGATATTAATTGAAACCAACACTATAGATGGATTCAGTGATGAATTTGGAGTAAGTTTGCTTTTTACATTTTTGGAATTGATGAAGAAATGAGTGAGAACGAGGAGGTTGAAGTTTGATGCATGAGGTTCCATTTCCATGGCTGTTTCACAAACCCTAGCTCGTTGGAGAAGATGACTCCACAAGCGTTGGATCGTGCCTTGACCATTGACTGAAATTCAGATCGCGCGGCCAGGATTTGAAGTTGAAATGAGAGGGAAGAGACTGAAGCCAAAACGCGTCGTTTCATTAAACGACTTTGCTGGGCTTAAGTGCACAATTGCTAGCCACACCTCCACTTGCCAGGCCCATTTCCATTTGAACTAACATTATTTGCTTTCTACACCGGTTTGTGTTTTAGTTTTCTTTTATATTTTCTGACTTAACTGGGCCCAGACGCGCCTTGCTACGCGCACCCCCAGTCTGGGCCCATCATTCATTTTTCAACTGAAAATCATTACTGACTACACCCCTAACTCATTTTAAGTCATTTTAATTTCCTTTATTTTTCTTAATTGTTTGAAAAATCATAACAAATTGAAAATTCCATATTTTTGATTGGTTGTTTTTTTACTATTTTCATATTTCTATGTAGAAAAATATCATGTAATAAAATTTCCATTTTATCTTCTTTTAATATTTTTTGCACATTTTTTCTTTTAATGCCTTTTTAAATAGATTTAATTTGTATATAGTTTTGTAGAATTTCTTTTAGGTGGTTCTCATAATCTTTTTAGGCCAATTTTTTTAGTATAACTAGATACATATATTAGGTCCCCCGCCTGATTTTTATACCAATTTTTGAGGATTTATTTTAGGTAGTTTGATTAGAAAACATTAGGCTAATCATTTAGGGTGGTGAATATAATGTAGGTTTAACAAAACAAATTTTCTTTTGGGTTTTCTTTAGGACAAATTAAATGATGGGACTATAGGGGTATTATGGGTAAATAATAGATCCCTTAGAAAATATTAGGCTTCCCCTATTCTACTATTACTACCAGTATACTTCCTGTATTTGCTTGATTGTGTGGTGTGCCCTCTCTAGGGTTATTATTTGACTGTGTGGGGTATTAGGCCTGCTTGGGGGTTAGGTTTGAGTGAAGACTTTGTTTATGAAGCCCATTGAAGACAAAAGGAATGAAGACCCATTTCTAGAGTTGATGAAGAGTCTCTTGCTGGCAGCTGTTGAAGGTTATAGGATCTAGGAGTTAGGTAGAACTCTAGAATAGCAGCTTGATTCACAAGCATGGAAGGTCTTATTTGCCTCCATCCCTCTCTATGATGCAGAGTCTCTCTAGGACACTCACCCCCTTCCTTTGGAAGGCTTGGTGACAGTGTCTAAGAGATAGAACTCTTGAGAGAAACATTCTACCTATTGTTAACAGCCTGTTTGCCACCTTTGGTGGTCAACTAACTGTTTAACATTTCAGTTCATCCTCTTAACTGTTTCTCATCTTGGAGATTGAGACTTGAAGAAAAGCCCTGAGAAATTGAAGATAGAGACCTTGCTTGAAGGCTTGAAGATGAAGACTGATGCTTGCTTGAAGCTTATAGATAGTTGAAGATGACTTGAAGACAGATGTTGATGAAGATTGCTGTTTGCTGTTTATTTTAGCTATTTAATTTTTGATGTATTGTTTGAATTTCCCTGACTGTATTGTTTGCCATTTAATCTGTTAGGTTGAAAGCGAATTTTGTTCGCTTTTGCCTGTTGTTTTCTAGGTTCGAGGTTGAGCGGGACTCCCTTGCCTCGCTTGTATTGTTGCATCCATGCATTTTACTGCTTTACTGTATATATGCTATTGTTTCTGTTTTCGCTTATCCCTTAGGATCTCTGTTTCTCTCTGTGCAAGAGAGGATCATGATAGACATTAGGTCTTAACCCATGCATGATAACATTAGCTTAGTGTGATCCCCTTTTCAACTATAGGTTAGAGTTCTATCTCTTCTTTCTCAAAACAAACAGAAAAACACAATAAGATTTCAAACACAATAAAAGACACTTCTTCCGTAAAAGAATGTGAACTCATCAAAACGTCAATTTTTGTCCGCTTGGACCAGTAATCAGAAAAACCCTTTTTTAGAAGGAGATAAAAACAATTAAGACAGACTTGTGTCGTACGTGGCCCGAACTATGTTTGCTCTGATCTTTCATGCTGTATGAAAGTACGTAGGCATAGGATGCGATATCCTAGCGAGCAACCTTCCCCTCCTTTCCCGTAGGTAGGCGAACTACGTTGACTCTGATTTCTCGTTCCAGACGGGAATACGTAGGCATAAAGTGCGATACTTTGCCGAGTCATTTTCTTTTCTTTTAACCCTTAACCCTGTAGAGTAGATAGAATAACAATCCGTACTAGAAAACAAGCGTGGATCCCGTCGAGTACGACAGACGTGAGGGGTGCTAATACCTTCCCCTTGCGTAACCGACTCCCGAACCCAGGATTTGGTTGCGATGACCATTCCTTTCCCGTCTTTGCGGTAGGTTTACTCTGAGCGTTTCCTTTCCCCTCTTTGGGATAAATAACGCACAGTGGCGACTCTTCTGTTCAGCCGGCGCTGATTTTCGCAGTAGCGACAGTACCTAATAAGCAAAAAGGATGCCAAACCAAGACTATTGAGGTGGATCCTGTTATTACAAGAGTTTGACTTAGAAATCAAAGATAAGAAAGGAACCGAGAACATTGTTGTAGACCACCTATCCCGAATAGAAGGCATCAGACACGAACCAGTACCGATAAATGATGATTTCCCGTACGAACGTCTGATAGCCAAATTAGAAAGTGACATACCCAACTCAATCTCGGAAGATCCAGAATTCGAAAAAGCCGTAGACGCCATCTATGCCCAAGTCACATTACCCTGGTATGCTGACATCGTTAATTACCTCGCTGCAGGCGTGCTTCCACTGGATCTCACTTATCAACAAAAGAAGAAATTCTTCCACGATCTGAAACACTATTATTGGGATGAACCTCTACTCTTCAAGAGAGGGGCCGGCAACATATACCGTCGCTGTGTCCCAGAGGAAGAAATAGAAAATATCATTTCCCAATGCCATTCAGCATCATATGGTGGTCATGCTAGTACATCCAAGACGTGCGCTAAGATTCTCCAAGCCGGCTTATTCTGGCCTAATCTCTGGAAAGACGTTCACATCACTGTGCAAAAGTGCGATCGATGCCAACGAACTGGCAACATCTCACGACGCGATGAAATGCCTCAGAAAGGAATCTTAGAGGTAGAAATCTTCGACGTCTGGGGAATAGATTTCATGGGACCATTCCCACCCTCTTTTGGTAATAACTACATACTCGTCGCTGTCGATTACGTGTCTAAATGGATAGAAGCCATAGCTGCTCCAACGAACGACGCACGAGTAGTAATCAAACTCTTCAAAAACACAATCTTTCCTAGATTCGGTGTACCAAGACTCGTCATTAGTGACGGCGGATCTCACTTCATATCACGAATATTCGATAAACTTCTCTCTAGATATGGAGTCCGACACCGAGTAGCTACACCCTATCATCCGCAAACCAGCGGACAAGTAGAGGTCTCGAACAGAGAAATAAAACAGATATTGGAAAAGATTGTCGCTACCTCAAGGAAAGATTGGTCGTCGAAGCTACAAGAAGCTTTATGGGCTTATAGGACCGCATTTAAGACACCAATAGGCACCACCCCCTACAAATTAGTTTACGGTAAATCCTGCCATCTCCCTGTAGAATTAGAGCATAAGGCCTTCTGGGCCATTAAGACACTCAACTTCAACTACACTGAGGCAGGAGAAAAGCGAATCTTGAACTTACACGAGTTGGAAGAACTCCGATTAGACGCTTACGAAAATGCCCGTATCTACAAAGAACAAACTAAAAAGTGGCATGATAAACGTTCAGTCAGGAAACAATTCAGTGTGGGAGACATCGTATTGCTCTTTAATTCACGATTAAAACTCTTCCCAGGTAAACTAAAATCTAGGTGGTCTGGACCTTATGAAGTGACTAAAGTACTTCAGAGTGGAGCTGTCGAAATTACCGATAAGACGAATGCACCATTTATCGTAAACGGGCAACGTCTAAAACATTACAATAAGAACGACAACAGTCCTCAAGTCAGCTATATAACATTGCTTGAGCTTCCAGCTCAGACACCCGAATAGCTTCTCGCCAAGCTATCGTCAGGCTTTAGACGTTAAAAACAACGCTTACTGGGAGGCAACCCAATTTCCCTCGTTATTGTATTTCATCTTTCTTTAAAATTTTACTTTGAAAATCCAACAAAAAAATTCTAAACCATTATTACTACTACTTTCTACTTTCGTTTGTTCCCATATTTTTTATTTTATTTTTCTCTTTTGTCTTTTGTTTCCACCACTTTTCGTTTCTAAAAATCCTGACTTCAATTTCCTGTCTTAAACTTTTCAGGATTTTTAAAAGCCTTCAAAACATTCCTTCTGTTTTCTCCGAATTACCTGCGAGTATGGCCGAATACGACTTCACGAAGGTTCACTTCCGAGGACTAGCTCAAAAGGCAAGATTTGCAGCACTGACCGAAAGAGAATTCGGCTTAACACTGTATTATGATAAGGCTACTATGGATAAACTAGGAATCACGGATAGCATTCAATACCTGTTCAATCAACTGGGTTGGGAGAACACTGCTCTGAAAACACGTTTTGCTACCTATAAGGATCTTACCTATGAATTTCTTAGTTCTTTCAGATACATACCCAACTATGGTTTTGGAACCAACACAGAGCTGATTACCTTCTGATTGTTTGGAATGGACCAAACCCATAGCCGGATGTCACTAGCTAACCTCCTAGGATTTCCTAGTGGACCGCATGTGTTCATCAGTGCAGAAGATGACGATATTGATTTTCAACTCGATCAATTCTGGGGTAGAATTACAGGCGACTACCACCCTGAACCAGACAGAATGTACAATGATGACATACATAACCCAGCCTTCAGATACTTCCATAAGATACTAGCTCACACCTTGTTTGGAAAAGAAGAAAATATCACTGCAGTATCTAAAGAGGAGTTATTCATCATGTTTTGTGCTTCTCAGGGACGTACAGTAAATGCAGTGCCTTTCATGATGAGATCTTTCAAACGCCTCACGCAGGAACCTCAGACACCTATCCTTATAGGAGGCCTAGTAACAATGATTGCCCACGAGCTTGGCCTTAGATTCCACTTAAATGCCAGCACTCGTTTTGGCACCATCTGACCCATGAACATACAATTCTGCTTTAACAGGCGCATCTTAGGAACTATGGGACATGGCCCGTATGAGTACCTCATTAACGAAAAACCAGTACAGCTATTCACACTGCCTGATCATCTGATGACAAGTATCCACAACAAGGATAACTGGCTCTATGAATTAGATGAGCCTATGGGACCTCCTTCACCACAGTCAACACCACAGAACTATATGTATGACAGTGACCACATCTCTGAGGCACACGACTATATGTACTATGAGGATGCTGTATCCGAAGCTGAAGTAGACCCTACGACTCCTCCACACTACAACACTTATCCTGAGCCTATCCCTGAGGAGACCACCGACAAAATGGATACCGTTTTACTCAGATTGGACGACGTTGATACAGCTCTGACTAATGTAAAAGCTGACATCGCAGGCATGCACAGCGAACTGGTAGGCTTCATGGATTTAGTCTGCGACCAACTCGACTACTACGCACGGAAATTCGATGAGTTGAAGACACGAAAAGATTAGTTATTAGTTCTTAGCAGTAGTTTCAGTTTAGTTTAGTCTAGTTTAGTTTCATTTAATCATTTGGATTTTTCGCATTATTAGTTTTCTTTATGTACTGTACTACATACAATCATTTCAATTTTATGTTATTTCAATTCTAGTTTTTATTCAATTATTCTGTTTTCGCATTATTCGTTGTTTGTTGGCTGTTATATTACATTGCCGTATCATTACTAAGCCTTAAAGTCACTACGAGTGCGCCCTCAGAGCAAAATTCTGCGTTCTGCAGATTTTGCTGCTGTGACGACCGTCACAGGACCCTGACGAGCGTCATGCGGGTGACGACCGTCACGAATTCAAATACTGATATCTGATAAAACAGGGTTCGTGTTCTCTTCCACTACCCCCATTACCACTTCCAATCACCCTAACTCCTACCCCACTACGAATTTTCGTCCTTCCCACATTGAACTCTATATTTCAACTTCAATCTCAACTTCCAAACCACACTTCTGTCAGTTCTTCCCACTCTGCAGAAAAACCCCAATCTTCAGAAACCTCTCCATCTTCCAACAATGGCAAGGAATGCAGAAACCCCAGATATCAGCAACATTACCTTCAGCGAAGGAGACTTAGGCGAAAGACAACGAGCAAACTACATCGCATTTCATCAGAGGTCGCACCGGCCGACTCATTATCCACACCTTCCAACGCTTACGGAGCTCGGACTCCTTGAAGGCGTAACCTGGATGCTTCAAAGAGCAGGCATCTGGAACCTCTGCACCAACCCACTGCCAACATACGAACAACTCACTCTTGAGTTCTTGAGTTCGTTCACTTACGTCACAAGCAGCGGCGAACTTAACCAGCACTCAGGTGCCGCATGCTTCCGGATGTTCGGCACAAACTATCAGCTGCACCAAAATCAGATTGCCAGCATCCTACAACTACCTCGCGGCGACAACGCTCACCGCCGCATCACCGATCAGTTCCAGCATGAGGCTTTCGCGCTGTGGTATCAGTTGACCGACATCAATGCCGATGGTTGGGACTCCCTGCACGCCACTCATATCCATAACCGAACCATCCAGTACTTTCACAGAGCGTTGAGCAACACTATTTTTGCCAGAGACAGCAACCACAAAGTGAACTCCAAAGAGCTCTTGTTCCTTCATTACGTCTTCAACAACGAACCTGTCAACGCCGCTCTGTTTCTGCTGGCTCATATTCAGGCCAACTGCAACTGTGGCTCGAAGCCATTCTACTTTGGCGGGATTGTCACTGCTATTGCGCTTGGGCTGAACCTTGGCGACCGCCTCCAGCACCTCTAGTCCATCCCCTCGGTGTTCCTTGACACCGACCACTGTAGAGCCTCTCATCTTATCCGCTCCAAAGCTGACGGCAAATACCATCCGGTAGTGTGTGGCAAGACCGTCCGAAGAATCATCCTTCCGTCACGCACCCGCACACACCCGGAGGATCGTACCAACTGGTTATTTGACCTCACTGCCCCTCCTGCTGCCGCTGTTCCTACTCAGGACCACACCCAAGGTTCTGACGATGAAATCCAAGCTGAGTTGGACAGGTCCGAGCAGCCAGAGGCATCGCAACCTCCTCCTCCAGAAGGTACATCCTCTCGCCGCCGCCGCCATCATCCCGTGCCAGACTTCACAGAAGAGGACCTCCGCCGCTCCCTAGACCAGCAGGCACAGATACTCGCAATGCTGCAGCCGCAGAATCAGCGAGCTGACTAGTTCGAAGCTTGGCATCGGACTCAAATGCAACAACTTCAAACCGGCCAAGCTACTATCACTGAGAACCTGGCGAATCTGACTTTGCAGGTCGAAGGACTCTGAGACACCGTCTACCACACCGGAGCTATGAGTTATGAGAACAGAGTAGCCCTTGCCAGAGCCAGAGGACGCCAGCGCGGCCGTGACAGAGGCCGTGACTAGACTTTCCATTTTTCCTTCATTGTTTACTATATTTCAGTTATTTGTACTTTCATTTCAGTTGTATCTCCCTCTCGCATGCTTCAAAAATCAGTGGGGACACTGATTGAGATAGTGTGGGAGCGGAGCCTTTATTTCCATTCCACTGTACTCTGAATTTCCTTTATTTCCATTCCACTGCACTTTGAACTTTCGTAATTTCTATTTAAACATTTTCCATTTTTAGCAAATAAAGCTCGTTTATATATATTTTTCCTGTTACGCAAACATCCCCACATTATTCAACGTAAACAAAAATTTTAGTTCGTTCCTCAAAAGCAAAAGCATCACGAGAATGCAACCAAGTTCAAACCAAGTTTTGAAACTCCGAGGAAACGACAGTTCTAACAAAACCAGTACCGTCCTGACACCCTAGATCGCCGGTTTATGCGAGTCGGTTTCACTACCTACGCGTACCAAAGCCTCAAGTGTCTACGCAAACTCAGCCCCAAGTAGTTTATACTAGCAGTCAGCACCATCCTAAAAATACTTCTAAGCGAGCGACCGATGCAAATAAGTGTATGATCTCCAAAAAGATGAAAAATCATGAAAAGAGAGCTAAAAAGCCCAAGAATATAAGATACGTTTCCTTCTAAGTTAGGTGCTCCTCACCTGAGCATTTAGCCCGACGACACGAAAACTCATTATAAAATCAATGACATAAGCTTATGATCAATGAAGAAGATCAAAAACAAGAAATGAGATCATATTCACTAACAGGTCGACTTGCCATGAAAGTGTATGGACAACGGGCTTAATGTGATTGCGCTAGAACGAACAGGGTGAACTTGCCGCGAGAACCTTGACGCCAAGCTACAGTAGCATGACTGGGACCGGTTTGCATAAAAAGGAGACCTCCGAAGACTTGTAGTCCAAGTGTCGTCATGGTACTCATTTTGTTCCTACCAAGAATCCCGGTTTTTCCCGACTTTTGCGAACGAAGAAGCTGCCTCGCGCTTTCCGACCTTTTCACGTTTTACTTGAGGACAAGCAAAGATTCAAGCTTAGGGGAGTTTGATAACACGAAATCGTATATATATTTTGATGCATAATTCAACTAAAGTCTAACCGTTTTCGATCCGATTTCGGGTTATTTCCGTGTTATTTGTCTGATGTTTTGCAGGTATTCAACGATCACGTCTAAACAAGGCAACATGAAGAAAAGAAGAAATCTCAGATGAAATATGGACGAAAAAGGAGTGAAAACACAATGAAAAGCGCAGGAAGCTGTTTTTGCTGATGTGACGACCGTCACAGCTTCATGACGACCGTCACACCTTGTGACGACCGTCATGCAGGCAAAAAACGCCCCACTCCAATTACACGTCAAAGAATCAGTTCCAATTCCCACAGAGTGGACCACTAGTCCCTAAATTATCTGCCTCAAAGTCCATCATCTTCAATGATAACCGTTGGGATTCCACTTCTATAAAAAGGGAAGCAGGGGACTTCAGAAGGTGTGCTGCATTCATACCACGAAGTGCTGCCGAATTTATTTCCAGAGCATATTTTCCAGCTTTATATTCTTATTCGTTTCTCTTTATTTCTTATGTATTCCCATTTTCATTCTTCTATAACTTCTATTTTATTGTACGATCAATTTGGCATAAAGACCAGAATCCTGCCAACATCTGTGGAGGATCTGCCCAAAGGCCAATTGGAATATTTACAGGTTTCTCATTTCAATCGATTCCAGTTTTATTATAATGCAAATCATTATTTATTGTTTTTATTTATGTTTTATCTTTCCCAAATCCATGTCTAGCTAAACTTAGGTAATCGATATGTAGTAATAATTCGAATGGGATTTGATAATAACTGGTTGAAAAACTTTCTTTTCAAAAAAGTAATTTATGGTCTGAGTGTTTAGAATTGATTTACTGAATAAACTTCGTCGCGAAAGCGAGAACTTATTTAAAAGTAGTTTTGCCACGAAAGTGGGAAATTAATTAAGATACGAACCAACAAGCGAAAGCTGCGGTAAGGTCAGATAGTAAACACTAGTCATTCATTTTAATAACAGCGAAAGCACTTTAAAATGAATTAGAACTTAGAGATATTCAAAAAATGATTTTAACCCCGAACGGGATACGA
The DNA here is from genome assembly GCA_963859935.3 of Lathyrus sativus. Lineage (NCBI taxonomy): Eukaryota > Viridiplantae > Streptophyta > Magnoliopsida > Fabales > Fabaceae > Lathyrus > Lathyrus sativus. The sequence goes on along the minus strand of OZ012739.1, from coordinate 39,141,606 downwards.
AAGTGTACGTTTGGCCCTTAGGATTATGATTAGCGTCAATAACCATCGTGAGGCGAGAGTCTTCAAATCTCCATTTTCTGCTTAAATAAACTTTGAAAATTATTTCATACACCAGTAACTTATCAAATCCCTGAAGAACACAATTACTACGTATCGATTCAATCATTTATAATCTAAATAGTATTCTTAGTTCCCTTTTAGTGACAATCTTATTCCCTTAAACATAGTCTACCTAGCTAAACATAGTAACTCCCGAGAACACTAGTTTGATTACGAGTCCATGTGGGATCGATATCTATTATTACTACACGATAGACTGTGCACTTGCAGTTAGGTTGTATTAGACATAGAAAGTCGCGATCAATATATATATATATATATATATATATATATATATATATATATATATATATATATATATATATATATATATATATATATATATATATATATATATATATATATATATATATATATATATATATATATATATATATATATATATATATATATATATATATATATATATATATATATATATATATATATATATATATATATATATATATATATATATATATATATATATATATATATATATATATATATATATATATATATATATATATATATATATATATATATATATATATATATATATATATATATATGATCTGACTTGATCAGAAGGGGATCACGGGCCGGCCACACTCTGTTGGACTGCTACGTGCTCACCGATGCTGAGGAAAAAAAGGGGGTGTACCTGCAAAACACTCTGATGCCAAAGTGAGAAGTTGGGCAGAGTGATGGCGAAGTACAGAAAAAGGGGTAAGAAGTGTGTTACCTGACCCTCTTGAGGAAGAGGGTATTTATAGAGAGACCCCAGCGCTGGGCCAATAGTCATTTGAGATGGGCTGGATGACCAGGCCCAACCCTAATGACTGCTAGGGCTTACGTGGCGTAGTGAAGACCAGGACGTGGTCTTCGCCCTAGTCCAACTGCTCCTAGATCTCCGGAAAGTGGGTTTGACCTGCCCTTTCGGAGGTGGGCAGTTGGTTGATGACGTGTCCCCGCGGAGGGGAGCACGTGGAGAACGTGCGCCGGGCACGTTGTCCTCCCCGCGGAGGGGAGCACGTGGAGAACGTGCGCCAGGCACGCTGTCCTCCCCGCGGAGGGGAGCTCGCGAAGTTGGGGAGGAACCAAGGCCTCGCTTCGATGCGCCGGGGTGTGTCCTGTTCGACCGATAAGAGGGGACGACGAGATGCTGTTAGACGCGTCGCCTGTGTCCGGTGGCGTGCTCTGCCCGTCCTGCGGGACGCGTGTGCCCGGCGTGGCCAATTCACTTATTGGGCCGTGCGTGGTATTGGGCTGGGCCGAGGTCGGGCCCAGACCAGAACAGGAGCCCCCCAAGTCGAAGTTCTGGGAAAGAGCGAGGACTTAAGGTCGCTGTGTCGGGGAGAGAGATAGCGAAACGGGAGGTTCGTCGGGGTTTGTGCACGGTGGAACGGGCGCTTGCGCGGGGGTCTCCCGTCGCCGACGGAACGGGGTGAAGGCAGGTGAAGGGGCGCGACTGTCAGGTTGCCGCCACGTGTCGCGCGTTAAGCGGTTGTAGGGGTGGCTACCCTATGTTATTAATGAGCCTAGCGTCACTTCGAATCCCGCACCGGGTTATAAATATGGGGGTCCCCGCTCATTTTTTTACTTTTCACTTTGCTGTTTTACCTGCGACGCTCTGAGATCCTTGCCCGTCCGCCGTTGCCGTCGATCGCTGCCGCACCGTTCGGTTCTTCCTCCTGTTCGCCACTGTTACAAGTAAGTTTTTCTTTCTCTTTTCTTTTTACTTCCGTCGCTTGATTAGAATGTATGGTCGGGGCATGATGAATGCCCCGCGGAGGGATGCAAGATCCGCTGTATCTGGCGATTTTCTGATGAATTTCCCGGGGAGAATCGGTTGTTCGGATGAATGTCCCGAGGACGGGGGCTTTCTATGATGAATGCCTCGGGGACGCGCGCTTTTTCCGATGGCCGTCCCGCGGAGGGATGGTGGGTTGGCTTTTGGACACCCCGAGGAGGATCGGCGGGGAGCGTATGTTTGCTCTCCGTTCTCTGGCCTTTGTCGCCCTTTCACTTGACCTGTGGTGGAAGGGTGGATTTGATCTTGGCTATCGAATTCACCGTTTTCCTCTGCTTTTCAGGTGTAGATGTCGGCTTTGGTACTGGGGACGATGGTCGAAGACAACGAGCCCGAGGTCCCGAATTTTGACGAGCGCGTCACCCCGGTCGAGGAGTGGGTGGCCGAGGAGCCGCTGTCTACCCCGTCCTGCTTCGTGGCCGACGTGTCCGACGTCTATGCCACCGTCGGGGATACGCCTGTAGGGGAGACGCAACATTGGCAGGTGTATCTTCCGAAGGAGCACCATCGCATCTGCTCGCGATATGGGCGGCGGATGTTTCCTATGCATGAGTTCTACTTCAAAGAGGCTCGGCTCAGGTTATCGTTCTCCGCCTTCCATCTGGGGCTCTTCGATTGGCTATGCTTGGCCCCGTCCCAACTGCACCCCAACGCCTTGGCCTTTATTCGTTCCTTCGAGGTGGTGTGCTTCTACCTCGAGGTGGAGCCTACGGTGCCGTTGTTTTTCCGCATCTTCCACTTACAGCGCCAGTTGGTGAACGGCCACCAGGGATGGGTCTCGTTTAAACAGTCGACCAAGCTCTTCAAGGCTTATAGAGATTCCGTTAAAGATTTTAAAGGTCGGTTCTTCCTCGTTAAACCGATCACTCAGCAAGGCTCGGATACTCTTTTCACCGAGGGCGAGCGGATGGTAGACGGCCAGTGGTTCCTCGCGTGGCTTCCCAAGATACATCTGTTGTGGACCGCAGAGCACTTCAACCGAGGTACTGATAGATATATCGTACGAGCGGGGACCCTCGACGAGAAAGATATGGCCGCTTATTTGAAAATAGTTGCCTTTGTGCGGGCACTTCCCCTGTCGAAACTGGTGACGCCCGATGGTCGGTACATCCTCGACGCGCAGGGGAACGTGCGAACCAAGAAGCGGCTGATTAATACCAAGACCCTGCTCGGTTGCGCCACTAGGGCGGCCACTCTGGATTATCTAGGTAGGGATGTTTCTTTTCTCCCCGTGGTCGGGTGTTCTGGCCGTTGCTAACTCTTTCTTTGTTTTTGCAGCGAATATGTCTTCTCTCGAGGAGCGAGTGAAGCAGTTACGCGCTACCAGGAATGCCGTGGTTCCGAGGACGCGGGTGATTCAATTGGTCAGACAGGAGGTTGCGACGCCGGGAGGGCAGAGTTCGTCTTCTTCGCCTCAAGGGAGTCAGTCTCCTACGTCACAGGGAGCAGCGAAAAGGTCGAGATCCGAGGAGCCCCGCGGTTTGGTAGATCTGACGGTCGGCTCGGCCGAGGAAGGTTACGTCGTCCCGCCTCCGGGCTATTTTCATGGTGCTCGATCTCCTATCGTCTCTGCTGGGGAGGTGAAGGTTGTCCGCCAGGCCGATCGAGAGTCTCGTCGACGTGTTCTGGCGGAGGATTTGGCTGCGATGATGCGGACGTTCACGACGGCCCTTGTGCTGAACGAGGAGGGCTGTTCCGCCACTGAGTTCTCCAAATTGCAGGGGGACCTTACCTTTATGCAGTCGCGGTTGGCCAAGCTTACTGAGGAATTGGAGAAGAGTCAGAAAGATGTCGCTGACCAGCGCAAACGAGCAGAGGGTGCTGAGGGGAAGGTGACCTCGCTGGAGGAGAAGTTGGGGGCGGCAACGCCCGAGGTGCAGGCGCTGAAAGTTCGTATAGAAGTCTTGGACAGCGCACTTCGTCTGGCCGAGGACGAGACAGAGGAAGATCAACGGTTGATCACCCGTGCTGATCTGGTTGCCCGTATCCGGGTGCTGGAAGGTGATTGTTTGGAGGCTGTCGAGGTCGGGTTCAAGAACGCTGTCGCGCAGATCCAGGTTGTCAACCCCGGCGCCGCGCTGGTCATGGATGGGATCGGGCCGTATCACGAGATCGTCGACAGGAAGGTGGTCGACCCCTATCTTGTCGTTCCCAAGGAGGTCCCCGTGGCCGCTGATCAGGAGGATGAAGTAGTCTAGGTTGCCGGGCCTGCGTGCTCGTTGTTTTTATGGCCTGCGTGCCGACATGTTGTAACTTGCTTTCATTTGGGCCCGCGCGCCCCGTTTGTGTAACATTAACTACTGGGATGGTGCCCGCTTTTTGCTCAATATATATTTTTGTGAATTTTCTAAGTGTGCGCTCGATATTTGCATGATGTTTATGCTTGTTTTGTGAATTTATTTGTTTACTTGAATGATTTTTGATGTGCATGCCTCGATATGCTCTGGGCCTGTCCGGGTGTTAGCTCGACAAACTTGTTACCGGTGGTGAAGGGAACCGGCCGGTTTGGCCGGCAGAGTGGCCGGGCCTTTTCGGGGGTAGTTCTCCCCGTGGCGTGGACGTCCCATCGCGAGCTGGGTGTCCTACCGATTTTGGTACTGCAGCAAGGGATCTCGGTCGAGGTGTTCCCCGCCGAGCAAGGCCGTCTGCCCGCGCATACAAGAGGTAGGGCTTGCTTTTCTTTGGTCGCTAGTGGATGCGTGGGAGTGCGGTGGTACCATGTCGCCCCCCCAGTGGCCGAGACGATGAGTTGTCATGGGCAATGTGCTAACTGTAGTACCGCTTGAGCTTCGCGGCGTTCCATGGTCGAGCTAGTTGTTCACCGTGCAGGTTTTCGAGGTAATAGGCCACATGCTCCGTTTTGTCCCGGACTCGGTAGGGGCCTTCCCAATTCGCGGCCAGTTTGACCTCGTGGGAGTCTTTCTGGTTTCTGCGTAGAACTAAGTCGCCTGTTTGAAAGTCGCGTTTTAGGACTTTGCTGTTGTGGCGAAGTGTGACTTGTTGTTTCAGCCGGGCTTCTCGGAGGGCTGCCCCTGAACGGATTTCTTCGACGAGGTCGAGCTCTTCCCGTAGGGCGCCGTCGTTGTCGTCGGTGCCCAGAGGAGCTTCTGTTCGTCGGGATGGTTCGCGTACTTTGACGGGTATCACGGCCTCGGTTCCATACGTGAGGCGAAATGGGGTGTCCCCCGTGGTTGAGTGGGGAGTGGTGCGGTATGCCCAGAGGACACCGTGGAGCTCTTCGACCCATGCTCGCTTGGCGTCGCCGAGTCGCCGTTTGAGTCCCCTGAGTATGACCCTGTTCCCGGATTCAGCCTGGCCGTTTGTCTGAGGGTGTTCGACCGAGGCGAAGTGGTGTTTGGTTCCGAGTTTGGTGATGAAGTCGCGGAAGTTTTTGTCAGTGAATTGTGTGCCGTTGTCGGTGACGATGGCGAGTGGGACCCCGAATCTGGCGAGGATGTTGCGTTTGTAGAATCGGAGTATGTTGTGGGCCGTGATTTTGGCCAGAGCTTCGGCCTCGATCCATTTGGTGAAGTAGTCAACTCCCATGATGAGGTACTTGTTCTGGTAGGATCGTAAGGGGAAGGGCCCGAGGATGTCCATCCCCCACCAGGCAAATGGCCATGGAGATGAGAGGGATGTGAGGTCGGCTGGGGGGCGAGGTGCATGTCCCCGTGTCGTTGACATTTGTCACATCGTTTGACGTGTTCCTTCGCGTCCGATTGCATTGATGGCCAGTAAAAGCCTGCTCGAAGGGCCTTTCGTGCTAGGGATCTTCCGCCGAGGTGCTGCGCGTTGATGCCTTTGTGGATTTCCTCTAGAACGGCTGTGCTCTGGGTCTTATCTATGCATTTGAGGAGTGGGATTGCGAAGCCTCGGCGGTACAGTCGTCCTTCGAGGAGAACGTACGAGCAAGCGCGTCGTCTGGTTGCGCTAGCCTCTCCAGGGTTGGCCGGAAGGTGGCCGGTGCTGAGGTAGGTGTGGAGCAGGGTCATCCAGCAGTCAGTATCCCCGACGACGTTGATGTCGAGGGGGGTAGTGGTCGCGCTGGTACTTGGTTGCGACAAGACTTCTTGGATGACCGACTTGTGGCGGCATCGCTTTTTGGTGCTTGCCAGTTTGGAGAGGATGTCGGCGCGGGTGTTGTGCTCGCGAGGGACGTGCTGAATCTCTGCTGTGTCGAAACCTCGCAGTTTTTCGGTGATGAGCACGAGGTATTCGGCAAGTTTGTCTGTTGCACCCTAAAATTTGCTCAATCTACTTCACTTGGTTTATGTTTCAATTGCATTGTCATTTGCATAGTAGTCATGTACATAGTCTAATCATTTGCATAGCATAGCATAACAAGCCATCCAACAAGGGATCAAGTGCTATTTTTCATCTCAAGGAATGTATTCAAGAGGCTCTTATCAAGATTCAAGCCTATTCAAATCACCAAGAAAGAAATTGAAGCTTTGGGAAGTTTAAAGGCCAAGCAGTGGGTTTCTCTCCTATCTTAAGGGTATGTGAGGATCATCAGAGAAGTTGTGAGCTATGAATTGACATCATGGAAGACCTAGAGGGTCATTTTGAAAGTGAGACAAGTCATTGGTGTGATTGCAAGAGCTGCAATTGAAGACAGTCAACTAGGGTTTCATCTGGGTCAACCCTAGGTCAACCCTAGGTCAAATGCTTGATTGAAGGACATCAAGGCCTGTTTGAAAGATGTGGGATGCCTCATTTGATATGTGGATATGGATGTGGTGTTGTTCCAAGGAGAAATAAAAAGAAATCAAGAAAAAGAGAAGTTTCTGAATTAGGGTTTCTGTGTAAAATCCCCTAATTTAGGTCAAACTTCCAAGCAAGATAATTCAAATTGCAAGTCTCAAATGGATCCTTGTCCAACATGAAACTTGTAGATTATCTCAATACCTTTAATTTGAGTGGTGGAAGGCATCAAGGAGATTTATAGAACTCAAGTTATGGTTCTTGCAAGTTACAGGTCATCTGAGGACACTGAAATTTGTCTGTGAAAGTTACTTGGCTTCCAAGCAACTTTTACCCCTCAAGGAGTTTTCAAATGGATTTATGGCCAACATGAAAGTTGTTCCTCATGATCTTATATTTCTAGAAAGGTATAGTATGCCTTCATCTGATTTGTATAACTCTACTTATGATCTTGGCAAGCCAGGGGCATTTTGGTCATTGGGAAGTTATAGGTCATTTCAAGCATATGGCCATATCTCCTATTTCCAAGCTTCAAATGGAAAAACCTTCAACATCAAAGTTTCTTAGAATGATGTTTTAAGGCTAGTAGGATGGTTATGAGATGTTGGAGAGGCTCATATCAAAAGGTGATAAAAATGGCCCAAAAATGAGGCATAAGTTAATTCAAGTGAAATGGAAAATCATAAAATCTAAGTTACAAATCCAAACCATGTCATATGATAGGTCATTTTGACTCCAAAGGACATTTTAAGAGCAATGGTTCAGCCACAATTTTGATTTGAGGCTTGAATCTTAGAGTTGCTTTGTAATTTGGTTGCTTGCATAACGGGGTACCAAACCAAAACAAAGAAAAGCTTAATAAACAAGGTGTTTAAGCATTGTATATTGTCCTAAATCTCATGTAAGGAGATATTCAAGTTAATTACTCAAGTTGCAAGGGTTTTTGTCATGATATATCATGTGGTGAGAAGTGAAATGCAAGTTATCATGTCATGAAACTTCAAGTTCCTACTAGATGGTTCTAGGAGGTTCTAGGCCTTTCTAAATCAGTCTATATATTGAATACAATCTGCATTGGTGAAGGGTTGGTGATTGTTGATGTTAATGGTGGTAGAGAATAGAGATTGAATCCATTTTCTCCATTTTGCAAATCATATTGAATCTTCATTTTTCTCTTCATTACCTTTCCATATTTCTTCACAAATCATCTCTACAATCATTGCTGAGTGTGTTCATCTTGATTTGCAACTCCATTGATGAAGAATTGAAAGCTTTCCAATTGAAATTGCAAAGGAGCAAAAGGCATTGGATCTTGAAATACAAGCCATTTCCATCAAATCTTGTGCAAGCAGAGGAGTATTCATCACCTAGGGACCATTCTTGAAGATCTACAAGGCTTGATTTGGAGTTTTTCACCACCTACCATTGCAAGAAACAAGGTAAGCAAAATCATTCCTACACTCTGATTTAGGCATGGCTAGGATGAATTCTTGTTGTGAAACCATTAGAGACCATTAGGTGGTTCATTTTGAGGAGTTTGAGACTGATTGGAGAGGTTTCTTCCATGGTGGTTGATTCTTGATGGAGTTAGAACATGCTGTTTAAGGGATGATAATGCACGATAATTGGTTGGTTTTAATCAGAATAACATAAGGATCATTTCTATATAAAGAATGTTGAGTTTGGTGAAGGTTGGAAACTGAAGAAAGTTTGAGTTCATGATGTTATGTCGTTCGGTTTGCATGATATAGTTTATTTTAATGCAAACCAATGCTACAGTTGGATTCTACGTGAAAAATAGAGCAGGTTTGGTTCTTGTAACGTGTTAAATGGTGGAGTAATGAAGCCACACGAGAGGCTGGAAGTTCCATGCATGAGGAGGTATTTTCATGGGGTTCTGAAACCCTAATTGATCAAAGGTTGAAGACAACTTTTCTGCCGTTGGATGGGCGTCTGGCTCGTTGACTGGAGGGACGATCCTAGGGCCGAGATTCAAACGCGAGATGAGAGGGAGATTCTAACCATGGAACGCAGCGTTTAATTTAATCAAGTCTGGGCCTTAATGATTTCATTGCTTTCCCCACCCCCCTGTCCAAGCCCAATTGAAAATGAACTATACTTGCTCGCTATTTGCACCGCCGTTTTTATCTTTTTCTTTTAATTTTAATTTGTTTTTTTCTGATTTGCACTGGGCCCAAGCGCCATGCTATGCGCACCCCCATGTTCTGGGCCCATCATAATAACAACTGAATTTCATTTCTTCTTGCACCCATCTCATTAATTCCATATTAATATTACTCCAAATTTTATTTCACTTTAAAAATTCATAATAAAATGAAAAATCCATATTTTTTAATGAGATTTTTTTCCCATTTTCCATTTTCTGTCAAGAAAAATATGAAAGCATAAAATTGTCATTTTACTTCATTTTCATATTTTTTTGCATATTTTTACATTTAATTGCTTTTTAAATTCTTTTAGTTGATGCTATCATTTGTTGAATTTAGTTTAAGAGTTTCCTTGAGGATTTTCACCCCATTCTTTTTAGTACAACTAGATATGGATATTAGGTGCCCCTGGTTTTTATACCACAATTTATAGGATTTCATTTTAGGTAGTTTAGTTAGAAACTATTAGGCTAGTTAATTAGGGTTTTGCATAACATAGGTGTATTGAAACAATTTTCTTTTGGGTTTTTAGACTGAATTAGGACCTGGGACTATAGGGGTATTGAGGGTAAGCATAATAGATCCCTTAGAATAAATAGCAGAATTTTCCCCATGGTATTAATATTTTTAGTATATTTTTGTATTTGATTGATTGTATGGTGTGCCCTTTCTAGGGTTATTGTTTGATTGTGTGGGGTATTGGGCTTGCTTTGGGTTTGGGTTTGATCTGAAGACTTTGCTGATGAAGCCCATTGAAGACAAAAGGAGTGAAGATCAATTTCAATAGTTGATGAAGATGGTAGCTTGCCTGCAGCTGTTGAAGGTTATAGGAACTAGGAGCTAGGTAGAGCTCTAGAGTAGAAACTTGCTTCATAAACATGGAAGGTCTTGTTTTCCTCCATTGTTTCTCTATGATTCAAAGTCTCTTTTAAATACTCACCTCCTTCCTTTGGAAGGATTAGTGAACGTATTTAAAAGATAGAACTTTTGAGAGAAAACTGTCTGTATCATGTTAACAGTCAGTAGGCCACCCTTGGTAGGCAACTGACTGCTTAACATCCAATTCACCTTGTTAACTGCTACTCATCTTGGAGAGTGGGACTTGAAGAAAAGCCATGAAAGATTGAAGATAGATACCTTGCTTGAAGGCTATGAAGATGAATATTGATGCTTGCCTGAAGCTTGTAGATGTTTTGAAGATGACTTGAAGATAGAAGATGATGGAGCTTGTTGTGCTGGGTTGCTGTTTGCTGTTTAGTTTTGC
>OZ012739.1:39092396-39131058 GCA_963859935.3 Lathyrus sativus | reverse complement strand
GGCGAAGATCTCTTGGCTATTCTCTTGGCTATTCCAGTAGCAAACCTGCATGAAATTCACCTGGCGAGTGAAGCCGGCAAAGGTTCTCCTGGAGAATGGTTGCTTCGCCTGGCGAAGGTGCGATATCTCAGAGGGAGGTTTGCTTGCTGAAGGCACTTTGAAGTACCTTGTTTCTGATGTTCGCCTGGCGAAGGTCTCTGTTCGCCTGGTGAATGGGCACAAACAGAGCTTCTTTTGTACTTTATATATTGCTTTATAGGGATCATAACTTTACCATTTATCTTGATATCATATTTTCTTCACTAGTTTTGGTAGAGAAGATATTTTTGTGCCCTAAAAACCCAAAATCTCTCATTTCTTCATCTCTTAGTAGTATTTTACAAAAAGAAGGTGGATTCTCATCCAAGCTCGATTGCTCGACTCAGATGTTCATCAACCTTCTTCCGAAACTTGTTGTTCAAGAAACCATGGAAATGAGTAGCTAAATACCTCTTTTGTCAAGGTTAGAAGTAGTTGGTTCAGAATTTATGTATTCTTCTTAATCTAATGTATGTGAACAAGTTGTTATTCAATATAGATGAAGTTATTTGCTACCATTTTTACATTTATGATTTGGTTTGTGTTAGAGATAAACTTATCAAGTCTTGACCTAATATCTTCATCTATCAACTATGACAAATGCTAGAGATAGATTGGAAGTTGATATCCGCTTTGTATCAATCTTAATGCTTATGGTTTGGAGTGTTAGGTAGAGAGATCATTTAACGGTCGAAACCATATTTTTTAACAAAATTGATTTAGAGATAAACGCTTTTGCGAGGATACGCGGTTATGTTGGTTCGAACTTCGTTCACATATCTTGGCATACTTTTATCAAACTTAAAATCTGACTTTTGTTTCGATTTCATTATTGCAAACCTTTGTCACAAAATTGATACCATTCTAAAAGCCCCCATATTCTTAAGTTACTAAAACGTTGAATGGTACGCATATATTCATTGCAATCTCTGTGGATACGATAAAACACTACCACAAATACTTTCTAACAGAAACACTCTTCCCTCTTCTGTTCTCATTCTTATAGTGGACAGAATGATAAACATCTCCTAAGAGTGTTGGCACAGGATTCTTGGAGGCGAAGATATGAAAGGCATCTAAGTCAACAAAATCCTGGATATTGGGGAACAATATTATGCCATAAATACAGAGAGCCAAAATAGCATTGAAAGCAATCCAACATCCTTCCTTTGCAAAATGCTGAGCTCTGTTCACCAAGAAAGGTAATGGGAATCCAGGTACTCAATTCCTCCAAATCAACTTTCCATCTAATTCAGAAACATCCAAGTGAAGGGAATTTGCTAACTTTGTCAAGTTGGGCTCTGCTTCAGAATGGTAAAAAGGCATTTGTTCTAGAACTGGGACTCCTAACAGCATGGCAAATTCTTCCAAAGTAGGCATCAATACATATCCCGAGAAGGTGAAACATCGCAGCTAAGGATCATAGAACTGAAGCAATGTATGAAGACCTCCTAACTCAAACAATGAAGGTTTGCAAACATAACTCAGAATCTTCCCATAGTCTTTTTGGAAATCCTACATCACATTGTGATCAGCTGTAGAGACCAAACTGAGAAAGGACCCTATATCTGGTGTTATAAACTTGTACACTACTATTCTCTGCAAGCTGAGCTTCATGCTGACAGTGGATTAGATTAATAGAATCAAGAAGAAAATATACACCTGAAACACAAATACATGTCAATGTAAGAATACAAATGAGAATGTAAATGCAACAGGGGATCAAGATTGTTGTGTTGCTGACTGAGATGAACCAGCACTTCGCTTTGGCGAGAAATTAACACAGTACTGATATAAGGAACCCTACTGTATCAAGGACCAAAAGTTCACACTGACAAGAAAACCGGGTAGGTTGAAGGTTAAAGTTTCCTACATAACCCTCCCCACTCACAGGTATAGACCTATCTCTGATAAGGTTCGACATCCTATACGGTCATCAGTGTCACAGACTTTCGAGAAACAATGATACGTTTACCATTTCTGGTTTGGCATCATAGTCTAACGAAGCGGGCTTACTTAGCTGACTCCCAAGTGAACGGTCCCCATAGTCGACAATCCTCAGATCCAACATCCTCTCAACTGTTTGAAACAGACTGGAAAGGTAGTCATCAAAGAGAATCTCGTCTGAGCATGAATTTCGTGAGGACTAGTGCATGCTTCCATACAGGTCCTCACTACTTTCCACTCTAATGCTTTGGTTATACTCAAGCCTAGGTTTTGGCTTATCACACAATGGAACAATCCCACCCAACAGCACAATAATAACATGATACAATGCAGGAAAGTAAAATGCAAATGTGATAAAATACAGATACAACACAAATGCACATATACACACCCAAATATAAAACACGCAAGCGCTAGGGTTGACTCACATAGGGGATGGGATCATTTCCCCAACAGAGTCGCCAGCTGTCGCTATTGTGAAAAAGGGCTGGTAAAGACAGAAGAGTCGCCACCGTTCGTTATTTATCCCAAAGAGGGAAAGGAAACGATCAGAGAAAACCTACGAAAAGGGAAAAGACAGGTCATCGCAACCAAATCTTAGTTTCGGGAGTCGGTTACGCAAGGGGAAGGTATGAGCACCCCGCACGTCCTTTGTACTCAATAGGATCCATGCTTGTTGTCTAAATCTATGGGTATTAATCTATCAAAGGCTGGCTCACAAGGATAAAAGAAAAGAAAAGAGACTCGATAGAGCATCTCCGCTCTATGCCTATCGTACTACTCGTGCAATGGGAAAGTCAGAGTCAACGTAGTTCGGAAAACTACGGGTAAAAGGGGAGAAAAGGTTGCTCGCTAAGACATCGTCGTCGTGTGCCTACGTATCCTCGTCTGGTACGAGAAGTCAGAGCAAACGTAGTTCGGGCTGACACGACCACAGATTGGTTAAGTGTTTTAACTGGGTAGGGTTAAACATTCGTTCTAGCAGTTAGATGTGTTGTTGCTCAACCATTGGAGACTTAGGAGTTACCTGTTTGCGGTAGAACCAAGACTTAACACACTCTTTCTGAAAATTATTTTCAGTCAATCCCGAAGGGTAAAAAGGTTTGATGTTTTGTTTTATGTTTTTCATGAAGAAGTGAATTGAGTTAATTTTGTAACTCACGTTGCATTAAAGACTATAACTTGAGAGCGAATGCGTCACATATCGCCCAAAGGGCATACGCTAAACACTCTAGACAGATTGAGAGGAGGCCTCCCAACTATCATTCCTCAAGTACTTAAGGCTCATAAAGTACAACATTTATTATCCTTTATTAAGTGTCTTAAGATGTTTAGGAGATGAGAAGAGAAGACACAAACTCTAAGGGGAAACTAATCAACCCTAATGTTATCATGAAATGTGCTCCTAAAGTTGGGATTAAGAAGGGAAGAATCTATCCTAATGTTATCATGCAAAGGATTGAACACCTAATGTCTCTCCTACTCCCATCTTAAACAGAGGGACTAGGAATCTAAGGGATCATGGAAAAAGACCAAGTAAACAACAGATAATCCAATCACAGATGAAATGGAGAATAAGAAGAAGTTGGCTTAAACAATTCAAAGCAATACAAACTTGGTATGCAAAGATGCAAATAGGAGATATGAGAAACAAATGATGTAATCCAAAGACAAATGACCAAAACAAGATTACTTAAACAATTCAAAATGAGTGAGATGAAATGGGAGAAGTTACAACTCCTACAACCATTCAAACATCAATCGCTTACACAAAGGTTAAGCATAAAACAAAACCAACAAGCCATGATCAAAGAGAAGGTGGGAGAAAGAAGCTTCGCAATCAAATGAAAATTATCTCAACCAAACAGTTCAAATTGATCATGCAAAAGGGACAAGCAAACAAGTGCAAGAAAGTGGTCAATTATCCAAGACAAACTTAAAGTGTGAATGTGAACACCAAATCATCTTGAATAAGAGCCAAACCACATGGGGAAGAAGTGGACCATCAAGAGAAAAGCCTTAAATCAAGTTAAGAAACAACATATAAGCACAAACAAGATCATGGCAAGCGTAAGAAACAAAGTTTCAACACAAACTCAACACCTAAGATAAGTGGAGAAGCATGATTTCAAAGTAACTTGTAAAACAAGTTACACAAGTATATGACCTAAAAATAAAGAACCAGCACCTTAATCATGTTATAAACAAGAATCCAAGCTCATAAAGTGCATATGGGATCCATAGAAGTCATTTCCCAAAGGAACTAGGTCAAACTAGTTTGTATGAACCTCTTCTAAGATGACTTGACTTGAAAGCTTCATCAAAAATAGAAGAATTATTAAATAAATCTCAAATAAATAGAACAAAGCAACCAAGTCTAAGGGAAAAAAGAAGACAAAGTTTCAAGATCATATCCATCTCAAGGCATCACCAAACAATTCAAGAATGAATGGTGTTCCACCTTATCGAACCTATATCGAGGGGCACCAAAAATCAACTCAAAGTCAACATAAAAATGATCAATGGAAATTAAAAATCACCCTCAAAGATGCCTCAATCCCTCACCTAAGTGAGGGAGAATCCATGATCATAGGGGATAAGGATTTGAAGTCCAAACAATCATGATCAAATGAAGACAACACCAAAAAACACTTTTACTTGCAAAATTAAAATAAAATGGAAAAAAAATAAAATCAGAATTAAAATTTTTGGAAAATTAAATAAGACTCCATAGTATAAGAAAATATTTTTTGGGAATTTTATGATCATTGGAACTATTTTTAATAAAAGGAAATGAAAACAGAAATTAAAAATAAAATAAAATAAATGAACAACCATGGGAGGTGCAATCAGCAAAATCAAATTGAATTGAATCTAGTTATAATGCACGCTGGGCCAGAAAACAAGGGGGTGGGGATATCATTCTGAGCCCAAACGACCCAAGGACTCAGGATTAATGAAACTCTGTGTTTCATTAATCCTGTGTGGAGTCAACATGCTACGCAGCCTGGTCAAGCGAATTAGAAAACAACAACGCACGAGGTCAAACTTTCAAACCCAAGCCACATCAGACTGGCCAGAAAAATAACCAGACGCCAGAGCTAGGGCTTTGGTCTTCTTCTCCAGCATGCTCGCCAGAGCTCAATCATGAAACAACCATAAAAATGGCAAATTCTGATACCAAATTGAAGGGCTTTCCACAAGGATCAATAATCCATCACTCAAATTGAAAAAAGGTTCATGAATAATGAGAATTGAAAGCAAGAAAAAATGATTGCACATTCTGAAATTGCAACGTACAAGCAAACCAAACATTCAAACATGGCCTACCAAGGGTAGGGCTTCAGATGCACCCAGTATGGAGCTAAAATGATGCCTAGAATGAGAGTTTATAGAAGTGGAAGCTTACTGAACGGAGAAGCTCCGTTGGCTCTTCTCAGGCACACAAGCTTCACTTTCTTGCTTCTAATATGTTCCTTAGCCTTTTATGAAGATGAAACAAGCTCCAATTGAAGTTGATTTGAAGAGAAAAGTCAGATTCGAAAATGGCAAGTGTTGAGAAAAATTCAAACTCTATATGCTCTCTCCAGCTGCAAATGCCTCTTCTGAGCATTAGGGCAGATCAAAATGCTTTTATATGATAGATACTTACATACCATGCGAGCCTATGCTGACTATTTGGTGTGATTCCAAAAAAATGGCCAAAAACTTCCCTTCACAAGCACACACGGGTTTAGCCTCATTTACTCTTTTTTGGGTCAGCACTAGGGCTGACAATGAACCGAACCAACTCGAAAATAGTTCGGAATTCGATTCGACATTTAAATCGTTGGACTAGGTTCATGAACCAAATGAGTTGAGTATGAGCGAAAAATTAAGTTCGTTAACTAAATGAGCTGAACTTGAACTATATATAGTTCGACTCGTTAGGTTCATGAGTCAACTCATTACGTATGAGAAGAATTATATTGTCTTTAAGATTAGGTTTAAATATTTACTCCAAATCTTAGATAAATTTAATCTTCAATTTAGTAGTTTTTGAATTAGACTCTCAAATGTATCTCTTGAAAGTTGTGTAGGTTTTGAATTAGTATATTTCAAAGATAAAGTTAAATTTCAATATGATAACTTTTATTTTATTTTAATATATTATTTTTAAAAATATATTTATTTAAAATGTAAAATATACTAAAAAATATATATATATTTAAAAAAATAGTCTTTAAGCTCGTGAATCATGTGAGCTGAACCTAATGAGATGAACCTAACGAGTTGAACCGAATTGTTCGTGAACTTATAACGAGTCGAGTTTGAGCTTAAAAAAAAGTTCGTGTCGAACTCGAACTTGAACTCGAACCAATTCTTAATGAGTCGACCCGAGCTGAGGTGAGTTCGACTCGACTCGACTCATTTCCAGCCATAGTCAGCACTTAATCAAAAATGAGGTGTATCAATGAATTGAATAAAGTTTGGCTTTGTACACATTCATACATCAAGTTTGAATTCAAAACTTTTCAAGTAAGAAACTTGAAAATAAGGAATATTATGGCTCTTCATGTTGGTCCATTTATGGTAAGCTTCTTTTGTGTCATGTAAAGGTGTGAAATATCTCAAAATGAAACAAAACAATGACTTGTAAATGAAGTGATTCAAACCATGACCAAAAGTCAAATTTTCCATCTTGAAATGGCTCACATGACCACATAATTCAAAAAACCTCATGAATTTTGAGTTTAATGAGGATTTAAGACTCTTATGCACAAGTTTCATGTTGGTCAAAATTGGATTTGAGGCCTTAAAGTTCATGGAAATGACCATTGAAAAGAATGACCTATAATGAACTTTTCCGAAAATACCCTTGACTTGTTAAGACCATAACTTGAGTTCCACACATGAGAAAGAGGACTTCTAGGACTTTTTGGAAAGCTAAGATCATGAGGAGAAACTTTCATGTTTACTTGAAGTTGAGGGGAAACTTGAGTTTAGGTAAAAAAAAATGCCTTGGAAGTGGGTTGACTTTAAGTTGACCAAAATTCTCTTCATCTGAGGACCCTAACTTGTTGGCATCATAACTTAAGATGTAACACCTCAATGGATGAGTTATAGTACTCAAAAGAAAGCTAAGAACATGACCTACAAGTATCATGTTTTCATGAAAAAGAGATTGAACATGCCTCATATGGTAAACTGTCCTTGAAGTTAGGCACTAAAGAGGGGATTTTACACTGAAAACCTCTGAAACCCTAATTTTGTAACTCCTTGAACTCTTGATTCCTATTGATTTGATCTAATCATGACATCTTAGATGCTTCAAAATGAATTCCCATGGCTTTTATGACTTAGAACCAAGTCTTGAAACTTCTCAAGTCCACAGTTGACTTTGGGTTGACCAGATGAAACCCTAGTTCCATATCTTTTGACTGTGGCTCCTGCAGATGAATTGAATGACTACACAAGCTCTAAAATGACCCCTAAGGTACTCAATGAGCTTATTGAACATGTCTTCTTCAATATAAAGACCTCATGAATCCTTGAAAACCCCCTGATGATCCCTAAGATAGGAGATGATATCCACACACCAACCTCTCCTTTCAAGGAGCTCAAGACAACTTCATGGTGATGATGAACACTTGATGGCTTGCACAAATGTTCTTTCTTGAGCTTGAAACCAAAGAGACTCTCCTCTTGAATGGCACAATACACCTCTTGATCCCCTATTAAGAACAATGATATGCAAATGCAAATGCTAAAATGAAATGAAACATAAGTCAAGTATAAGAAAAGGTTGGTCAAATTTTGGGGTACAACACTAGTCCACTGAGTCAATGGAAAAGATAACTTGGAAAAATCCTTCAATGAGTTTTCGATAATAATCTGCCAACCTAAGAAAACTTCTAATCTCAAAAACAGGTTTTGGAGCTTCCCATTGCAATACAGTTTCAACCTTCGACATATCAACTGCAATAACTCTACTTGAGATCACATGACCAAGGAAACTCACTTACTACAACCAAAACTCACACTTTGATAGTTTTGCATCCAACTGCCTCTCTTTCAACGCTGATAACATAATTTTGAGATGCTCAGCATGATCCTCTTTACTCTTCGAATATATCAAAATATCATCAATGAACACAAGCACAAACTTGTCCAAATAAGGATGGAAAATCCTGTTCATATACTCCATAAATACACATGGTGCATTAATCACACCAATTGGCATCACGAAATACTCATAATGTTCATACCTCATTCTAAAAGTAGTCTTCTGAATATCTTCAACCTTCACACGAATCTGATGATACCTAGATCTCAAATCTATCTTACTGAACACACTTGCAACAACCAACTGATCCATCAATCCTTGGAAGTGGACACTTATTCTTGATAGTCACCTTGCTCAATTGTCTATAATCCACACAAAGCCTCACATAACCTTATTTCTTCTTAACTAACAAAATTGGTGCACCCCACAGTGACACACTCGGATAAAAGAGCCTCTCCTCAAGTAGATCTTCAAGTTGATTCTTCAACTTCTTTGATTCTGGTGTGGACATACGATATGGAGCCATCGCTACCAAACTAGTTCCAGGAACTAGGTCGATCGTAAACTCCACTTCACGTTTCGGCGGTAAATCACTTATCTCATCAGGAAAAACTTTCGGATAATCACAAATAATTGGCACACCACCAACTTCCCCATTTTATTAACACTCAAAGTTTCCTTCAAAATAAACATCTCAGCACCATCCTGCACCGACTCACCAAAAAAATCTGTAAGCACTTAGCTTAACTCAAAAAAAATTCATTTCACATGCCATCTAAGCTTGCAAGACACGTCTATCCCATCCAACATGACTCCGTCTACTATCAACAAGATATTAAGGGTGATCAGTTCCTCAATTTGTCAATAGACACCTGTTGCTACTGCGAAAAAGGGCCGGTAAAGATAAAAGAGTCGCCACCGTTCGTTATTTATCCCAAAGAGAGGGAAAGGAAACGATCAGAAAAAACCTACAAAAAAGGAAAAGACAAGGTCATCGCAACCAAATCTTGGGTTCGGGAGTCGGTTACGCAAGGGGAAGGTATGAACACCCTTCACGTCTGTTGTACTCAAGGGATCCACGCTTGTTATCTATATAAAAGGGTGTTAATCTATCAAAATGCTGGCTCAAAAGGACAAAATAAAAGAAAAGAGACTCGATAGAGCATCGCCGCTTTATTCCTACGTATTCCCTCGTGCAATGGGATCAGAGCCAACGTAGTTCGCAAAACTACGGGTGAAGGTGGGGAAGGTTGCTTGCCAAGACATCGCCGTCTTGTGCCTACGTATCCTCGTCTGGTACGAGAAATCAGAGCAAACGTAGTTCGGTCTAACACTACCACTAGTTAATTCAAATGTTTTAACTGAGTAGGGTTAAAGCTTCGTTCTAGCAGTTAGGGACGATGTCTGTTTGCGATAGAACCAAGACTTGACACACTCTTTCTGAAAATGATTGAAACAATCCCGAAGGATAAAAAGGTTTGATGTTTTATTTTGTGTTTTTTATGAAGAAGTGAATTGAATTAAGTTTGTAACTCATGTTGCACTAAAGACTATGACTTGAGAGCGAATGCGTCGCATATCGCCCAAAGGGCATATGCTAAACACTCTAGATAGATTGAGAGGAGGCCCCCTAACTATCATTCCTCAAGTACTTAAGGCTCGTAGTGTACAACATTTATTATCCTTTATTAAGTGTCTTAAGAGATTATCAGATTAGAAGAGAAGACACAAACTCTAAGGGGAACTGAACCCTAATGTTATCATGCACAATGCTCTTAAAGTTGGGATCAAGAGGGGAAAAATTTATCCTAATGTTATCATGCAAAGGATTGAACACCTAATGTCTCTCCTACTCCCATCTTAAACAGAGGGACTAGGAATTCTAAGGGATCAAGGCAAAACCAAGTAAACAACAGATAATTCAATCACAGATGAAATGAGAAATGAGAAGTTGACTTAAACAAGTCAAAAACAATGCAAACATGATGTGCAAAGATTCAAAGATGGAATGCAAGATAAACAAAGCAAATGATTCAAACAAGTTGACTTAAACAAGTCAAAAAAGGGTGAGATGAAAAGGGAGAAGTAACAACTCCTATAACCATTCAAACATCCATCACTTAAGTAAAAGCTAAACAAAAAGAAAAACCAAAAGGCCATGATCAAAGAGAAGATGGGAGAAAGAAGCTTGGGCAGCAAGCACATATAAAGTATCTCAACTAAAAAATTCAAATTGATCATGCAAAAGAAAAGCACAAACAAGTGCTAAAAGTGATCCATTATTCAAGATAAACTCAAAGCATAAACTTGAACACCAAATCATCTTGTATGAGGATCAAAGCACAAAGGGCAGAAGAGAATCCAAGAGAGGAAAGCTCAAATCAAGGTTGGAAACAAAGCACAAACAAGAACCAAGTCATGGCAAGTGAAAGAAACAAGATTCAATCACTAATTCAACACTTAGAAACAAGTGGAAATGCCTAACTTCCAAGTAACTTGTAAAACAAATTACACAAGTGTATGACCTAAAATCAGAGAACCATCACCTCAATCATGTCATAAACAATCATCAAGACTCATAGGGTGAATATGGGATCCATAGAAGTCATTTCCCAAAGGAACTAGGTCAAACTTATCTCAAGGCATCACCAAATAAATCAATTATCAAGGGATAAGAAAAGTCAAAACAAAGTCAAATGAAAAATGATAGAAAATCACTCAAAATCATCCTCAAGAATACCTCAATACCTTATTTAGGTGAGGGAGAGGCCATGGTCATTGGAGATAGAGAATTGAGGTCCAAACAATCAAGACTATGCAAGGTAAACCACATAAAAGTCAACTAATTACAAAATTGAAATTAAATGGCAAATAAAAATAAAAACAGAAGAAAAAAAAAATAATAGAAAATTAAATAAAATCTTGAAATAATTGAAAACATTTTTTATGGAATTTTCTGATAATTGAAACTATTTTTAAAAATAGAAAATGAAAACAAATAAAGGATATAAAATGAAATAAAAGAAATAAGAGAGGGAGGTGTCATCAGCAATGTGAAATTACACTGAATCATTCACAAGGCGTGTTGGGCTTGGAAAACAAGGGGGTGTCAATATCAAATTGCCAAGGCCCAAATGCCAAACGAGATCAGATTACATGAAACTCACCGTTTCATTAAGCGGACTTGGATTCAACTTCACACGCAAGCATGGTCAACCAAATCACAACATGACAAGTCATCTGGTCAGAATTTCAAACCATGCCAAATTAGCTCTGATCAGAGAATGCACCAGACACCGGAGCTAGGGCTTCGTTCATCTTCTCCAGCCAATAGGTCGCCGGAGCTGTGCAAAAACTCAACAAAAACTACAGAAATTGGTACCAATCGAAAGCTAACCTCATAAGGATTATGAATCTACCATTTAAACATCAAAATGGTTCCTAAATAAGGAGAATCGAAAGCTTGAATAAATGAGCACACGATTTGAAACTTCAGCAAACAAACACAACAATGGTTCAAACATGGCCTACCATAGGTAGGGCTTCAGATGCAGCCCAAAATGTCCCTAAATCATGCCTAGAATGAGAGAAATCAGAGGTGAAAACTTACTGAACGGAGCAGCTCTGTTGGCTCTTGAAATGCTTGTAAGCTTCAATCTCTTGCTTCTAATCCACTCCTTGAGGTTTGATGAAGAAGATTCAAGCACCAATTGAAGTTGATTTGCAGAGAAAAATGAGATTCGAAAGTGAGAAAAAGTGATGAAATTCTGAGCAGTTCTTTCTTCTCCTACGCAAGCAGTCCCATCTGAGGCATTAGGGCAACTGAAATCCTTTTATATGAAGGCTTTGAACACTCCATGCAGGCCCATAATAGCTCTTTCAAGTGATTCCAAAAAAAATACCAAAAAACTTCCTTCACATACACACACGGGTACAGCCTCTCATACCTCTATTTTGGGTCAGCAAAATGAAGTACATGTGGTGTATATATGAAAAGGATTAATTAGAATCATGTATGATGCCTTGGTTCCAAGTTTGAATTCAAAAATTTTCAAAGTAAGAAAATTGAAAATGGGGCACATTATGGCTCTTCATGTTAGTCCATTTGTGGCAAACTTCTTTTGTATCATGTATTGTTGTGGAAAAGTTCAAAAATGAGACCAAAAGGTAACTTGCAATGTAAGATATTCAATCTATGACCAAAAGCCAAAATTTCATCTTAACATGGTTCATATGGCCACATGATTCAACAATCCTCATGAATTTTGAGTTCAATTTGGAGTTAAGACCTTTAGGCACAAGTTTCATGTTGGTTGAAATTGCATTTGAGGTTCATAACTTCATGAAATTGATCGTTGAAACAAATGACCTATAATGAACATTCCTAAAATGCCCTTGCCTAGTGAGGTCCATAACTTGAAATGAAAAAATGATAAAAAGGACTTCTAGGACTTTTTGGAAAGCTAAGAATATGAAGAAAAACTTTCATGTTTACTTGAAGTTGAGGACCTTAGTTGAGGACTTCTAGGACTTAGTTGACCAAAAATATCTTCATCTGAGGACCTTAACTTGTTGGCATCATAACTTGAGATGTACAAACTTAATGGATGAGTTCTTGTACTTAAAAGAAAGCTTAAAGGATGCTCTACAATTCTCATGTTTTCATGAAAATGATATTGAGCTTACATCATGGGGTAAATTGTATTTGAAGTTGGGCACTAAAGAAGGGGATTTTACACTGAAAACCTCTGAAACCCTAAATTAGTAACTTCTTGCACTCTTGAATCCTCTTAATTTGATCTTATCATGACATCCTAGATGCTTTAAGATGCCTTACCATGACTCAAGTGACTTAGAATCAAGTCTTGAACCTTCTCAAATCCATAGTTGACCTTGAGTTGACCAAATGAAACCCTAGTTCCATATCTTTTGATTGTGCCTCTTTACAGATGAATTGAGTGACCAAACAAACTCCACAATGACCCCTAGGGTAATCAATGAGCTTGTAGACCATATCTTCTCCAAGATAAAGACCTCATGAATCCTTGACGATCCTCTGATGATCCCCAAGATAGGAGATAACATCCACATATCAATCTCTCCTTTCAAAGAGCTTTGAACCTTCCATGATGGTGATAAACACTTGATGGCTTGCGCAAATACCTTTTCTTGAGCTTGAAGCCAATAAGACCCTTCTCTTGAACGACACAATAAATCTTGATCCCCTGCTAAGAACAATGCTATGCAAATGCAAATGTTAAAAATGGGATGAAGCATAAGCCAAGTACAAGAAAAGGTTGGTCAAATTTTGGGGTACAACAACAACCAAAAATCATGATGGGGCATAAACCATCTTTACCAAACTATAAGAGCATTCATCGACACGTTGAGCCACCACTCCACACTTTTTTCATTCCCACTTCTGCAGACAAAGGTTAGAAAACAAACGTTTACCGACAGTGTTTTCACACACATGTCGCATACTATGGAACAATTAACATTAGACAACTTGTCCGGACGGACCGACCTGCTCTGATACCACTAAATGTAACACCCTTTTCTACCCCACAAATATAATGGCAAAATCAATCATATTTATCAGAGTAAAATATTGAATGCAATAAAATCATCTCAAAAGGGCGCACATTTCTCAATAATCCAAATATAATCAATGCTCCGTAAACAACAGGTTTTCTCAAAATTACTCAAAATATTACTCAAAAGGTAGCGGAACTCAAAAAGGCAAATCCAAAGTTTTCTTTTCACCGCAAATAAATCAACATAACAAGCACTCAATAAAATATAGTTTAACTCAAAGACCTCAACCCGATGTTACACTATCAGAGAAAGACCCTCTAAGTCAACGATAATGGCCAACGACCCAAAAACTTCAAAAAGTCCTCGACGGCATCCACGGCTAAACCTGGTCATCTGCATGTTACCCACGTAGAGGCAACATTCAAACAGTCATGGTGAGTAAAACGATTCATAAAAATCAATATAGGAATCAATATATAAAACAACATCATTTTCATATTCAACATCATCATAATCATCAAGGAACATCAAAGGCCACAACATTATAAATCACACCAAATTGTCACATAAATGCAAATGCAACAAGACTCGTGCATGTGGTACCAATCAACAAAATTCGATGGACACTGGGTCATCAACCCTCCATAGATCCACAACAGTAGGATCGATTCTACACGAGAACCGGAGCACAACAAAATACCTTACATCCGCACAATGGGACTGAAGCCACAAGAATCAAGGTCCTAGACCGAAGTCCGGAATGCATATGAATGCATGATGCACACGTCAACATCATCCTCTTAGTAAACTCATTAGGTGCATCATTATTTATCAAAATCATCATAATAATCATGTCATCATAGAATCATCAAAACCTCATGGAATCAATGTCACAAATCATCAGAGTCCTGCATGGAGATTCATCACGCAATCATGTATTAACCTCATAAGAATCACAATTATACTCATGGGTACTCATCATACGGTCATGTATTAATAACGTAGAAATAACAGTTATACTCATAGTAATTCATCATATATTTATTTAATCACATAGGAATCACAATTATACTCATGGGTACTCATCATACGGTCATGTATTAATCACATAGGAATCACAGCTATACTCATAGTAATTCATCATACATTCATTTAATCACATAGGAATCACAGTTATACTCATGGGTACTCATCATACGGTCATGTATTAATCACATAGGAATCACAACTATACTCATAGTAACTCATCAGGAAAATCACAACATCAAACATCAAGACATCATTGAACCAAAACATAATTCGCGAAACTCTACTACATTCGCTAGCAAGTTCGTAGTGCGAGTCTGCGGCGAATGTTCGACGTGCGAAGCATTCATTCGTTGTGTAAACTCACGATTACAGCAAATCGTTGTTACACACCAGTAGTAAAACCATCCCAAAAGTCCACACGATTTCCTTCCCTAATTCCCCAAAAACATCCCTAAATCATTCCTAAGGTATTACGGCGATAAATGCACAAAATCTACGACTTATTAGACCAATCCCATATCATATTAACGCCTTCAATTCCCATAAATCCTTACAAATACCCCACAATCATTAAAGTTCTCACAATCAATTACCTTATGCGGTTAAACAACCTCAACAACAGATTTGGCAACGAAGGCCTAATTTCCCTTACTCTCAAATCAGCCTCAAACCTATCAGACCATCAGTTCAAATCCCTCAAACTCATTAACTCACCAGAAAGGCAACAACAATTCAATACTCAAAATCCCTAAACCCTTAAATCAGCTTTAAACACATTGAATCACATATTGAAAACAATGAAGGTAATACTCTCCATACCTTAATTGCCGACTCTAAGCCTTTCTCCTTGATTCTTGGAAACCTCGCAAAGCTTTTGCCTCAATCCTCTTTCTCAGAGCTCTGGCCTCTATTTCTTCCATTTTCATGGTCTAACAAGAATGAATCCTAATTCCCTCAAAATTCCTTTTTGTTAAACCTAACTTTGGGTTTTCCAATTTCACCCTCACTAACTCCTCCTCAAATGTCCATTTTGCCCTTAATTCACTTATATTTATTTAAATTAATAATAATACTAATATATTCATATTATATACTATTATTTAAATAAATAATCTAAAATCCATAATTCTCAATACTTCATACCAACCACCGCAAATCACCAAAAATATGAATATTCCTATTTAAATAAATTAAATAAATATTCCAATAAATTTGAGGTGTTACAACCTCCATACAACCTTTCACCAAAACAACAACTTTTAACAACCTCCATACAACCTTTCACCAAAACAACAACTTTTAACAACCTTCATTAACCTTTCTCAAAGAAATAACAGAACAACACACAGTGGAAAAAACAGAAAAATACCAAAATAGAAAAAAGGATACGGAAAGAAAGGAACAGAAGGGGGGAGTTCGAAGAAATTTCTGAAAAACATTACCTTCGAAAAACATCTTCCTCTGACCATCCTCAAGGTTCATCACCATCATCTTGTTGCCAAAAAATCCATCTTTCCTTTAACTCTTCACCCTTCTCGTTCTCTTCCACGAAAACCCACAATGACATAACCCAATCTTTCTCTTTAATCCCTCCACCGTCAACCACCCAAACCTCAGTGAAAGAAGGAAAGTTGCAGCGAGAGATTCGAAAGAAAGCGAGAAGTAGAAGGAGAGTGAAAGGAACACGCGACTGAGAAGGGGAAAAGAGAAATCACAAACGAGAGAAGTGAAGGTCACTTTGGATGAGTGCGTATTTTTTTCTTCTGATAGCTAACTGTATTGCCCTTTTTCTTTTGAAATAAGGTTTTGTGTGATGATCCAAGACCTAACTAGGTCACAAGTTGACCCATCTTTCACTAAAAACAGAGCGCCTTTTTGGGCTTTCTTGCTCCCATTGCTTTTTTTGTTGATTGGATCAGTTATCGTAGCAATGTTCCTTTTTCTTTTCTTTTTTTAGAATTTAATTTTTAGGTTTTTTTTATATAATTAGTAGTTTATTTATTTCTGTTTGAAACAAATGTTTAAGGAATAAGAAAGGGAGAAGAGTTTAGGTCCTCTTATATCTTTTAAATAATAAATTTTTTTATGTACAAATAAAAATATAATTTTAAATTTATTTTAAATTTTGCTTTTTTTTTCTTCTTTTTTAAAATATTTTAAGTTTTGGTTAATAATTAGTAAAGAAATGTGTTTTTCGCCATTGTTTCGATGTTTTTTTTAAATAAGAGTAAAAATCCAAAAAAATATTTCTTAAGCATTATATAAAATCCATAAATATATATATTTTTCCTCAGATGTTAAAAATTCAAAAGAGGACTTTTATTCTAGGTTTTT
The DNA here is from genome assembly GCA_963859935.3 of Lathyrus sativus. Classification (NCBI taxonomy): domain Eukaryota; kingdom Viridiplantae; phylum Streptophyta; class Magnoliopsida; order Fabales; family Fabaceae; genus Lathyrus; species Lathyrus sativus. The sequence goes on along the minus strand of OZ012739.1, from coordinate 39,114,086 downwards.
TTAAGCCATGTATTTTGATTTTCTTTGTTTAATTCACTTGTTTCTTGGTTGACATAAATTTTTATGGTGCTCGATAGTTGACACATGCTTTTTTTTTTTTTACCTAAATTGTTAAATTGTTGTCTCATTTAAGTATCATTGTTGTCTTCATTCCAAATGAAAGGATTTCCTCTGTTGACTGCCATGTCATGTTTAGGATAACTTAGTTTAGCTTACTCATTCCTTCCCTTTTATCTTTGCCTTAGGTTATAGTCACCGCACTCTATGTAGGTGTCTTGCCACATACACCTACCCTTCTCTGTGGAACCTTGATCAGTTAAGAGTTCCTCATCCCTCGCCAGGTGAACTATGGAGGCTCTGATTTCCCATTCCTAGTTAGGATACGTAGGCATAAGATGCAAGGTCTTGGAGAACCCACTAATAACTAATAATTAACTCCCTTATCTCACGCTGTCGTGCGATTGAGACTAGTTACCTTTCCCTTTATCCTAACCTTAGGGTTGCAGTTGTCGTACTCCATGTAAGTGTATGGTTATGAACACGTACTTCGCATTGGAACCTTGATCATTATCAAGAGTTCCTCAACCCTAGTGAGGTGAACTACTAATGCTCTGATTTCATCCTAGTTAGGATATTTAGGCATTGATAAGTGCTAAAATGTATTGATTTAGAGTGTAAATAATTGGCACTTATTGGCTTGATTCAACCAATAAACCTCAACTTTTGTGCATATGTTGTATAATTTACATTATAGTGTATATATTGTGTGTCGCGTAAATTTCATTGAGTTTAATTGATTTTTTAATCATTTTTTATAGGTATATAAGCAATGATATTTTGTCATTATCTTATAGAGCATTGAATAAGCTTTCCAACGCTTCCGACCGCGCGTAAAACGAAGTTACGGTTCAGAAGTTATGGTCGAAACAAGTGCTGGTTTGCTGTCATGTTCGCCAGGCGAACAAAAGTTCGCCAGGAGAATAATAGTTCGCCAGGAGAACAGAAAGTTCTAAAATGCGTGAAAAACATTGTTTTGGCAGTAGCAAAAGTTGCATATGTTTGCCAGGCGAACAGGACTTCGCCAGGCGAATACTGGGATCCATTTTTGTCTATTTAAGTGATTTTTCAGCATTTTTTAGGTTATGTTGTTTGGGAACTTTTTACCCCAACTTCATCAAATATATTCTTGAGTAGATTTAGCTTAGAAACAATATTGGAGGGTGCATCTTGACGATCCGAAGTCGAATCCACTTCAATCGGAGTTGACAGACCGTGAGATTTGTGTTCTTCTTCCTTCCTCTCTATGTATTTTTCATTTGTTGGGGTTTTGTATGTAAGTTTATCTTGATTGTATGTATATTTATGGATCTTTGTATAAAATCTCTTTTACAACTCTTTATCGCTGGTTATCTTGATTTTTTACTTAATGGGTTTGGATTGCTATAGACATATACTGTTCGAACTCGATCTAAGATGAACATCTATTAGATTCTAAATGCTAGAGATAGATTTAAGACTAATATTCACGTGGGTATCGATTCTTAATGCTTCATGTTGTCGATTTGTGTGAGAGATCAACAATGAGATGATACGGTTGATCTCTCGACTTTGCGTTAGAGATAAGCTCTGTTGTGAGCGATACGTGATGATATTGACGAGCGAATTAGGTTGTGTGCATTTGATCCATATATTTTTTAGTACATGATGGGTAGAACGAAATACAACTCCTGACGAGTTTTCTTATTTCTTAAGAATGTACTTATTTTCTTGTTTTATGTTTTTCCTTTTGAATTTTTATCCCAAACCATTCAAACCCAAGCTTAGAGACGTAGAGATTGTCGAACGACATTCTTTCCCTCACACTGATCTCTGTGGAGACGATAAATCCCGGAGGAAATTCTTCCGAAAATAATATTTTTGCTTGCTTCTTTACCGCTTCAACAAAATGGCGCCGTTGCCGGGGATTGGTTGTGATATTGAGTCGCATTGCGATATTTTCTATATTTCTAAGCTTTGCACATAATTGTATATATATGCTTGTATAGATACTTGTTTTGTTTTTGTCTTCCATTATGTTTGTTTAAGTGTTCTATATATTTTGTTCTCGTAACATTTGTTCAAGTGTTTGGTTAAGACACTTTCTTTAAGTTGGTGCTTTGACAAAGCATCGACGTGTATGTGAGGAAGTTACTAGCAAAGAACACTAAAGGTGTCGAGCTAACGACATGAAACAAGCGCTTGTTGGGAGGCAACCCAATGGTTTTTGAGTTTGTATAGCTTTATATTTATTTAGTTTAATTCAATTTTGTTAGGTTGTTAGAATAATGTTTGTGTTTGCTCTCAAGTTTGTTTTTGATTAGCTTGAGGATGCATTTTGTGATTTTCCAAGTTTGATCGTTTCAACTTGCGAATGTATGGTTTTGATATTGTTTGAAGTTAGTACTTTTCAAGGTACTCGTTTATCGCTTTCTAGAACATAGCATGATTATGAGACTTTTCATTTGTACAATTTTCATGTCATTCATTCTTTTGCCATACTTGTTCAGTTTTGAATCACTTTAGAACTAAACCTTTTTGTGAGGAGCTTTCCATTGTTTACTATATGCAGGAGGCCAACATTCTTGTTTAACTCGGTTTTATTATGTTTAATCTTGTATTTGTGTTGATTTGTATGATAGCACTAAAATGATCAAGGCATTTTGTTCGATTTTGAGCATACCCATTTGACCAAATAGTCAATCTACCTTGTGAGTGAGTGAGAATTTGCTTACCCCTTTGAGCCTTTGTTAGAATCCATATTGGTGTTAAGTTCATTTTTGTATGGATTCTAATACTTTTTCTTGAACTATAACCATGACTTGTTATTTGAGTTTTTACCCTTGCCTAATAAGTTTGGGAGCATTCATGTCACTATGTGTGGTTGTATTCAAGTTGGGGAGAAGAGGTTGGTTGCTAAGAGGTTGAGAAAAAGAAAAAGTTTGAAAAAGAAAGAAAAAAAATGAAAAAGAAAAAGAAAAAAAAGAGGGAAAAGAATTGAAAAAAATAAAAAATAAAAATAGAATAATATTATGCGAATAAGTTGCATGGAATGGTGTAACAATTTTGAAAAGAGAAAAAGGTGATTGGAATTTGTGAGTGCTTGAGATTGTGAGAAATGACCACTCTCATTTGATTAGGCAAGTTTTTGTTCGTTTACCTTGAGAAAAACAATTTTTTGTTACCCAAGCCACATTACAATCCTTAAAGCCCTTGTGATTTTTGCTTTTATACTGTTCAATATGAGTTTTTTTCTTGATGAATGCATAATTTAACTTGTTGTTGACTTGATTGTTGGGTGAGAGTTAAGTCCCTCGTATTTTTTTATTCATTTATCGATGAAGTGTGTGCTAGGTGTGATTCATTTTTGAACTTTGTATTGTCTTAGAATTTTTGACATGTGTTTTGTATTTAGAAGTTGTTTCATTTTCATGTTATCGTTATAGGTTAGTGGTATGTTTTGCTTTGCATGTACGTTTTTGTGTTGAACCATACATTTGTTTTTGTTTTTCAAAATTTGTTGAATCGTGATTGCTTGGTTATTACTTTTGTTTCCTTGAGTTGATCGATTCTTGTTTGAGGACAAACAAGTTTAAGTTGGGGAGAGTTGATAAGTGCTAAAATGTACTGATTTAGAGTGTAAATAATTGGCACTTATTGGCTTGATTCAACCAATAAACCTCAACTTTTGTGCATATGTTGTATAGTTTACATTATAGTGTATATATTGTGTGTCGCGTAAATTTCAATGAGTTTAATTGATTTTTTTCTCATTTTTTGTAGGTATATAAGCAATGATATTTTGTCATTATCTTATAGAGCATTGAATAAGCTTTCCAACGCTTCTGACCGCACGTAAAACGGAGTTACGGTTCAGAAGTTATGGTCGAAACAAGTGGTGGTTTGCTGTCATGTTCGCCAGGCGAACAAAAATTCGCCAGGCAAACAAAAAGTTCTAAAACGCGTGAAAAACACTGTTTTGGCAGTAGCAAAAGTTGCATATGTTCGCCAGGCGAACAGGACTTCGCCAGGCGAATACTGGGACCTATTTTTGTCTATTTAAGTGATTTTTCAGCATTTTTTAGGTTATGTTGTTTGGGAACTTTTTACCCCAACTTCATCAAATATATTCTCGAGTAGATTTAGCTTAGAAACAACATTGGAGGGTGCATCTTGACGATCCGAAGTCGAATCCACTTCAATCGGAGTTGACAGACCGTGAGATTTGTGTTCTTCTTCCTTACTCTCTATGTATTTTTCATTTGTTGGGGTTTTGTATGTAAGTTTATCTTGATTGTATGTATATTTATGGATCTTTGTATAAAATCTCTTTTACAACTCTTTATCGATGGTTATCTTGATTTTTTACTTATTGGGTTTGGATTGCTATAGACATATACTGTTCGAACTCGATCTAAGATGAACATCTATTAGATTCTAAATGCTAGAGATAGATTTAGGACTAATATTCACGTGGGTATCGATTCTTAATGTTCTGTGTTGTCGATTTGTGTGAGAGATCAACAATGAGATGATACGGTTGATCTCTCGACTTTGCGTTAGAGATAAGCTCTGTTGTGAGCGATACGTGATGATATTGACGAGCGAATTAGGTTGCGTGCATTTGATCCATATATTTTTTTAGTACATGATGGGTAGAACGAAATACAACTCCTGACGAGTTTTCTCATTTCTTAAGAATGTACTTATTTTCTTGTTTTATGTTTTTCCTTTTGAATTTTTATCCCAAACCATTCAAACCCAAGCTTAGAGACGTAGAGATTGTCGAACGACATTCTTTCCCTCACACTGATCCCTGTGGAGACGATAAATCCCGGAGGAAATTCTTCCGAAAATAATATTTTTGCTTGCTGCTTTACCGCTTCAATAGGCATGAGATGCGATGTTTTAGCGAGCATACTTTGTATATACCCTAGGTCTTTCCCTTAGCACTAACCTTAGCAGACAAACTTTAGCATAACACAAATATTAACAAGAGGTTCATGTAAAATACTACAGATACTTAGGATGCTAACATCTTTCCTATGTATAACCAACCCCCGGACCTTAGATCTCTTAGATTTGTTGTTACATAGTGCACTTAGAGTTTTCTTCGATCTTTACCCTTTCTTTTGAATAAATCAAAATTCGGTGATAAACTTCATAATTTATGAATCAAGTTAATTAATAGATTGATATCTGATTTTCCCCGCAACACTATTGATCAATAAATAACAAACTAAAAGACATCAAATAAAAGTTTTCTATTCAAATTCCCCTATTCAAATTCCCCAACAACATTTTATCATTGTACAAAAGTGATACAGAATAAAGCAAATACCACAAGAGTAAGGTGACAAGAAATTAAATAAATAAATTAACTATACGATCCATAATCCTAGACCAACCTATCCTTAATTGCGGATTCAACCTGTACGGATGCAATCTTGATTCTCTGTTAATTTCTTCCATTGTTTCTACAAAGGTATTTAAGTTTCTGATTGGTGGAACGTAGAGAATTAAAGGAATAGCAGTGAAAGCCAACGTACACAGAAATTGAATCATATTTTTCTCTTTGAAATTTTTTATGCTAAATAATAATAGTAGAAAATGTATATTTATTTGAGTAGTTTTATTGTTAATATTTTGCAGATGAAGATCAAATGAAAATAACAGGATTAATATATAGAGTCAAAGAGATATTCTAGAAGAATGTTTAAAGTTTTTTCTTATATAATATAATGTAGTAAATTTTAAGAAAGTTGAATTCTATGATTCATTAGTTACACCAATCTTAAAGCTCATAGTATCAGGAAAAAAAAAAGAATTTTGCAATTATATAAATATAAGTCAATTTTACTATTTTTTTTAATTCACTATTAAAAGACTTTGAGCATATGACATAAATAAAATTTAAATAAATGAATATTGGACAAATAATATATTTGATTTAAAATTTTATATATATATATATATATATATATATATATATATATATATATATATATATATATATATATATATATATATATATATATATATATATATATATATATATATATATATATATATATATATATATATATATATATATATATATATATATATATATATATATATATATATATATATATATATATATATGTGGAAAAATGCTATTCCTACACCATTTCCTACACCCAATACTTACACCGTATGCACTATTCACCGTATTTATACGGTGAACAGTGTTTTTTTTATTAAAATAATATATTTTTTTAAAATATTAATTTTTTTTTTAAAAAAGTTTTATTTTTAAAATTTATTTTATAACACAAATATAAGATTGCGCATTAACCAACTTCACAGTTGCATTAACCACAAAAATCTACATTATTAACCAATTATTTTACCTATAATTTATTAACCACTTTCACTACTTCATTAACCAATAAAATACACACTATTAACCATGTTCTGGGGAATTTGTTCAAGTATTTGTGAACAGTAATTGAGGTGTAGGGTGTAAAGATGGGTGTCAACATAGCAATCCTGATATATATATATAGTCTTTGTTTTACAAAAGCTGTTAGTTTTGCATTTAAAAAGTAAAAAGTACTAATATTTATATGCCACTATTGTCTCTAAATATAAATACTTATTATTTATTTTATTTTATGTTAATAAAATTGATAGTGCACTTAGTTTTTTTTGGATAAATAAAAATGCTTATTTATTAACATGGATAAAGAAAAAGATAAAATAAAGAAATTATTTTTTAAATTGATTGTAAACTATTTTAAATAATAATAGTAATAATTTGAAAAAAAAAATCATAAAAAAATTCATGGTTAACATGGATCTTGTGTTTTTTATTTAGCTAGTGATTTTTTTTCTGGCTCAGTTCAAAAACCGAACTAATAAAAATCGAATTGATTTGGTTTGATTTCTCATTTTTAATTTTTAAGAACCTCTAAACTAATGAACCGAACAGTTGGCTATAGTTACCCTTTCAATCCTTTATTAAATTCATTATCAAGTCCAAAATTTGCTTAAACCTAACCCTTCTCTCAAAAATTTATTCTCATCGAACTATTCCTCTCGCCCGCCATACCAATGTTGCTTTCTCCACTATTGTTTTGCTCTGCCCCAGTCGCCTTCTCCGTGATTCATGTTGTCTTGGTTAGCTTTCATCTTTTTTTACCTTTGTTTGCTTCTTATTCTTCATTTAAATTTCTTTTAGTTTTGTTACAAAATAGTTTTGATGTGTGTTTAAAGTGTGAAGCATGTTAAATTATGTGCATTGCAATCTTTTATTTTTATTGTTGTGTTTTATTTTTTAAACTTTCAATCCATTCTCAATCATTTGATTATAGAGGCCTAGAATTATTAGTAAAATTATTAAGCTTGTCATTATAATTGTTTGTTATTAGATGAAAAAAAATTCAAAACTTCATTTAACAAGATTTAATTTTTTTTCTCATGAAAAATGGTTATTAATTTATGTTGTTTTACCTGGTTGAATTGTATATTGTCTTGTGTTTTAATTTTTTGGCGTTAATGAATCTAGGTCTACTTAGTTGTTTATACTTTTGGGTCGATTATTTTGATCATATATCTATGTTGTTAAAAATTCATTTGTTTGTTCTCGTTAAGGTTTTATTTTATGCTTTGAAATTACTTGCTTTAGTCTCTATTTAAAGTGTTCTTACCAAATTGTTAAGTTTATTTGTTTCTAGTGTTCTTACCAAGTTTCTTTGTTATAGGTAATCGAAAATTGAGGCAAATGGCAAGTGAAAGTGTTACATGCATTGACACACAAGATGATTCATTTGCAACAAGTGGATCAATTCTTCCTCCTTTAAATATCAATCTTAAAGCATCAGTAGAATTACATAAAATGCCATGTCTGTAATTAAACATAAGTATATAATGACTACATCTACCCATAACAAAGTTATTTCTATATACACTTACTCATCATAGTTGTACAAGTAATCCCAAGAAGACAAACTTTGAGTGCCATCTGCAACAATCTATTGAACAGTACTTCCGCCTTAAATCTCCCTCTCATATTCTCCCATTGAGACCAAGGTGAACCTATTACCTTTTTGTATTACCTTGAATCCATCGAAACTCCCTTAGAACTAAAACTGAACCTTCAATTTATAGGACTGAAAAAGTTAGGCTCGTTAGCCACACCGTCCATCCTCTCTTCACGCACTTACTTTTTCTATGTTAAGTTATGACAACTTACCCTGCAATTATCCATAACCTCCCTGTCTTGTTAGGCGCATCATCCATCTTTTCTTAATGCACAAACTCTTTCTTCACCATGTAGTTACTTATCCATAAAGTCTTTTCTCGCCTAGCGCAACCATGAATATGGCCTAGCAAGCCTTGCTTGTAGAAAAATGGTATTAGCAAGGCCTTTGTGTGTTTCTTGGTGGTTTTCTAGTCCTTTAAACCTATTTTTGATAAATGTGCAAGTACAAAGTCCAAACAGGTGTTTTATCACTTTTCATAGATAAATGGGGTTTCTTATCTTGATTGCTTGTAAAATAAGTTAATATGTGCCTACGTATTTTACATAATTTTGGAACTTATCAAGATCATGCATATGAGGTGCATAACACACATTTGAAACTTTTGTATTTGATGGTGAAATTATTTTGGTTGTATAGTCACTTCCAAGTTCCAACTTTTCTGTGTGATAATGAACTTATTTTGGTTGTATTAATCACTATCAGGTGCCAACTTTTGTATTTGATAGTGAACTTATTTCATGATGCAATGGAAAGCATGTCACTGCTTTGTATGAAGTAAGTACAACTTGTAAGTTGTTTGATAAATAGAGCATGAAATAGATTATATAAAATATATTATTTGAAAAAACAATAACATAAAATACACCAAAAAAATATGATAGTGGAGAATATATAGATGAATAAAATGTTTAAAAAAGAAGCGTTGTAAATCAATCAACCGATTTGAACCAAACTGATTTGTTTAGAACCTCCTTAGTTCTATAGTCGAGGATTCTTCTATTTGGTTTGTGGAAAACCATAGTAAAAGAGTGGGATATGGCATTCATACCTCCTTTTAGAAAGATCTTTAGGTAGGATCTATTCCTCTTTGTGTCATGTTTCATAGGCTTTTTAGTATTTCTAATTAGTGGAATTAGTCTGTTAGTCAGGTTAAAGTGTTTATGAATTGGAATTTGATTTACTATTTGAAGTGGAAGAGATTCATTTTTGGCTACCAGTAAAATTTATTTGTTAATCTATTATTAGCTATTCGGGATGTCACCCTTTCCATGGCCTTAGACAAATGGTGGTGGTGTCACTCTAAAGATGACACGTATTTGTAGCCTTAAGATGATTTAGACCATCTTAAGTGTGATCTTCATGATAATCTTCCGCCCAATCTAGTGAAACAAGTTCTTTCTCTTATTTGGAGTACCTTCTAAAGTGGTTATTATCTCTAGAAAATTGCTCCAAGATAAGGTCCATATCAGAGATAATTTGTATAAGCTTAGGGTGTTAGTAGATCTTGAGTGTGTTTCTCATCCACATTGTGGATGGCTGATAGAGTCGATTATACATATATTTGTGACCTACGACTTTGCCAGTGCCTGTCTGGTAGAAGAAATTTAGTTGGTAAGGTAGTGCTTCGTTCTTCCTAAAGATCTTTCGACTCTTTTTTTCACGTGTTTAGATCGCAGAGAGGTAGGTATAAGATCAGGAGTGACCTTTCTATGATCTAGCATGTGTTAGACTGATCAATATGAAAATCTCGAAATGAATATTTTTTCTAGTTCCTATACTAGCATGTAAGATGTTGAAAATAACAATATTTTTCTGCCTTTAAAATGATATCTTGTGGGAATCTCGTATATCTGAATTTAATTTTTTTTTTTATTTAAAAAATATAAGTACACATTTCTCATTTTAACATTTAATTCGACAAATAAAAAATAAGGTAAATAAAAGAGAGAGTGGGAGACATTTCATTTTTTTTCAATTGGATAAAACTAAACCTTTAGTGTGAGATGTGTTTTCAGAAATAATACAAATTTTTAATATTATTTATTGACTAACTAAGAAGTTATGTATCTTGATATACAAATTTACTATTAAATTTCATTAATAAATTAGATGGTCAATGCATTTTGAGTATGTAATTATATGTTTAATAAAAATAAAGATGAGCATATACAAATACAATGTGTCATACTTCATTAAATATTCGTTGATCATTATTACCTACATTTTTAATTATAAATTTATTTGAAAAAAAATTGTATATTATAAGTCATTTTATAATATCAATAAATTATTAATATTATTTTTTTATTATATCTTTAAATATTTATCATTTTCTTTTTTTTTTCAATTGTACAAATTTGTCTTCTCAATATCATTAATGATAAATAATTTTATAAAATTCTTCGTAATTTTTCTTTTTTGTGTTAAAATTATTACATCTCTTAATACGTATAAAAAGTAAAAAAGGATAAACTTGAGCTAACACTACAAGCATCCCACCAAAAAGCTTCTAGAAAACACATTCTTATAATTGAATATTGTCCATTAATACAATTATTTTAACAATGTAACTATCCAAAACTTTTATCTTATAGAAATAATTGAAATTGCAATTTTTTTAAAATTTCTTTTAAAAATAATCATTTCTACGGTAAATTATTCATTTGCTTTACTAAATATTAAAATGGTGTAACAAAATATTTTCATTAATTCTAATTAACCTCTTTTATTTTTAGTATATTTGTTTTAATTTCTCTCATATTCGTCTTATAAATCAACTTCTATCTCTTTTTTTGTTAAATATTTTTTATAACAAAATAATGAAATTGCTCTTTTTTTGAAAATAAAAAATATATATTTTCCAAATAAAAAATACATTCTTAAAATAAAAAAATTCTTGCAAAAAATGATTTAAAAATTTTTTTAAATCAAAACTAATTATAACTATTTTTTAAGAATATAATTGTTTAATTTAAAAAATAAAATTTAATTATGATAATTAATTTTAATAATCGATTATATTATATGAATTATTTATATTTATAAATTTGTTATGAAATTATCTCTAACACGAACTTTAACCTGCAAAACAAAATCCAAACATAGGCATTCAAACTATCACAAAAATATTAGTATACCATTAAATGAATAAAATACTAACACTTTCAATATATACAAAAAGTATAACATTACATGAATAAAATATTAACACTTTCATTATATATATAAAAAAAAATTGGAATCATTACAATCTGACTAACCATAAAGGCAAAATTTAAGAATCAAAACACACTCTTGTGTGTAATGAATTCCATAATCAAAGGTCAAAACAACCAAACTTTCTAAAGTGAAAAAAATTTACTAAAAGCAAACACAAAATCCCTGCCAACATAAATCTCAAAAAAATTATTTAGAATGACAATACTTGTCATATGACCACTATTACGCCAAATCACCAAAAATCTTCCACTTTTAGTCAAGAGCATCGACAAGAGAAATAAATATTGTGGATGAAAAATATTAGGAGGATCGAAGAAGTTTTTTTAAAAATTAAAATTGAATTATAATCTATTTATAGAGATCTTTGACTTAAGTTTTTGGTCTCTTTAAATATAATAAATTTTGTTTAGTCACTTTAAAAATTTCCTTTAAGAAATGGTCCCTTCAAAAAAATTTATTTACACTTTTAGTCCCTTATGTCCATTAACAAAAGTTGACGTGACATTGCTTTGTGAATTTTTTTTTTTATAATTGGGCTTGCATGTGACAATACCAACATAGTAAAAATGCTGATGTGACAAACCATGTGACTAAGCTCAACGTTATACTTAAATCCATAAAAATTCATAATTAATTTATAGCTAAAGTCGTAGTTAATTTGTAGCAATTTTGATTTAATTTTCGACCGACTTCTTTATGTTGTTTAAGTCATGCAAAAGTAGAAATGTTCATGTTTAATGCGTGAACACCAAAACATATTGATGTACTAATCATTCTAATGAAATACTTTAATATTTTAGTTAGTCCAAAGTTCATTATTTATTAATAACTAGATTTTTTAAGAAGTAATATCACACGTTGTTTTTTTATGAAATCACTTATTAATTAACGTTATTGCGTAGAGGGAATTTGACTGCGTTGCAAGGAACTACACAAAATTTGAGGAGCTTCTTACACATAGTTACTTTGTTTTTTTAAGTGCATACTAGTGTTGGATTTTGTGAAAAAGGGTTACAAGGAAAACATACAATGGTATGCCACCCATCATGCTTTCAACTTTGGCACATAATTAATACTAACACTAACAGTGGTATGCCACCCATCATGCTTTAAATCAAGAACTCACTCTGCCAACCATGTTTTAAGAAGTTTTCTCTCTATCAACCGAGTCTACTTTTTTAGAATCAAAATTCTTATAATGGATTTGCTACAGATTAGCTACGATTTTAACTACTAATTAACTATGATTTTTTTAGGTTCATGAATAATATTGACTTTAATCATGTGGTATGTCACGTTAGCATCTTACCACGTTGGCATTGTCATGTGTATGTCAAGTCACACAAAAACTTCCACGTGGTATGCTGTAACGACCGTTTATTTTAAATTATTTTTCGTAATTTAATTCTGTGAAGTTGTGTGTATAAATGTGATTATGTATGATTTGTTGTATTTGGGGTACCCTGCGGTAGGGGATAGTGACGTTAATGTTAATGACCTCAAGGGTGAGGGGTGTGTGGATAATTTTGTAGAAATGGGTGGTGCAGTGAGAATGTTGAATAAAGTAATATTATTATAAGATAATGTTGTTATTATTTTAGTTATAAAATAATTGATAATGATAATATTGGAATAATTATAATAATAATAATAAAATAAGAATGGTGAAAATGATAAGGAAGGGCATAATTGGCAATTGAGAGAATGTTGAGGACAAAATAGAGAGTTAGAGGAGTAGTAACGGCATAATTGGCAATTGAGAGAATGTTGAGGGCAAAATAGAGAGTTAGAGGAGTAGTAAGGGCATAAGAGGCAAATCATATTTGAAGGAGTTATAAGAGAATTGGAAGAGAGATTGGAATCAGTTTTCTGACCGTACGTGTTTTGGAACTAAAAGTGAGAAAGGCTAGGGTTAGAGGAGAAGAAGAGGAACCACCATATGTGAAAGTTTGGAAAGCTTGATTTCGAGGTAAGGGTGGGGTTCTGATCCTATAAGGGTTAACATGTTGAACGGTGGGTAGAAGTTAGGTTTTGTCTTATGGATAGAATGTTGTTCTATGTGGTGATTACTATGAATACTTGATCAATGACAAAATTGTTATTTGATTGTGTGATAAATGATGTTTTCTAATTGATATGTGATGAGTTTTGTACATGTATGTGTGTAGAAATTCTATTTTGGAAATTTTTGAAAATTCCTCCATTGTTAAGTTTTGGAGTTTCGAATCAGGAGAATGAAATTATGATGAATTATTGTTAATCCATGAGTAAAACAATGCATAGTCGAGGTTTAGGATGTTATTTTGGTATAAAATAGGGTTTATGGTGATAGGGGTTAATGGTATAGGCTTTGGTGTGAAAATCTAGGGTGAAAGTGCTTTTTAAAAAAGTAATTTTTTGGGGTTCAAAACAGTATGAGTCGACCGCTAGAATCCCTGGGTCGACTCATAGCCACACGAATGCAAAATTGTGGAAATTTTAACAGTATGCGCCGACTCATAGGTTTTGAGTCGACCTAAGTACTCTGTGTGTTGACCTCTGAGTCGACTCAGAGGCAGAAAAACGCCAGAAACAGTTTCGATCATAACTTTTTAACCGTTAATATAAATGACGAACTGTTTGAAGTATTAGAAAGCTAATAAGTAAAACATTAACATGGTATAATTATATGAATCATTTTCCTAATAATTTTATGTCTAATATCTTGAAGAATGTGATTGTTTCTTGTTATGTACCTTAAGAAGTCGTGGTGTAAGTGACAAACCTTGAGTGTTGTTGCAAAGATGTTTAATTTTGTTGTTGTGATGTTAATGATAGTAATATGAAGATGTTTTGATGATGTTGTTGTTGTGATGTTTTGATGATGTTGTTGTGATGTTTGATGATGTTGTTGTAATGTTAATTATGGTAATATGAAGATGCTTTAATGACGTCGTTGGTGTAATATGAGCATGTTTAATAATGTTGTTGTGAATGCAAAATAAATACATTATATATGTCCATATTGTTTGAAATATAATTTGGTGTTTGTTGGATAATTTGGGCAGTGTACAATAACCATGGTGGTGGATTATTGTGCACGATGATGTTATCGTTGTCGTAGGCATAAATAGTCGCATCACATACCTTTGTGAACATGAATAGTGACATTTTATTGTTTGACGTGAATGAAGGTTATGTTATGATATGGTGTGGTATAAAGCATTATTTCAAATGTGATATTGTTGAGTTTTGGTGATTTCATAAAAAAGATATATATGATGCATGAACTACATGTTATGCTTGTTGGTCAATTTGGGAAGTGTACAATAACCATGGTGGTGGGTTATTGTACACGATGATATTGGTGTTGTTGTATGCATAAATAGTTTCATTGCATACATTTGTGGACAGATGGTCCATTGTTGGTGATCCCAAAATCCTCTTATGTGGATTGGAGTCGGTAGCTAATTCGAAGGTGATGGATCAGTGAGTGGTTCTGGTCCTAGGAGGAAGAGACCAGAACGGTGAACCTGAGTGTTTGCAAAAATTGGTACCACATGCATACACATTGAGTCGGGTATGAGTCTCATTGCATTATATATCATCTATGTTGCTAAGTTACTAAATACGTGGTGATAGGTGATTAATTGATTTGTATCGTGTGATTTACTATTTGTTTGGTGAATAATTGGTGATGATATTGTTGGATGATTGGTGTGAGATGTTAGTTAAATTGTTGTTGTGATAACTTCATGCATGCTATTTAACATGCTTTCTTTTAAATTATCATGATATCTCACCCCTTCTGTTTGAATGTTGCCTCCACGTGGATAACGCACAGATGCTCCGGAGTAACTTGTAGAAGCATTGGAGATACCTTTGGAGTACCTTATTAGTTTTTGTTAATTAGAAGGTGTCTTGCTATGATACGTGATATCGGGTTGGGACTGCCTGTTATGTGAATATTGTGTTTCCTTGATTAACATATTTTATGATGGTTTTGAAAATGTCGAACCATTGTAATTCGGGTTCAGATGTTATGAAGTGTTATTAACATATTTATTTTGGTGTTATGAAGATGAGTGAAGTTGTTTTACGATTATGATTCCGCTGCGAGGTTTAATTTATGTGTTGCAGTCATAAAAAAAATGATGTTAATTATGTTGTAATGCGTGTTACGGAGCATAATAATTATTATGAATATTTTTTTTAAAGTGTGACATTCTTGAGTGGAGTATTAAGCCAAATTATCTTTATTATTTTGCAAAATATTTTATGGGGTTAAAAGGGTGTTACACATGTCACGTCACCTTGTGCTAACGGCGGTCAGGGTCGGCCCAACCTGCTTAAAAGAACCAAAAACTTATTTAACCCATTATATTATTTATATTAATTAAAATTGAATAAAATAGAGATGAATAGAGTTGTATCTATTAGACTTCACTTTGTTACCTACCATTATTTTCTTATCCTTTAAGTTAGATGGAATGAGAAAAGTGATTTTATTCCGTCTTAAAATATTTAAAACTCATTTCATCACTTACTACTATTTTCTTATCCTATAATTTGGTCAGAACGAGAAAATGATTTTATTCTGTCTTAAAATATTTAACCAATAGAATGAAACATGTAATATGCTATGTTTCATTTCCACTCTCATTTGTTTCATAAAGTTTTGTTAGTTTTAAAATATTTAAACATTGTCCATGACTTTGTTTGAATGGATAGAATTGGATAAAATGAAGGGGTGTGTGATGAAATATAATTAAATTTAATTGTTTTGATTAGTTAAAATTGAATGAAATGGAGTGAAATTAAGTAATAATGATTTTATTTCATTTCATTAATATTTATTTCTCTTTGATATTGGCTTAATGAAAAACATATATTTTCATATTGTAAAATACCTAAACTGTAAAATGAAATTTTCATTACACTCCGTTTTATTCCACTTCATTTCATTATGTTCTTTTTATTTTAAGATACACAAACATAACATAAACTATTTTATTAATAAAACATAACTTCAAATTATAAATTTATATAAAAGCAAATTATTACACAATAATTTAAAAATGAGAGAAAACATAAAAAGATATATGTTAAAATAGTTTAGTAAATACTTTATTTAATTATTATATTTTAATATTAAATATTTTAGGCAAAATAACATTTTTTGTCCCTTAACTTTAACTCGGGGTTCAGTTTGGTCCCTTAACTTTAAAAAGTGTCAAGTTGGTCATCTAACTTTTAAAATGGTGTCACGTTTATCCTTCTGTTTGTTGCCGTTAGTCAAAGTTTGAAAAAAAATGTCATGTTTGTCCAAGTGGACTTGATGTTGCTGACGTGGACATGAAATGCCTTAAAACAAATCCCCTTTGACCTTGGTTTCCATACCCAAAAGATAAAACATTTGTTTAGGTAAACCCAATGAATCATTGAAGACTATTCAAGGATTGAAGACGCGAAGGATTGAGGGAGGAGGATTGAAGACGATTCAAGGAGACATTATCAAAAGGTTAGTTCATTTCTCTCTGATTTAGGGTTTACGAATCTCATAAGGCTATATCTGCTAGAGGTTCAGACTTAGGGTTTATGTAAATTATTTAGTGTAAACTCTAATTATTTAGATGATATGATTAGGTAACATGGATGAATATATAACTCTCAAAATTCATCATAGTGGTGAGTTCACCAATGAAGGTCGTAGTGTATATGAGAATGGAGTAGTAGATGATTTGAGAGTAGATGTAGACAAATGGAGTTACTTTGAGCTAGTTGGTGTATTGAAAGACTTGGGTTATAGGGAGTTTGAAACAATATTCTACAAGGACTCTCAATTTGGGATGAATGCACTTGTTGATGACAATGGTGTTTTAGAAATTGAAAATCTTTATAGGGTGCACCAAAATGTTGATATTTATATTGAATACACCTTGTCTCAACCTGACTACTGTGATGTTGTTGTTGATGAAGTTGATGAGGACCCTACACAAATTGTAGATGAGGTGGAGGAGTTACTTAGTCAACTGCATAATGAAGTTGGGGAAGTTGAACAAACCACTGTTGTGATGGAGGAAGGTGATGTTAGAGTTGATCAAGCCACTGCTGGGTTGGAGGAAGGTAATGTTGGAGGTAATCAAGGGAATCCTGCAGTGGATGAACATACTGTTGAAGTTGAGGAAATTAATGTTGGAGTTGAACAAGGGAATCCTGCAGGGGAAGAAGGTAATGTTGGAGTTGAAAAAGGTAAACCTGCAGTGGATGATGACTTAAGTTTATCTTCTCATGATAGTGAAGATGAGGACTATAATTATGATAGTGCACAAGATGTGGCTTTTGAGGATGAGTCTGATGGGTGTGATGAGATTGAGGAGGATGAACTTGATACCCTAATTGGTCATGAAAATGATGGTAATGGAGAAGTCCAAGAACTTAATGATAAGTCTTTAGAAGATAAAGGGAGTGACAATGACTGTGAGGACGTGCAAAGTGGTTGTGACAATGATGATAGTAGTGGTGTTCTAAGAAAAAAGCATCCAATTTTCAAAAATCCAAAAGACATGTCAGATTACAAGTGGGATGTGGGAATGTACTTTAGTTCAAAGGTTGATTTTAGGGAAGCAATAATAACTTATGTTGTGCAAAATGGCAGAGACCTAAGGTTTGTAAAAAATGACAAAGTTAGGGTAAGGGTTAGATATAAAGTTGGTTGTGAGTGGGAGGCTTATTGTAGCAAGTTGTCAAATGAAGACACTTGGAAACTCAGGAAAATAATTGACAAACACAGTTGTAGTAGAGAGTATAATGTGAAGCTGATGAGTACAAAGTGGTTGAGTAAAAGAATTCAGAATAGCTTGAAAAACAATCCAAGGTTGAGTATAAAGGATATCAAGGAAAAGGCACACAAAAACTGGAATGTTGGGGTCAACAAAACCAAAGCTATAAGAGCAAGATTTGCAGCTAGAGATTATGTTGATGGTTCTTTTTTGGGAGATTACACAAGGGTCTATGACTACTGTCATGAACTGTTAAGAGCCAATCCAGGGTCACCATTTAAGCTCAATGTTGAGCTTATACAAGAAGGTGTTAAGGATGAAAGACCATATTTTAGAAGGCTTTACATATGTTATGCTACGTGTAAGGAAAGCTTTAAGTTGTGCAGGCATGTAGTAGGTCTAGATGGGTGTTTTCTGAAGGGGTAATGTGAAGGGAAGATTTTGGCTGCCATTGGGAGGGATCCTAATGACCAGATGCATCCCATAGCATATGCAGTTGTGGAGAGTGAAAACAAGGATAGATGAACTTGGTTTTTAGAGCTGTTAATTGATGACCTTGAAGGCAAAGATGAATGCCTGACTTACACCTTCATCCCAGGCCAATAAAAGGAAATTTTTTCATTTATTCTTATGGTTTTATGTGTTTATGTTATGCTATTCATGTTATGTTATACTGTATGTTATGCTATATTGTTATGCTATATTGTATGTTATGTTATTGCAAGGTCTGCTACCTACTATGGATGAGTTATTTCCAAGGGTGGAGCACAGGTTTTGTGTTAGGCACCTCTATAACAATTTTAGGAAAAAGTTTCTTGGAAAGATGTTAAAGGACACAATATGGAAGGATGCTAAGTCAACATGCCCACAGGCATGGGAAAGAGAGATGAAGGGAATGAGGGCCATCAATGAAGAAGCATTTAAAATGATGAAGACCCCACCAAGGTTTTGGAGTAGATCTTACTTTAGGACGGAAAATAAATGTGATGTTGTTCTCAATAACATGTCTGAATCCTTTAATAGTGTCACTCTTGATGCAAGGGAAAAACCTCTAATCACTATGTTGGAAGACATTAGAATATACATGATGGAGAGATGGGAAAATAAAAAAAATGAGATTTGGTACTTTGGATGAGAATGATATATTGCCCAATATTAGAAAGAAACTTGATGTCACAAGCACATACACCAACAGCTGGCTAGTAAGGTATGTAATATCAGCATACATTAATTCCTTAAGGTATCTATAACACACATGTGACTAATATATTTTGTTTGTTTAATTATTTAGGATGTCTGATGAACATATATTTTAAGTAAGGCACTTGGAAAATCAAGCTGACAAATTTGTTGTGAACCTGAAAGATCATATATGTTCATGCAGAAGATGAGAACGCACAGGACTCCCATGTGTTCATGCTTTGTCCGCTATGAAGAGTAGGAATTTCAAAATTGATACTTACTTTCCAGATTATTAAAGGGTTCTAAGATACAAGGCAGTTTATAAGCATGTGATCTACCCTGTCAATGGATCAAACTTGTGGGTTAAGACATCATATCTAGATGTGCAACCACCCAAGTTCAGGAAGATGCTTGGTAGACCTAAAAAGAGGAGGAACCTAGAACAAGGTGAAATTGATGGGTCTGATAGCAAATTGAGAAGAACATGTTTTATGGTGAAGTGTAGTAGGTGTAAGAAAGCAGGACACTACAAGTCTACATGTAAGGACACAACAACTCAGACTACTCAACAATCAACTCAACCCTCTCATACTCTAACTCAGACTGCTCAACAATCAGCCCAACACACATCTACTCCAACAACTTAGCCTACTCAACCCTCTCAGAACAAAGCAACACACACTGCTAAGGGAACTTCTACTCAACAATCTAGCCAAACATCTCAGACTTCTAAGGGAAAGGCTGCTCAGAAGACACATGGACCTGCTAAGGGCAAGACACAAAAGCTACTTGTTAGGAAGCCAACAAGACCTTTTGTACCACCTGGGCCAACAACTAGGTTGAGTGCTGCCAAGAATGTTTTTGGCTCAGTAACAAGGAGGTCTACTCCAACAAAGAGGACCACGCCAAAGAAGAAACTCTAGATATAATTAGGCTATCATGTCATGTGGAATCAAATTATGTATTTTGTTGTATAATTAGTTTATGTTTTTTTTTTGTTCGGAACATGTCTATTGTAAGTTTATATATCATGATGTTGTTTGAAACATGTGTGGAATGACTATGTATTTTGTGGAACATGTGTATCAGTTTGTATTATAAAATGGACCTGTTGTGAAATGTATCAGTTGTGTTAAAAGCATAACCTATTTATGGACCTGTTATGAACTTTATGTTAAAAGTAGAACCAATTTATAGGTCATAATGTTTATGGACCTGTCATAATATGGTGTAAAAAATGCAGCCCAAAAAAATGCGGACCAACTTTGACAGGTCTATAACAGACCAGGTAAACATAAATACAGAATATACCAAATATATTATTGTGTGTTAAAATCAAGCTAATCTTCAACAGAACAAATAACATAATCTTTAACAATGCAGACCAAGTTAAAAACATTTTGACAGGATATTTAACAATGCAGACCAAGTTAACATAATCTTTAACTATTATATTCATGTGGAACTGATACAATCCAAAACTAAAACTGATACATTCATGTTGAACTGCAAAAAGTAAAATTAAAATCCACTACAGGATTAGAATCCAACTATTAGAATCCAACTATTACATTCAGGTTGAACTGATACAATCCAAAATTGATACAAACTTTAACTGAACTTAAACCTAATTCTTACAACCAAAAGTTAACTTAATTCTTACAAACAAACCATAACATACTACTTCCAAACAAACCTTAATACCCTAACTAATTCTAACAACTAATACAATGATAATCATCACAAACATAAAATTCAAAATCTTTTTCCACTTCATGATATTCTTCATTTCACTTTCAAGTTTCGTCAACTTTTTCTCTAATTCTTCATTCTCCATTGTCACTTTTTCAATGTCCTTTTTTGCTTCAGCAAGTCCCTTAGTCACCACGCCTAGCCTATGCACCTAGAATTGCTCCTTCTCATCACCCACCTCCTCATAAAACCAACCAAAGAAACCACAACCAACTTGCATACCTCCCTGTAAGTTTCATTGTTTAGAGGATGATGGAGAATGAATTTAAACGTAAACAGAAACAGAACTTATTAACAGAATTTAAAAAGCTTGCATACCTTATAATTTGGACAACCCCAGAAAACTTTTCCCATATTCTTAACAGTAGTTGCCCTTTGAAGAACAACCATGTCTCCACAATGGCATATGGGCTTCCATCGTGACCTACTACAAACATCTGAATCTCAACTTTCTTGTTTCAACATGGAGGACGAACAACCAGATTTCATGCTTGTCAAACCATAACATACTACTTCCAAACAAACCTTAATACCCTAACTAATTCTAACAACTAATACAATGATAATCATCATAAATATAAAATTCAAAATCTTTTTCCACTTCATGATATTCTTCATTTCACTTTTAAGTTTCGTCAACTTTTTCTCTAATTCTTCATTCTCCATTGTCACTTTTTCAATGTCCTTTTTTGCTTCAGCAAGTCCCTTAGTCA
>OZ012739.1:38774697-39091896 GCA_963859935.3 Lathyrus sativus | reverse complement strand
TTCCACTATGGAAATTCAGGCTGATTACACAAAGTTAATCTCTATTTTAAGCACTTTGATTGATCTTATGGGCATATAATGTGTATACTTGTTACTTAATTGGAAAAATCTATTGTTGAAAGCTTTCTAGTGTAAAGTGTTATTCATAATGTGATTTTATTTGGGCTCTTTTTCTTGGACTAACTAATTTTGTATTCCAAACAGGTACTTAAATAACCATTTAAGCTCGACGCTCACTGTTTGCTGGCAAGACAAACCAGGGACTCGTCTAAAGGAGAAGATGCGTCTCTTTCTAAGACCTAAATGCCATCCTTTGTTCTTCGATTCAAATATCAATTCAGTAGAAGTTGTCAGATTAAATATTTATCAAATGTTTCTGATATGTGCAATGAAGTTTCATTGTTACATCCGCGACCTATCATTTGTTTGCAAATTTCACAAAAGATATTGTTTGGACATTATTCAGAAATCTTTAAGGTATGGATGTAGTATTATTCTGTTGAACTGTTATTAACAATTCAGTTTCTATTGATTCTATTAACTTATCTCATGACGCCAATGAGAAACAAACACAAAAAACGACCAAAGAGAGTACCGTACCGTATGTATTTCTCTCTTTATGCTTCAATTTTAGAACTTGAAATCATTAGTCAGCTTTGTTTTCTTTCATTGTCAACTATCAGATACATGCACATGCTGATTAAGAGAAGAATGCATTCCATGCGTATGAATTCTAGTATCCGACCAATTCTCAAATTGAAGAAGGGAGAAATTGAATGGCTTGGATTTCATGCTTTTGTACAAGTGTTAAAGAGAAAGGAATCACGTCATAAGAAGTTGCTTGCAGTTTTGAAGTCAAAGTTGCTGTCACATAGAATTTCTGGGAGTGTGCCACCTGAACTGAAGTATGCTGTTGATGCCGAAAATTCTTCTTTGCTGTGGAAAATCAAGTATTAGTTCCTATAAGTAAGTTGTGATGATCAAACTACTTATTTCATATGAATCTTTTTTGAGCACTTGGCTTTGTATCATGTAAGAGTAAATGTGGTATCAAGTTGATTTGTGGAAGAAAAAACATAGTAGATTTGACTGTGGTATAGTCTAGTGAATGTTGAAAGCTAGCATGTTTTACCTTTTGTTTTGAATTGCATAGCAAATGCAGATGTTTCTACCATTTTATTGTATATATAATGGTCTAAACTATGTATGTGTGAATGGAAAATTGGTTAAAAAAATCTAAATGGTTAGGCATGCATACATTGGTGAAAGCAAGAAAACTCAATATGATAAGCAAAAGTAGGGAGGGATAATGTGTAAGAATGAGCAGGGTAGTATTCATTCTCATACTTTCATATTAATTTTTTTTTTGTACTCGAGTCTATATTTGCACGGGTACCAATGTTTGTGTCCGTACTCGGATCCATACTTGTTTACTCTTTTTTATAGTAAAAATAATTGATCAATTATAAATTATCATGTAATTTTAAGTTTTTAATAACATTAAGGTTGTTTCATGGTTTTAAAAATTAGCCACAAGAAATTACCGGGTCGAGTCGCAGATTAGGTTGCTCTCTTTTAGACGTTTTGCGACACTGTCCAAAATTATTCAAAGCAGTCGAACTACTGTGCTGCCTCTAGGATAAAACAATTCAGTTTTATACTGTATGATTACTACATACACGATAGATAATCGGTTTAGAGATACACCATCTGATGGTACAAAGACCATTCAAATATGGTATAAATACCACTTGCAGTATTTGGTATTACGACAAATTGTAATAATTTCTTAAACTAAGAGATATTCCAGTAATTCTCCAAACAAAATTCAATAATGGTCATTTGACCACTAAAAATGATTTCTCAAACAAAGAGAAGTTCAAATAATTCTTCAAAGATAATGCAAAAATTAATACTTGTAATTTCTCAACTCAAACGAGGAGAAATTAACATAATTCTCTAAAGAGAATTTAAGAAAATACTCAGAAAAATCAACGAGTAGAAAGAAAGGGAGAGAAGTTGACGCTTCGACAATTCGAAATACGTAATGTTATGAGAGCGAGGAAGGAAAAACTTAATAAGTTTTTGGTGTATTTTAGAATGAAATAGATAATTTCCTTATATAATGAAGTTAGGAAGGAAATATATCTCACTTAAGCAATGTGAGACTAAGAAGTTTTTTCAACTAACACACAGTGTGTGACTTGACTTAAAAAACTTTTTCTAATTCATCTCTCTATATTTGAATATTGACATAATGTTCCAACAATCCCACACTTGAATTTAAAAAAGTGTTTCACAAGTAATGTCAAACGTTTCTAAGATTGTGCATAAATAAAGGTGTCTACGACTTGAACCTTTGCATTGCACATAGGATTCCTATTCAACAAGAGTGACACAATTGTCTTGAACTCTATCTCAGACATCAAACCCTCACACAACCTTTTCTTAAGATGTATTATAATAGCCTGTGCTTTAATGGTCTTGCACGTGTATCCCGGTTTAGTGAAGGATCTAGGACTTCTCCCTCAAAATTTCATAGGAACTGGCCTAAGTTCCACAATCACATAGGTGAGTCTATCAAGAATACTCCTATAGCCTAGGTACTCCCTCATACAGAGTATATATCTAATTAAGAGTTTCTATTATCTCATCCTCTTATCGCTCTAGGGTTCATGCTTATCTTATTTATTCTAGCATGATCACCTCATATACTCAAAATTTGTTATTACCGATTGAACCTATTTCTTGGGATCTCCAGTCATTTAGGTCGGGTTACCATCATGAGCAACTCGTTTTTCTAAAGCATTAGTCTCATCTTATTGGATATATTATAGACTTTCTCTCTAGCTAATCTTGTTGTCAAAGGATCTGTTAAATTTTTTATCAGTGTGTACATGATCCACTCTTACAACTCCTTTAGAGATACAGTCTCTAACAGTGTTGTGCTTCCTCCTTATTTGACGTCAGTTACCGTTATACTAACGATTCTCAATATTTGCAATAGCCAGGGTACTATCGCAGTGGATCAACACAATTGACAAAGGTTTTTTCATAAAGGGACCTCAGCTAGCAAGCATTTTAACCAACTTGCTTCTTCACTAGTAGTTGCTAATACTATCATCTCAAACTTCATTCTGGATTGAATCAGAATAGTCTGTTTCTTTGATTTCCAAGAAATAGCTTTTCCAACTATATTAAATACATAACCACTAGTTACTTTGGAGTCATTTGATAAGGTATTCCAATCTACATCATCGTATGCTCAAGTATAGGAGAAAATCTCTAACAATGCAAACTAAGATTCATGACCTTTTTAAGGTATCACATGACTCACTTAATAGCTTGTCAATGCTCATTACTCAGTCTACTAGTAAACCTGCACAAAAATCCTACAACATATGCAATGTTGGGTCTAGTACAATCAATAACACAACTAAGACATCCAATGATGCTCACATATTATGTTTGTTTGACAGTTTCACGCTTGGATCGTATGGCGTGCTTGTAACAACCCAATTTTCAATAACTGATTAATGATATTAGTTAATTGGTTTGTATGATTTGAGTGAATTATTGGATTTAACTGATTTATTCTATTTGGTGGAATAATGTAGACTTACTAGATATTCTCTAATTAAGGAATGAGATGAGATATTTGATGAGAAAAGGAATTAGTAAACATTGTGAGAGAAGAAATAAATTGGAGAGAAACAGAAGGGAAGGATATATGAAGGGGGAGCGGAACGAAAATGTAAAATAGAAAACATGAAAGAAAAGTGGAGGAAGAAGAGAAAGTAAAAGGAAAAAGAAGGAAAAACTTGGAAAGCTCAAGAACTACTTCTAGCTTCCGATTAATCGAGGTAAGGGTGGGAAGTATCGTTATCTTACCAATATATGTGATTATGTATGGATTGTTTGGATTTTTTTGGTTGTTCTTCCTCATCTTCCATTCTAGGGCATAATGAGTTTAATCGGTAGAAACAGAGTTTGAACGGTTAGAAATGAGAATGAGTGGTAGGATTTAGTCGAGGAATGTTGGGCTAAGGCTACCGAGACGATTTGGGATTGAATCGGGTGGATTTCGATGATTCCAGAGTTTTGGACAGTGGGGAAATTCTGGGTTCGCAGACCCTCGCTAGCACATTCGCTAGGCGAGCAGGTCGCGAGCATTCGCTGTGGCGAGTGGGGTAGCGAATCAAGTCAGTGGCTTCTGATTGCCTTCGCGAGCTTGCTCGCTAGGCGAACAGGTAGCGAGCACTCGCCAGGAGCTCGCTAGGCGAATAGGGTAGCGAGTGTGATAACATGTTGTTTTCTTGTGTGTTCCATTCAATTGTTAATTGCTTGGTTCAACGATGTTATCCTTATGCAACGTGAATAGTTTGTGTGTTATTGTGATGAGACGTGTTGTGGGTAGCCTTATGGCGTGAATCCTAGATTGTGGAGTATGGCCTTTTGGCAATTATATGCATCGTTTGAATTAAACATGAATGCCTGATGAGTGTGATGATGTGTGAAGTATGCATGAGAATATATGTATATGTTAATGATGTTGTGAATATGTGAGCGTGCGAGATTCTTACTCACTAGGGTAGAATGACAAGGTGTCGTTCCTAGTGTAGTAATCACCGGGGTAGAATAACTGTGATGTTGTTCCTGGTGGGGTATATGTGTTGTACCAATAATCCAAATGAGAATTTGCGAGAGTTGAGGAGTTTGTATGAGTCATAAGGTATGTGTATATGATTGTTGTATGAAAGTGTGAGATGTGGCCGTTTGACAATTATGTGTATAACTGTATGTACTTGTGTGGGGTAATGCGTAATTGAATATTTTTGTGTATATGTATGCATTTCAAGAGTGTGTGGAGTCATTGTGCGTGTGTAGCATCATGATTGCATTCTTGTGTCTTGATCCCGTGGAGGATCTGCAGAAACCTCATGTGCCCTTGTGGGGTGTGAGCGATGGTTTATTCTTGATCCCGTGGAGGATCTGCAGAAACCTCGTGTGCCCTTGTGGGGTGTGAGCGATGGTTTATTCTTGATCCCGTGGAGGATCTGCAGAACAATTGTGTGCCCATGTGGGGTGTGAGCAATCCTGAAACACCATGTGCCCATGTAGGGTGTGAGCGATGTGTGAACATTGTAGGCCCGACGGGGAGTTACTTCGGTAACGAGCGATGGTTCCTTTTGGTTCTTCAATTGAACATGCTGAACGAGTCGGTATCGCATTTGCATCTGCATAGAGTCGTGAGTCGGTCTCTATGAGTTGCATTATCATCTTTATATGATGCATTGGTGAAATAAACATGAATATAAATGTTTATGTGAATTGGTAGAATAAACATGTTATGTGTGTTTATGTGAATTGATGAATGTGTTTAATTAGGTAAACGTATGTTGTGACATATATGACGTTTAAAGTGTATTGTGGTGAGAAAATGTGGAACATATGTATTTTGTAATTGTGCATTTATATATGATTATATGCATTGTTATTATGATAATATTTCTCACCCTTCTGCTGGAATGATGTCCTTCATGACATCGTGCAGGTATCAAGGCGTAATACTGCTTGTAGTTGCGAGGTCGCTATTGGTGTAACTGTTTAGTGATTTAATTTTATTGGGTCGAGTCGTGCTCTGGTCATGTAACACTGGGATCGTTTGGGTTATGTTTCTGATGTATTTTGTGTTGTTGGCCTCCGTGCCTAAGTGAGGCAATTATGTGATAAAAGTAAATATTTCTTTTATGAAAAATTGTGATATAAATATATCCGCTGTTACATGAAAATGAAATCTTGTAAAGTATGATTATTTATTTCAGTGTTATTGAGCATGACAGATGGTTTTTAGTAAATTGGAAGTATATGTGTGATGCCCTTTGTGAATGCATGTTAATTTTACTCTGATAATGCCTATTTTTCCGTGGGGTTTAGAAGGGTGTTACATTAGTGGTATCAGAACAGGTCGGTCCATCCGGCCAAGTTGTCTTATGTTGTTTTTTCCCTTGTATGCGGCATGTGTGTGAAAACACTGTCCGTACGCATTTGTTGTTCTAAACCTTGTCTGCAGGAGTGGGAATGAATTAAAGTGGGGGAGAAAAGTTGTGCCTCCCCAGGATGCTGCAGGCGTGGAGTTGTAGCTCAGTGTGTTGTTGAACGCTCTTATAGTTTGGTAAAGATGGTTTATGCCCCATCATGATTTCGGCTGTTTATTGACAAATTGAGGAACTGATCACCCTTAATCTCTTGTTGATAGTAGTTGGGATTGTGTTGGATGGGATAGACGTGTCTTGCAAACTTAGATGACGTGAGCAGTGAATTGTTTGGAGTGAAGCCAAGTACTTGGGAGTTGTGTGTATTAACGAGAGTGGAAAGTTGGCAGTTTACCAATTAGTTGAGAATGTCTAGAAGTTGTCTTGACAACGTAGTGATACCCAGCCCGGGGCGTGAAGTGGAGTTGTGATCGACTTAGTTAACGAAACTAGTCCGATATTGAGAGCTCCATGTTATACATCTAATTGGTTAGCCAAGGGATTAAATTGATGGAATAATTTTAAGGCTTATGTCTGTGTGTGCTACGACAACAGTTTATGAGGTCAAGTATATAAGATGTAGATGGTGATTTCTGGTGATTATTAAAGAAAGTAAGAAGTGGAATACAATCTTGGTATGATTAGGCCTCTAAGTATTTCAAGAGTTAAAGATGTGTAAATGGCCTTCTGAGTGTGGGAATGTTATTTTAGTACTTTATCGTAATGAGAGAATAGTAACAGGGAATTAAGTTATTTCTTGATGGAGTACGTTTGGATGTTGTGGTACGTACGGGAGGTGTGGTTTGTGTTTCCGTCATAACTCACAAATTGAGTGTCCGTTTGACACAGGATTTTCCATACTTAATTGAGTGAGTGAGTAGTTGTGCAGCCGATGATATTTGGATATTCGAAGAGTATAGAGGATCATGTTGAGCGTCGGAGACTTGAGTTATCAGTGTTTGAGAAAGAGTAGTGATATGCCACTGGGAAGAAGTTTAAAGAGTTTTTGAGAGCAGCTGTCAGTAACTCGTGTATTGGTTGGCGAAACCTGACAGAACTACTTGTTGTGTTTCGTGATGTTTGGTTGATATGATTGAGAGATATGTTAAGTACAACATTAGCGAGTTTTGGTTATGCTTTAAGGCAACTCAAGATACATAAGGGGACTATCTGACAAGTAGTTGGAATTGGTTGTTGGGTGTCTGTACCGGAGTTTGGAGACCTCAATTGTTTAGTTGAGATTCGAAATGATTGCTGACCTTAAGAGCTTAAGGTGTTCGTCTGAATTGGAAAAGTTGAATATGAGGCAGAGGGAATAATTGGGACTTCTGAAGAAATGTGGTTTTGGTCGAATTACCTTTCGGGTGAGACGACGTGGTAGCTAAGGTATCAAATGGGAATTTCCGTATATACTGATGACGATGGTATTGAACTATAGCTGAAGAAAAAATTCGGGATACGAGTTTGGTATGCAAAGAGACTTCTCGTGGAGTTGAGCTTTGTATGTTGAGACCGACTATTGGTATTCCCGATGAGATCCGATGGAGTCGAAATTTATTTGAGTTAATAGAATGATTGAATTTAATGGATAACAGTCGAAGAGCTGATCTTTGGATTGATGGAAATGGCACCATGCGTGTCATGATAAGGTTTGTGTTTCCAATAATGAGAATGAGATAAAAGTACCCTGGGAGAAGGACGTTGAGATAAATTGTAGTATCCATCCAGGTACTGTGAGGATATGACCGAATTGAGGAATCATCTTGGTGACCATAGATGGAGAGAGAAGTGGTCGAAGTTGCATATGTTGATTAAACTTGTTGAAAGTCGAAGTGTGAACATCAGAAACTGTTGGACCTGATACAACTATAGAATATTTCTGAGTGGCATGGGATAGTATTCCCATGGATCTTGTGTCGGGTTGTCCGAAGGATTTGATGGGATATGATTCGATTTGGATAGTTAAGAATGGATTAACAAGAGTAACTCGTTATTTACCAGTAAGGATGAATCGTTCTGTTAGATGGGAATCTGAGTTCTTCATTAAGATTTTGGAGAGGTTTGTAGGTACATCTAGGTGCCACGTGGTTGTTGAACTCTGGCTAGCGTCCGCGGAAGGAATAGACAGACAAAGAGGATTACCCATTATGTAGATGATTTGTTGGAAAGCTTGTGTGATTGGACCAAGGTGGATCATGTGATAGTTAATCGTCGTTGATGGAGTTTATCTACGACAATTGCCATCGTTCTAATATCAGAGTGACATTGTATGTGGCTTTGTTTAGTAAGAGGGTGTAAGGCTCCTTGAGTTGATGTGTGTCCGGCGAGAGCGTTGTACTCGGACCTGAGATTGTGCAAGAGGCAATCCGACGGTGGAGACACTGCTAAGTTCAGGTGGGTGAACGTGAAGCAACTTCGAGATAAAGGGATTCCTTTGGCAGAAGTAGTTGGGAGTTTATGATGTGAGAGTCGTATCCAGAGTTATTCGAGTTGGATAACATTTTCGAGGACGAAAATTCCTAAAGTGGGGGAGAGTTGTAACAACCCAATTTTCAATAACTGATTAATGATACTAGTTAATTGGTTTGTATGATTTGAGTGAATTATTGGATTTAACTGATTTATTCTATTTGGTGGAATAATGTAGACTTACTAGATATTCTCTAATTAAGGAATGAGATGGGATATTTTATGAGAAAAGGAATTAGTAAACATTGTGAGAGAAGAAATAAATTGGAGAGAAACAGAAGGGAAGGATATATGAAGGGGGAGCGGAACAAAAATGTAAAATAGAAAACATGAAAGAAAAGTGGAGGAAGAAGAGAAAGTAGAAGGAAAAATAAGGAAAAGCTTGGAAAGCTCAAGAACGACTTCTAGCTTCCGATTAATCGAGGTAAGGGTGAGAAGTATCATTATCTTACCAATGTATGTGATTATGTATGGATTGTTTGGATTTGTTTGGTTGTTCTTCCTCATCTTCCATTCCAGGGCATAATGAGTTTAATCGGTAGAAATCGAGTTTGAACGGTTAGAAATGAGAATGAGTGGTAGGATTTAGTCGAGGAATGTTGGGGTAAGGCTACCGAGACGAGTTGGGATTGAATCGGGTGGATTTCGATGATTCCGGAGTTTTGACAGTGGGGAAATTCTGGGTTCGCAGACCCTCGCTAGTACGTTCGCTAGGCGAGTGGGTCACGAGCATTCGCTGGGCATTTGCTGTGGCGAGTGGGGTAGCGAATCAAGTTAGTGGCTTCTGATTGCCTTCGCGAGCTTGCTCGCTAGGCGAATAGGTAGCGAGCACTCGCTAGGAGCTCTCTAGGCGAACAGGGTATCGAGTGTGACAGCATGTTGTTTTCTTGTGTGTTCCATTCAATTGTTAATTGCTTGGTTCAACGATGTTAATCCTTATGCAACGTGAATAGTTTGTGTGTTATTGTGATGAGACGTGTTGTGGGTAGCTTTATGGCGTGAATCCTAGATTGTGGAGTATGGCCTTTTGGCAATTATATGCATCGTTTGAATTAAACATGAATGCATGATGAGTGTGATGATGTGTGAAGTATGCATGAGAATATATGTATATGTTAATGATGTTGTGAATATGTGAGCGTGCGAGATTCTTACTCACTGGGGTAGAATGAAAAGGTGCCGTTCCTAGTGTAGTAATCATCGGGGTAGAATAACTATGATGTTGTTCCTGGTGGGGTATATGTGTTGTACCCATAATCCAAATGAGGATTTACAAGAGTTGAGGAGTTTGTATGAGTCATAAGGTATGTGTATATGATTGTTGTATGAAAGTGTGAGATGTGGCCGTTTGACAATTATGTGTATAACTGTACGTACTTGTATGGGGTAATGCGTAATTGAATATTTTTGTGTATATGTATGCATTTCAAGAGTGTGTGGAGTCATTGTGCGTGTGTAGCATCATGATTGCATTCTTGTGTCTTGATCCCGTGGAGGATCTGCAGAAACCTCGTGTGCCTTTGTGGGGTGTGAGCGATGGTTTATTCTTGATCCCGTGGAGGATTTGCAAAAACCTCGTGTGCCCTTGTGGGGTGTGAGCGATGGTTTATTCTTGATCCCGTGGAGGATCTGCAGAAATCTCGTGCGTCCTTGTGGGGTGTGAGCGATGGTTTATTCTTGATCCCGTGGAGGATCTGCAGAACGATTGTGTGCCCTTGTGGGGTGTGAGCAATCCTGAAACATCGTGTGCCCATGTGGGGTGTGAGCGATGGGTGAACATCGTAGGCCCGATGGGGAGTTACTTCGGTAACGAGCGATGGTTCCTTTTGGTTCTTCAATTGAACCTGCTGAACGAGTCGGTACCGCATTTGCATCTGCATAGAGTCGTGAATCGGTCTCTATGAGTTGCATTATCATCTTTATATGACGCATTGGTGAAATAAACATGAATATAAATGTTTGTGTGAATTGGTGGAATAAACATGTTATGTGTGTTTATGTGAATTGATGAATGTGTTTAATTAGGTAAACGTATGTTGTGACATATATGACGTTTAAAGTGTATTGTGGTGAGAAAATGTGGAACATATGTATTTTGTATTTGTGCATTTATATATGATTATATGCATTGTTATTATGATAATATTTCTCACCCTTCTGCTGGAATGATGTCCTTCATGACATCGTGCAGGTATCAAGGCGTAGTACTGCTCGTAGTTGCGAGGTCGCTATTGGTGTAGCCGTTTAGTGATTTAATTTTATTGGGTCGAGTCGTGCTCTGGTCATGTAACACTGGGATCGTTTGGGTTATGTTTCTGATGTATTTTGTATTGTTGGCCTCCGTGCCTAAGTGAGGCAATTATGTGATAAAAGTAAATATTTCTTTTATGAAAAATTGTGATATAAATAAATCCACTGTTACATGCAAATGAAATCTTGTAAAGTATGATTATTTATTTTAGTGTTATTGAGCATGACATATGGTTTTTAGCAAATTGGAAGTATATGTGTGATGCCCTTTGTGAATGCATGTTAATTTTACTCTGATAATGCCTATTTTTCCGTGGGGTTTAGAAGGGTGTTACAGTGCTAGAGAGTTTACAGTTAAAGTAATTATATTTCTTTAAGAACTTTTTCACATAATGTGATTGATCCAAAGAAACTCCTTGCTCGAATATCGTCATCTTGATACAAAGAATCACGTTCGCTTCTTCGAGGCCTTTCATATCAAAGTTGTTACTCAACAATGATTTCACATCATTAAGAGCCTGCATGTTTGATCCAAATATGAGTAGATAGTCTACATAGAGATATATGATAATGCAAATGCGATTATCAGATTTGTAATAAATTCATTTGTCACTTTTATTCACTTTGTACTCATTCAATATCATTAAGTTATCAAAATTTTTATGCCATTGCTTTGGAGCTTGTCCATATCAGCGAAGACTTATCTAACTTACCGACCTTATTTTCTTGTCCATGAATCATAAACCCTTCCGGTTGGTCCATATAGATTTCTTCTTCTAAGTCACTATTTAAAAAAGTTGTCTTTACAAGAAAATACTCGGAAAAACCAACAAGTAGAAAAAAGGGGGAGAAGTTGGCGCTTCGACAATTCGAAAGACGCAAAGTTATTAGAGTGAGGAAGGAAAATCTCAAAATAAGTTTTTGGTGTATTTTGGAATGAAATAAAGAATTTCCTTATATAATGAAGTGAGGAAAGAAATATATCTCACCTAAGCAATGTGAGACTAAGTAATTTTTTCAACTAACACACAATGTGTGACTTGACTTAAGAAACTTTTTCAAATTCATCTTCCTATATTTGAATATTGACATAATGTTCCAACAATTAAAAAAATCCAAAGATCTTATTGTTAAATTAAGAAATAAACAACATTTATATAAAAATGCATACAAATTTAATAGTGATGTATTTAATAAAATTGATAAATTAACTTGTGTATATAATAATAAAAATAAAAGCACATAAATAAATATTGTGCTGATATGGGGCGTGGTGGATACTAAGGTACCCGTACCTGTGCCCATACGCACTTATTTTAATAGGTAATTTCCCATGTCCGTGCCTATTTTGCGATTTTTTCTTATTCATTGTGGGTAAATTTTGTGAATATCTACTGAGAATGAGTTCAATTACCATCCCTAAAGATAGGTGTCCCTAATATGCAACCAAAAGAGTGGGATAATAGTGATTCTCTTGGTTTTTATCCATTAGACTTTTCTTTTAAGTGTATGTCAAGGACATCCAAAAAATAAGAATTAGTGTCATTGTATACCTAAATCATAAACATGTTTGGTTTTGAGAAAATGTCTGTTTGAGTTTTTTTATTTTAGTTTTTATTTTATTTTTTATATTTCAATTATAAAATTATGAAAATATTTGTTTTTACTATTTTCAGTTGTTTGACACATATGGATAGTCATTCTACTTATATTAGTTAGGGGTATAATCGGTTCGGTTTCAATCGATTTTTGATAAAAAAAGTGTTTGAAAACCAATGATATCTCCATTGATTTGGTTTAGTTTGATTTTTAGTAGTCTTAAGAAATATAATTGAATTAAACTAATCGGTTTGGTTTGGTTGGTATGCTTATAACATTTTTTTT
The DNA here is from genome assembly GCA_963859935.3 of Lathyrus sativus. Taxonomy (NCBI): domain Eukaryota; kingdom Viridiplantae; phylum Streptophyta; class Magnoliopsida; order Fabales; family Fabaceae; genus Lathyrus; species Lathyrus sativus. The sequence continues at coordinate 39,079,258 of OZ012739.1, read as the reverse complement.
CTTCTTTCAAATATTATACTCATTTGTGTATTCTTCCGCTTTCATGTTTTTCAAAGTATTTTTTAATATTAATTTAAAAAAAAAATACATTATACAAACTATGCAACATTTAGAAACGATGACATGAGTAGAAACTTTAAATCTAGGACAAATCATACTAACAAAATAACCTAAATTCTTCATTTTCAACATGTTTAAAAGCAAGTTCATTCATAATTATCATGTAAGGGCTAATCATGTCAATTCTTGACTAAATTCAACCAGTTTAAATGACACTTGCTTTTTTTGTTTATTATTAGATTCCATATTTGAGTTATTACGACACTTAAAAATTTGTTTGTTCATGCTAGTAGTTCCATTCCTAAACATACTGCTTGCATAAACTTTGTTACAAAAGATACATTTAATCTTATAATTGTTCCTTATGAAGTACAATCAAGAATTAGAAGGGAGTTTATTAGGTTTTTTTCCCAGTATCTGACCTGTGCATCTTCTGGAATTGTACCTTAAGTTGTTCCTAGTTGTGTTGGTATTTAAATTTCAGGTATTTGTTGTTCTCTTTATGTTGGAATGATGACATTTAAAGGAGGAGGAATGATGCCTATGACACTTTTATTAGAATATTATTAATAATTCATATTTATTTAGTTGTACTATTTTCTTGGCCCCTAAGTTTGTTAGAGGGTATTTTAGTATTTATCTTATTCTAGTAACCCTAGTTTTAGCTTATAAATAGGGTGACAATCATTGTAACAAATCATCATGTTTTGTAGCCGTCATTCTCTTATTAGTAATATTTCTATTTCATCATTTATTCTATCTTTGCACCAACAATTGGTATCTAGAGCTCCGGTTCAGATTCATTGGGAAACACGGGAAACACGAGTGAACGTGAGGTCTTGTGTGTTTGATTTTGTTTCTCAGATTCTTGTTGAATCTTGAACAAAATCTGATCAGAATTTTTTAATTCTGTGGGTTGGGAAACACTGTGTGAGAAAACTCTGAGTGTATTGTGCAAAGTAGAAGATGAACGGAAACGGCAACATGAACACCAAACTTCCAGTATTTGATGGTAAAAACTGGAATCGTTGGATGATCCAAATGCGTGTACTGTTTGGTGCTCAAGATGTTCTGGATCTTGTCACTGATGGTTATGTTCCAGTAGCAGCAGATGCAACTGATGAACAGAAAAACGCGCAGAAGGAAGTAAGGAAGAAGGATCAGAAAGCATTGTTCTTCATTCATTAATGTGTGGATGTAAACGTGTTTGAGAAGATTGCAGACTCTACAACAGCAAAGGCTGCATGGGACACTCTGGTGAGATGTTATGGTGGTGACGCATCAGTGAAGAAGGTGAAGCTTCAGTCCTTGAGAAAGCAATATGAGAATCTCAACATGAAGAATAATGAGAAAGTTTCTGAATACATCTCCAGAGTGATTCTGATCACTAATGAGATGAAGGCATGTGGAGAAACTCTTTCTGAAGAAACAATCATGGAGAAAGTGTTGAGATCCCTTACTCCTCAATTTGATTACATTGTGGTAGCAATAGAACATTCCAAAGATCTGAGCACAATGAGAATTGAAGAGCTGCAGAGCAGTCTAGAAGCGCAAGAGTTGCGTCTGACTGAGAGAAACTCTGAAAAGGAAGTAGAACAGCAGGCTCTGAAAGCAACTTCTGATAGGAGGTATCAGAAGCAGTCAGAAGCCAGGAGAAGATCTGATGGTGGTCAGAAGTCAGAAAGCTCAACCTCTGATAGACAAAAGAATGCTCAGAAGGGAAAAGAGAAGTATGACAAGAAGAAGATCCAATGTTACTGTTGTAAGAAGTTTGGCCATTTTGCTAGAGATTGTTGGTCAAACAAGGAGAAGAAATCAGAAGAAGCAAATATAGCCAGAGGCTCTGATGACGAATCTGTGCTGTTGATGGCCTCTGAATCTGATAATGTGGATCTGACAGACTGGTGGTATATGGACACTGGCTGTTCAAATCATCTTACTGGAAACAAGAAATGGCTGGTTGACTTTGACTCTGAAAAGAGGACAAAGATCAGATGTGCTGATGACAAATATCTTAATGCAGAAGGTATGGGAAATGTCAGAGTGACTCTGAACAATGGGAAAATAGCATTGATTCAGAATGTGTGGTATGTACCTGGCATCAGAAGCAATCTGATGAGTGTGGGGCAATTAATTGAGAAAGGTTTCTCAGTTACCATGAAGGACAATCTTCTGAAGCTGTATGACTGTAATCAGAAGTTGATTATGGAGTCAGAACAGGGAAGGAATAGAACATTCAAGGTGAATGTCAGAACTGCAGACTCAGAGTGTCTTAGTGCAACAAGTACTGAGAAGGAGAGTGAGCTGTGGCACAGAAGATTTGGTCATTTGAATTTCAGAAGCTTACAACATCTGAATTCAAAGAAATTGGTACATGGAATTCCTGCAATTAAGAAGCCTGAAAAGTCATGCAAAGTTTGCATGGAAGGAAAACAACCAAGATTGCCATTTTCATCAGAAGTTGCTCCAAGAGCAAAACATGCCTTGGGAGTTGTACACTCTGATGTGTGTGGTCCATTTCCAGTAGCATCAATTGGAGGGAATAAATACTTTGTGTTGTTTGTTGATGAATTCACAAGAATGACATGGGTATCCCTTATTAAGTTCAAACACGAGGTGTTTGATGAATTCAAGAAGTTCAGAATGAAGGCTGAGAATCAGAGTGGTCAGAAGTTGAAGATTCTTAGAACTGATGGTGGAGGTGAGTATAACTCCAAAGAGTTCCAGAAGTTCTGTGAGGAGAATGGAATTGAGCATGAGGTTACTGCTCCTTATACCCCTCAACACAATGGTCTTGCTGAAAGAAGAAACCGTACTTTGCTTGATATGGTGAGAAGCATGCTAAAGGAGAAGAAGCTTCCTCAGAAGCTCTGGGGAGAAGCTGTTGCCACTGCAACGTATGTACTCAACAGATGTCCTACGAAGAAGTTGAAGGAAATAGTTCCTATGCAGAAGTGGACTGGAGACAAGCAAAGTGTTAGTCATCTGAAGGTATTTGGTTCTGTTTGCTATAAACATGTTCCAGAAGCCAGAAGACAGAAGCTGGATGATAGAAGCAAAGTGATGATTCTGATAGGGTACCACAGTACAGGTGCATACAAGCTCTATTGTCCAGAAACCAATAAAATTGAATTCAGCAGAGATGTGATTGTGAAGGAATCAGAAGTTTGGAATTGGGATAAGTCTCAATCTGATTCTGATGTTAGAACCTCTGAAGAAAGGCCAGAGTTAAGAATTTCTGAAGTTGAAGTAAACCCTGACGTTGACTCTGACTCTGATACTGATTCAAACTCTGAAGATGACTCAGAAGATGAAGGTGACTCTGATGACCCAGACTCTGATGATTCAGACTCTGATGGCAATCCAGATCTTGGTGGCAATTCAGACTCTGGAAATATGCCAGACTCTGAAGATGGTCAAAGCTCTGGAGGTCAATCATCTGAAGCTAGAAACTCTGAAGCTCAAGACTCTGAACAAGTTCAGAGACCACAAAGAATCAGAAGCGTTCCCAGAAGATTTGCAGAATTTGACATGCTGCAAGACACTGAAGTAGACTCTGAAGGAAAGGATGTGGATGCTACAACCTTCAAACAGTTGGTTGGTTCTCTGAGGTATCTGTGCAATACCAGACCTGATATTTGCTACTCAGTTGGGATGGTTAGTAGGTTCATGAGTAAACCTAAGTGGTCCCATTACCAAGCTGCTGTCAGGATTCTGAGGTATATCAAAGGAACTCTGAAGTATGGAGTGTTATTTCCCTCTGGAGGAAATAATGAGTCAGAACTTCTGAGTTATTCAGACTCTGATTGGTGTGGAGACAGAGTTGACAGAAGAAGTACATCTGGGTACTTGTTCAAATTTCTGGGAGGTCCCATTTCTTGGTGTTCCAAGAAGCAACCTGTTGTGGCGTTGTCAACCTGTGAAGCTGAATACATTGCAGGTGCTGTTACTGCATGCCAAGCTGTGTGGATTCTGAATCTGTTGCAGGATCTGAAGATTAAGGTAGACAAACCTCTGAAGTTGATGATTGACAACAAGTCTGCAATCAACCTTGCCAGAAACCCAGTGCTGCATGGGAGAAGCAAGCATATTGAGACCAAGTATCATTTTCTGAGACATCAAGTTCAGAGTGGAGTGTTAGAAGTTGTACACTGCAGCACTCAGAAGCAGTTGGCAGATGTTCTGACGAAAGCTATCAAAACTGATCAATTTCTCAGATTAAGGGATGGAATTGGTGTCACAAGTTTTGATGGAATATGAATTAAGGGATGGTATTAGAATATTATTAATAATTCATATTTATTTAGTTGTACTATTTTCTTGGCCCCTAAGTTTGTTAGAGGGTATTTTAGTATTTATCTTATTCTAGTAACCCTAGTTTTAGCTTATAAATAGGGTGACAATCATTGTAACAAATCATCATGTTTTGTAGCCGTCATTCTCTTATTAGTAATATTTCTATTTCATCATTTATTCTATCTTTGCACCAACAACTTTCACTTGTCATTTGCCTCAATTTTCAATTACCTATAACAAAAAAATTTGGTAAGAATCCTAGAAACAAATAAACTTAATAAGAACACTTTAAATAGAGCACTAAAACAAGTAGTTTTAGAGAATAAAATAAAGCTTTAATAAGAGAAAACAAATGGAACTTTAACAACATAGTTACAAAATCAAAAGAATTATCCCAAAAATATAAACAATTAAACAAACCTAAATTCATTAACCACTAGAAATTAACACACAAAGACAATATATAACTCAATTAAATAAAACAAAATAAATAAATAAACAAATTTTTATTAAAAAAATCAAATCTTCTAAAGTGAGTTATTAAGAGAATCGATCCAAGTTAAGTAACTAGTGGTGTGGGTGAAGGAAGAAGTAAAATGAAAGTTTATAACTTTTACTTTGATATTAACAACAACTATATTGACAAACTTAACAATTTTTTTTAATAAATTAAGCTTCTTTAGTGAGAGTGTTGAGCTCAAGAATGGACTGAATAAAAGATTAAGAGTATTTCTTAATGCATCCTAGATAGTTCTTAGCCGCCATGTAAAATTATTTAAATGTCCCTATATTTCGGCGATACATCTTTGAACGCACATTTTTGTATAAATGTTGACATATCCCGAATATGCATATACGGAACCATTTTAAACATTCAAAACATGACACTCATAAGCTATTTAAATTTCAATTGTTTCAGAGATGCATCTTCGTGAATATTCCAGAGATGCATCTCCAGAATGTATCAGAACAAGTATTTTTTCATAAGTTGTGTATTTATGTTCAGATGAAGTATAACGCACGATCCAAAATAAAAAAGATAGACCTACAACATAATAAAAGACTAATTCTGGGTGTGTAAAAAATAAAATAATAATATATGTAAAAAATATCGTACAATCAAGATCCAGAATGTAGTAAAACTGTCAAAATAAAGCAAAGAGTATATTACTACACCAAAATAATAACAGACTATTATTGTGTAAGTCTGACAAAATCTCCTCTACCTCCTATGCCTGCTCTGCCTCCATTGACCATCAATCTTCCCGTCCTCCAGCGATCTCTCCTGTACAACAATGCTCCCTACGCCTCCGCCATGATGACATCTAGGACTCGTATGACACTAGACCCATTGGGGGAGATATCCTCGTCAATGCCTGCCCGCACGATCTTCATAATGCGAAGACTCCTAGGAAAGACACCATCAGTATGATCTTGCTGAGCCTGCTCCTTGTAACACCCATTTTATTTATTTAGTCAGTTTGGTGTTAATTTAATTATTTTATGTTGGTGTGCCCTTAGGTGGGGTGTGTTGGTATGTGATTGGTGAGTATCCTTGATATATAAGGATCATTAGTGGTGTGGAGATAATAATATAATAGTTAATAGTAATATTGGTGGTATTATTATTATTATTATTATTATTATTATTATTATTATCATCGGTATGAATATTATTATTGGTGGGTGTCCCTGATATGGGAGGATTATTGGTGGTGTTTTGGTGAATATAATAATATAGTGTATAATATTGATATTGGTGGGAATATTATTATTATTATTATTATTATATTTATTATAGTTACTATTGTTATTAACATTATTATTATTATGGTGAGATAATAATAGGATTATTATTACTATTATTATTATTATTTTTATTATTTTTATTATTATTATTATTAAGTTATTATTATTATTGGGATTAGAGAATTAAAATAGAAACGTGGGGATTAGTAGTTTTACGATACATTGTGAGAAGTTAGAGAAAGTGGAAAAAGAACGATAGAAAGGAGAGAACGGAAAAGGGAACGGAAAAGGGAGCAAAGAACGAAGGATACAGGGGAAAATCAGAATTGGCCAAACCTTGGAGGGTTCTTTCATCGATCAACCGATTAACAAAGTAAGGGGGGAGAAACTTGATTGGGATGGTATATACATGTATAGGGTAGAGGGGAGTCCTTAACCCCGTAGGAAAATTCCGATCTATGAAGTTTTATATTGGCATGCTTGTTATTGTTGTTGCTAATGCTAAATTGATGCTTGATATTGATGAATTGTTGATTGGTATTGGTGAATTTGGTGTATATATATTATGGTGATGTTAGTGAGATTATATGTTGTTACTGCAGTGTTGATAGTAAATATAAATAGAGTTTTGGTGAGATTCTGTGTTGTTACTGTAGTGTGGGTAATGACCATGATTATAGCTTTGGGAAAAATTATGTGTTGTTTCCCTATAGTATCGTTAATGACTATGGTTAGGACCTGGAGAGATTCAGAGTGACTCTGAAGTGTCGGTAATGTACCGTAATGTTGGTTCTAGAGTAGGAAGTATAGGATAATTGGTAAGTATAATGTTTATTGGTGTGTTTGTGTTTGATGATAACTAGTAATTGATAGTGATGAAGTATAAGTCAATGTTAATGAATTGGTGTTTTGGGTTGATTTGGCATATAGAGCATATAGGGTGTTTTACAGTTTTTAGGGAAAGTTCTGTATGGCGTTTGAGGTATCGATAAAGTGTGTAGGTGATGATTTTGGGAATAGGAATTAGAAACCGATTGCTTACGGTAATAGGCAAGATTGGTACTAGAATAGGCTGGGAATCTGAGTTGAGATGTGTTTATATATGGTGTTAGAGTGTGAACTCGTTTAATATCTAATTTAATTAAAATGAATGATGGGTGTATCATGTATATGATTATGGTGCAGTGATCAGTAGGATCGTGTATTCCCCGAGTGTTGGGATGTGTTTATACTTGGTATTAGAATGTGAGATTGCTCACTGTGTGAATTGATTTATATGGTGTTGGTGTATGTTATATCTGTACATATATGCGTTGATGTATGATGATATGATCAGGAGGATCGTGTGCACGTTGAGTGCCTAAATATATTAGTTATGCATTGGTGTGTGCATATCATGGTGTTTTAGTGGGATGAATCATGTCTCAGGAGGAGCGTAAGTGATTCATCCGTACTCCTTTGTGGAGAATGGTGGGGGATAGATCATGTCTCAGGGGGAGCGTAAGTGATCTATCCAGGTTCGATTGAATGAACCAATGAGTCGGTACCGCATGCATGGTGTTGAGTTGCATATTTGCATTATAATATGTTATATTGTAATTTGAACAGTAGGTTCGTCATATGGAGTTGTTGGGGGTGAATATTGGTGTGTTGGTGTGTTTTACTACCTTATTTACATGTATTACATTACCATTATATTCTGATCATTATTTCTCACCCCTTTGTTGTTGTTGTTGTGGTCTGTGCTTCTTCGGAAGTACAGATAATCCAGGTGTTTAGCTAGCTTGGATATTGGTGTGACCGTCGAGTCTAGGATGCTCTGATACGTAACACGGGACATGGGTGTTGTAATTGTTTTATGTCAAACGTGTTGAAATCCTGTGACGTATCATGTTTTGATGTACTTTACTTTATGAAACAAATTCCGCTGTATTATTTTGAAAAGAATAAATAAAGTATTTTTATAAAATTTGGAGATGTGATATCCCACTTTTTGGTGAAAACTCTGATTATTATTATAATATTTATATTTTATTTAATACGGGAAGTGGGGTGTTACACTCCTCCTCTAGTATCTCCTGATGAGCTAGTCCCAACGGATCTCTTAGAGCAGCCTGCACCATATACAAATGTGACACCCTGAAAAACCATCTGATGTGCCCCTCGAAGTAGTTCTAGTCGTTCGGGGTGTAGCGGGAAAATTTGAGATTAAGCTATTGATTAACTTAACTTATAATGTAAGAGTCACCACCACACTTTTATTTTTTCAAAGGAAAGGGAAAAGAGCAAACAAAACCTAAAGAAGTTTTCAAATAAAAATTAATAAAAACAGAGATAGGGTAAGGGGGTTGGTTACGCAAAGGGAAGGTGTTAGCACCAACGTCTATAGGAACCTCTTTGAAAATCTAGCGTTTGACTTAAAAATTGTTGTTTGCAAAAGATGGTGGAGATGAGAAGAGAAATATTTTATATGATTTTTGTGTTTGACAAGACTTTTTGAGCCTCGTGCCTGTGTACCCACAAAGTACAATGGAGGATCAAAACCTCGTAGTTCGTGGTAAAAATAACAAAATGGTGTGTTTTTTGATTTATTTTAAATGAGAAAACAAGTTTTCATTTTAAGGAGAAAACTTCAACTAATCACCCACAAGTATGTGAAAATGGACCTTTGCATCACCATGGGAAGAACTCCAACTTGGATAAAAATCAACAAGTATGCCACTAACTATCTAAGGTGAAAAAAAATCAACTCATTTCAAACAATACTATAGGGATAAGAGGATCACATCTCAAATATGAAAATGACTGATGTCTAAACTTAACGAAAATTTTTAAAAGCAAAAAGTGCATAAATTACACAAAGTGGTTTGAATGAGTTAAGTATTGTTTAAATCTTTAAAAATAGTCTAAGTATGCTTAAGTATGATTAACATTTTTATTAAGAAAATGAGTTTGAAAATGTACTTGACAAAGTCAAGGTTTACTATGGAAGTGGTTCTAGTTTGAAAGAAGAAGGTTTTGAAAAAGGGAGAAGATTTTGAAAATTTAAGAAGGCGAGGAGATGAAGAGGCTATCCTAAAGCAGAAAATAAAAGTTAAGGAAGGAAATATCTAACCAAGATACAAGCCTTTGATATAAACAAGTCAAAATTCCCATCCTTTGGACTCAAGTAACAAGATAAGCAATAACAAGCAGAGAAATAATCAAGCATCAGATGAAAACTAAGTCTCCAAGCCAAGTCTTCAAGAGAGGTACCTCAAGGTCAAAGTACCAAATAAGATCCAAGGGCTCAAGATATAACTTCAAAGCATAGGGTAAATAACCTAATTCTAACCCCATCATCCATGAGCAAATGATAGTCACCAAATAGTCCAAGGAACATTAAAAGTCTTTTCATGGTTTAAGCCTTTATTAATGTCTTAAAAAAGAAAAAGAAAGTCCAAATGGACAAAGAGAAAAATGCATAAATATAAACAAGATGATAATAATGATATGAAATGATAAGCATAAAATAAAGAGCGAAAAAGTAAAAAGCATAAAGATAAAGAGCATAAAGTAAAAGTTAGTACAATTAAAGTTAATGTTAGTGTTAATGAAGATATTTTATCATTTAAAGTAGATTACTCAACTAACCAATCCAACAAGTATGAGAGCTTTGCATCATCCTTTGAGAAGGGCTCCAACTTGGATAAAATCAACAAGTATGCCACTAGTTCTCTTAGGTGGAAAAGAATCTGTACACTATGGAGATAGGATATTTACATCTAAACTAAAGATGACTCATATCTAAAACTGGACCAAATGATCACTTTTCGATTAGGGACAAACTTAACACTATGTTAAGCAATTGTAGCACAATTTATAAGGAAGATCATACTATGGGAGGTCGGTCTTCAAGCACCATTCAAGATATCATGAACAAAGATGGCCTACACATCTTCCAATTGATTAAAACAAAGGTGAAAAAGGAAAGGAAAGAGAGGGATGAAGAAGAGAAGATCAACAAAAAGGCAAAACTAAATTGGATCCAAGTGATGATCAAGTCATCAACAAAATCAATCATCCATTTTGGTGGATTATGGTTTTCACCCCATTAATCAAATAAAATGAAAATAAATCATGCACTAAAATGATTTTTAAAATCAATTTTAAAATGAAAATAAAGATGAAAATAAAAAAGATGCATCAAATCAAATAATAAATGAACAAGAAAAATCATGCAAGTGCGAAACAAGTCAGCAATGATATATAAAATTTTTGAGAATTTTTGGATGCATAAAAATATTTTTGAACTAATTAAAATGCTTCAAAAAAGTGAAAAATAATGAATGATGAAAATAAAATATGAAAAATATAAAATTATAAAGAGAAAATTAAAAGAGAATTTTAGAAATTATTTTGGGAATTTTTGGAATTAAAATGAAATTTCTATGAATTTTTGAATGAAAATGCATTTTAAAAAATAAAAACAGAAAATAAAATAAAAGGGGAAAAGGAGGAGCGTAGGATCTGACTTCATTAATTGATGTAGCAGATCCCACGCTCCTAAGATACTGATGCACGCTGGAAATTACTGAAGAAAACACACTGAATCACATTTGAATCTATCCAATGAAAACATTTCATTCCGCCACCCTGTCTCTCTTTAGGTCATCATTCTCAGTCTTTCAGGTCATCTTCTCCGATGAACCAGTCACCGAAGGTTGCTACATGGTAACATAAGAGCATGAGACCACCATCATTGCAACCATCTCATCAAGGTGAACTTAACCTCATACTCCATTATCATTTATTGAAAGAGAGTAAAGAGAATTTCAGAGAAAACACAGTGTAACAAAAATCACGAAAACAAAAATTAAATGATGAACACAAGCTATCAACACCAGATAATTTAAGGGAAACATTCAGCAAGCAAAAGATTACATTGTGGTAATTTGTTTGATTGAAAATGAAGCCTTAAACTACCTTGTCTAAAAACGATCGGGGGAGCACTGAAAATGGATTTGGTTGGAGCAATTTAGGGACACTTAGAGCTTGATTCTTGTTGCAGAAGCTTCAAAGGAACACAATGGAGCTAACTGAATCAAGATATTAAGTTGAAAGTGGCTGGAAATCAAAACACGATAGCTCACTTTTTTTTTGTAGAAAATTTGAAGGTAGAGGTTTTCTGGCTCTCAAAAGCTTGAGAATGAAGCAAGTGAGGTCCTATATTTATAGGAGAGGATGATGGAATATTGTGAGGGGTGAAATGATCAGAATTTGAGTGAATTCGTGTGCACCCTCATCATGAAGAAAGTATGACTTTAAATGCCTCAAAATTAAGCTAAACCATGCTGTCGCATTGCTGCGAAGAGGGGTCGGCAATGATAGAAGAGTCACCACCGTTCGTTATTTATCGCAAAGAGAGGGAAAGGAAACGATCAAAGAAAATCTAACGAAAAGGGAATAAGACAGGTCATTGCAACCAAATATCGGGTTCGGGAGTTGGTTACGCTAGGGGAAGGTATTAACACCCCTCACGTCCGTCGTACTCGACGGGATCCACACTTGTTGTCTAGTCTATGGGTGAAAAAACAAACTATCTACGGATGCTAAAGCTAAAACAGAAAGAACTGAAAAGAACGGGAAGAACTGACTCGATAGGACATCGCCGCCCTATGCCTACGTATTCCCTCGTGCAATGGGAAAGTCAGAGTCAACGTAGTTTGGGAAACTACGGGGGGGATTGCTCGCCAAGACATCGCGTCTTGTGCCTACGTATCCACGTCTGGTATGAAAAATCAGAGCAAAACGTAGTTCAGGATAACTACGGGTAAACAGGGTGTTCTCGATCACACGAGGGTGAGAGAAAAGGTAGACGATACTAGCGCACACATTCTAGCAGTTAGGTGTATTGCTGCTCGACCATTGGAGACTTAGGCGTTACCTGTTTGCGGTAGAACGGACGTAGTATGTCATTGGTTTAAAGGTACGAGTTACCTAAAGGGGGAAAGAGGAAAAGTGCTCGCTAGGATTATCACAATCCTATGCCTACGTACTCTCAACAGATATGAGAGGTCAGAGCAGCCGTAGTTCGGATAACTATAGAAAACGGGGTGTTCTCGATCACACGGTTGTGAGAGAAAAGGGGGTCTCGATTGCACGGGGGCAAGAGAGGGGATCTCAATCGCCAGGATGCGAGAGAAAGAAGTCTCGGTCGCACGGGGGCGAGAGAAAAGAGGGACTAGGCCAAGATACGCCTAAACGGGAAGGAACTCGGGATACACACGCTAGAACCTAAGGCGTAGGAGTGAATGTGTCACATATTTCCCAAAGGGTATACACTAAACATTCTAGACAAATGAGAAGAGGCCCCCCACTCATCATTTCCCATGTATCTATTGCTTAGAACACACAACGCTGGCGGTTGATTAAAAGACTTGAATTAGAAAGATGTTACTATACGGAGTGGTTCCGTTGACCCTTGACATTATGTGCAAGCTCCATTCTAATCTTCTCCTCTTTTGGTCCTTGATGATGCTTTGAATCGGGACCAATGTAACGCTAAACCTTCATAGCTCAACTTATAAGGGAAGTCAAACTTTAAGAGGTCGCGTATTGATTTCTGTGCTATGGACAAGATAGAGAAACGATATTGAGGATCGTTCTCCAATTGAATCGTGTCGCACAGACCAAAAACAGAAGTGGGATCTCGTCTTATGGATACAAGACTTCATCGATCCAAGAAAGTATAAAATCAAAAATATGAAAAGTAATGAGGAGAGAAAAGAGGTGGTCTCGGATCCAACATTATTCATCAATAATTTGACTGGTAATGGATTACGGAGGTCTCATCATCGACCAAAAAACAGATGAAATGACATAAAGTCAAAAATGAGAAAGAGGAGAGAAAGTCGGTCTCAGACCCATCGTTTCTCATCAATAATTTGACAGAAAAACAATAGAGGTCTCGTCATCGCCCCAAGTCAAATAAAGTGTCCAATAACAAATGAAAATAGAACTCATCTTCTAAAAGAAAATATAATGCTCAACTTCTAAATAGAATATAAAACTGAAATTCTAAAACTATATTAAAAAAATAATATGAACTTCTAAAAATGTAATATACAATATATATTCTAAAGAAAAGAAATTAAGGATTGTGTATAAAAACTAATTAATACATATATACAACTTATTTACAAAAGATTATTAAAACAAAATATATTTACAATAAAAAACTTTATAAAATAAAAATATACTTACAAAACTTTTTATAAAATAAAATATATTTACACAACAACTCTTATAAAATACTAGTTATCATACTTTAAAAAAATAAACTTTAAATTTTGTAAAAAAAGCTAATAAATAAAAAACAGAGGTATGAATCAGAGAATGGGGGTGTTGTCCAAGAAGAATCCGGTTTGGGCCAAAGGTTGGAACCCAAGTTTGCCACACAACAATCAGCAGGGGGGTGCATACTGAACATGGGGGGGGGGGGGGGGTATAGCAAGGAAAAGAAAAAAAAACAATTTGGTCTTACGGCCCACTAACCCATCCGTGGAGTTCCAAGAGCACTTCATCTTCTTCACCTTGGCCAAAGGAAAACCCTAAATTCGCCGCTCTCACCTGCAACCCAATCTCCCTATGTCTCAACCTTACTCCGCCATCCTCAAACCTCCTTCCGATCCTTCAAGCTTCCTCTAACAAACCTTCTCCCTCTTAGCTCCAAAATAATCCCCAACTGTCCGGTTTTCAAACTTCTTTCTCCTGTTCAAACTATAAATAGAAACGGACAAAAATCCAATCGACCAAACTCAAAGTTCAATATGAACTCCACTTCTTGTTGAGCACTATGGCTTGAGCTCTGTTGAAGCTTGAGGAATGAAGATCCATAGTGAGAATGAAAGTCAGAATCATGTTTCGGAGTTTATGTTGCTTCGTTGTTGTGGAGGATGACGAGAGCTGAGTTGGTGTGTTGAAGATCTGAGTTGTTTGAAGAAGCTAACGGAAGACCTGAAGAAGGTTGCAGTTTAATGGTTGATGATGAATGTTAATGGAGGGCGATGGATGTTGAGGGTGATTCGTTGGGATGAAGGCTGATGGAGGAAGGTGAGAGTGGCGCGATGAAGATGAAGGTGAGGAATGGAGAAGACGATGATGGATGGTAGAGGAGGAAGGCACTGTAGCGGCTAGGTTTTTCTCAAGGAAGAAGAGAAACAATGCTTTATACTCCCATTCGTCAACACGTGGCATGGTTGTTAATTGATGATTAAATGATAATAAAATGAAAAAAACATGATTAACAAGAAGTTGATTAAAATTACTTAATTTAATGATAATGTTAATTATGATGCACCGTTAATGATGCTGAAATAAAATGAAGTTGACTAAATTAAAGGAATTAATTCTAAACCTATAACTAATTAAATCTGACTATTAATAATAATAAATTAATCCTAATTTAATTTTAATCTAAAAACAAAATCAAATCCAAATAATAAAAATTTAATACAAGTCTAATTTCTAATAAACTAAATGCTTAAAAATCTATTTATATTAAAAGCAAAATAATAAAATCCTATGTTCCAAAAAACCTATTCTAATTTCTATTTTAAAAAAAAATCTATTTTCTAAAAAACAAATATCCTAGTAAAATATTTCTAAATAAAAATCTAATTAAAAAAACTATTTCTATATAAAAACAAATTAAAATTCTATCCTAAACTCAACTATTAAATAATTCAATACAAAGCAAAAATAGCAATAAAAATGAAAAATGCCATGGAAAAACGGGCGAGCACCGAAATGCGCCAATATTATCGACACAGATTGAATCGTCAAGAAGAGAGCGACTTTTGCTCGATTTCAACACTGAACTTGTCGTTTGAATTGATTTGAATCGTCTGAAACGCGAGCAAAGCGGCTAAAATCCTGATAAATCAATCCGGCTGATAATACGGGCAAAATGCGACCTAAATGATATGCAGATGAAAACGAAGCAAAAGGCAGTCAAAGTCGGAAAACCGGTGGACAAGTTTTAGGGTGCAACACATGTGTTTGATGAGTCATTTAACTTCTGGGAATTTCACTAATCTTGTTTAGATGCATAAAACGTGATAATTTAGCTTGTGATTGAGTTTTTATTGAGATAAAAATATGATCATGGTGCAAAACTTTAGTTCCAAGTAACCATGTTTACATCAATGTGGCATCTTGTACAAAAGACTTTTTGATTCGATTATTTTTGCAATTGATTAACATCATGGCAAAGATCACAACATGCCAAGAAAGGTTTCATTTGGATGCTTGAGCTAAAAGTTATGTCATGTTGAATTTGGCACAAAAATCTGGCAAACCAAACTTGAAAATTCTAAGTACAAATGACTGAAAATGACCTATAATGTATCAAGGAATTCCATGGCCTTCCAAGCATAGTTTGACTTTAACCATTGAAGTAAACTTGTAGATAGTATCACAAATTATATTGCATAAAAAGAATGAGATATATATGTTGAAAATTGAAAAAATTGTGATTCTTGAAAGTTGAGAAAAAGTCACTTGAAAATAGGCAAAATTTCACTAAGTCCACAAATGATCTATAATGTCTTCAAACTTTTGGTGATTCTCCAAGCATAATTGGCTCTTGTTATATAAATATAAGTTGAAGAGGATGTTGAAAAGAGTCATATGCAAAAAGAAGTATCCAAAAACATTGAAAATAAAGGAGTTGTGATCTTTGGAAGTTTGACTTGAAATGTTGACTCTTTAGGTCAAACCATCTTGAATCAAATTGCAAACTTGGACTTTTTTTTTTGCATTTTAAGGTACATGGATGATCATATGAACTCAAAATAATGTGCCCTAAAATATCCTTTAATTAAATTGACCAAATCTTGAGGTAACTTGTTAGTAAAGTCATGGAAATAAACACATGAGCCTTTGACTTTTCTTGAGTGACAAGCTACTAAACCTTGAGGTATTTTTAATCAAAATGAGATTGAGTAATGCTTGTAACTTTTTACTTTGAGATTATAAACCATGGATTGATAAGATAACCCTTGTGAACCAATGGTTAACCATACTTTAGCCTTGAGGGAGCAAAACCCTAGCTGATGAATCATGCTTGGTGTTCTTGATATAACACCCTACCTTGCAAAGAAACAAAAGGATACAAGACATATTTTTGGTATTTTGATTAGTAGTTAGTTAAACATAACACATATGAACATGAAGGAAAGAAGATACACAAAAAGGTGCTTGGTGATCTCTGCAAAGTCAAACCCAAGGATGAGAGGGTTAAAGGATGACCTATGGTACTTTCGCCTATCGAAGAATGCCATTTGGACTATGTAAAGCTCCCGTAACATTTCAAAGATGCATGATGGAGATCTTTACAGATTTTCTAGACGACATCATGGAAGTACTCATGGTTGACTTTTCCGTTTGTGAGCACAATTTTAAAAGATGTTTAACGAACCTAGAAATAGTACTTGAAAGATATGTAACAGTTAATCTCCTACTTAATTGGGAAAAATGCCATTTCATGGTCCGACAAGGAATAGTACTCGGACACATAGTGTCTGACAAGGGGATTGAGGTCGATAAAGCTAAGATAGAAGTGATAGAAAACCTTCAACCTCCAAAACTCATTAAAAAAATACGTAGTTTCTTAGAACATGACAATTTTTACCGACGATTCATCAAATATTGATCTAAAATAACTAAATCACTAACATGCCTGTTAATGAAAGATGTTGAATTCATCTTCAATGTAAAGTGCTTAGAGGCGTTCCAACTGTTGAAAAATATTCTAATTACTGCACCCGTCATGCAACCACTTGATATGAATAAACCTTTCAAAATAATGTGTGACGCTAGTGACTATGTCATAGGCGTAGTCTTCGGACAATTCAAAAACAAAAAGCTTCTTGTGATTTATTATGCAAGTAGAACGTTAAATGAAGCACAAATCAACTATGCCACCACATAAAAGGAACTCTTAGCCGTCGTTTTCGCGTTAGATAAATTTCGTTCCTACCTAGTAGGAGCTAAGATGATTTTCTACACTGATCACACCACAATTAGGTACCTATTGAACAAAAAGGAAGCCAAGACAAGACTATTAAGATGGATCTTTCCACTTCAAGAATTCAATTTAGAATTTAAAGATAAAAAAGGAAAATAAAACATTGTAGCCGATCACCTCTATAGACTTGATAATATAAAAGCCGAACAAGTACCCATCAATGATGATTTCCCCTATGATTGACTAGTAGCCCAATTAGAAAGAAACATAACTGAATGCTCTCTAATTTATCTGACTTAATTAGGATCAACTTCAATACCTTTTTGTCTAACAATAAATCCCAACAATTTTTCAAAATAGACACAAAAGTGCACTTATTAGGATTCATACGGAGTTTAAACTTCCTCAAACGCTGAAACAACTCCAACAAATATTCAATATGATCTTACACATAGACTTCTATTTCTTTATGCATCATATCATGAAATAGAGTTGTCATAGCTCTCTGGCACGCTTCACTAGCATATTTTAAACCGAAGGGAATCACTTTGTAACAGAATGTTCCCCAGGGTGTAATGAATGTTGTTTTTTTTTCCATATCCTCGGGTGTCATCCTAATTTGGTTATAGCTAGAAAATCCATCCATAAAGGAGAAGATATTGAATTTAGCAGTATTATCTACCAACATATCAATGTGTGGCAGTGGAAAATCATCTTTCAGACTTGCTTTACTCAAATCTCTATAGTCGATGCACATCCAGAGTTTTCTGTCTTTCTTAGGAACTGGCACAATATTGGCCACCCATTGAGGATACTCAGTTGCCACAAGAAACCCAACATCAGTCTGCTTCTAAACCTCCTCTTTAATCTTAACAACAATGTCGGGGTAACTTCTTCTCAACTTCTGTTTAACTGGCGGACATTCTAGCTTCAACAGCAAATTGTGCTCCATAATATCAGTGTCCAGACCAGACATATCTTGATAAGACCAAGCAAGGACATCCACATACTCTTTAAGAAGCTCTACCATCCTCTTCTTAAATATTGACTTCTTTTGTATCCTCTTTTGAACCCAAATTGATTACTTCCGCAGGCTCTTCATGAGACGGAATGGTCTTTTCCTCGTGCTCAAGCAAACGAGAAATTTCATCTGAAATTTCCTTAGTATCCTCTTCTTCAGCTTCAAACACAGGAAATTAAAAGTTGGGAGAGAGCATAGGGACATTATTTTCAATGGGTTTAACAATTAATCTGCACAATGATATATGCTTGAATTTAGGAAACAAATAAATGTACGAAAATCATGCATATATACATTGAAATTATTATTCTATTTGGTTTTTTAGGTTACCATTTTCCAGAAAAAGTGAAAGGATAAAAAACATACATGGATAAACAAAATATTACTTTATTGATGATAATAAAGTTTGAAATAAAGCCCTCACAAATCCACTTTCACCTTGGGCAGAGTGAAAGGATATTTGGAAAACACAAAAACAAATTACTTTGAAGAGTGAACAATAGTAGGAATGTCGAGAGCTGTCCAATTGTGGCAGACCACTCAGTGAGTCACGAAATTCGGCATGTCATCCTTTGAGTCATCTTCAATGATAGCGGCAATAGTTTGGTCTCCAGAGTGGATGAACCCAACACTGTGAAAAATATCTTGGTGGCACTTCAATTGCCTTTTACTTGTTCCAGGAGAGAAACCCAAACCGGCTCTATTCTTGTTTTCATCAAGCTCAATGACTCTTCCCTAGCCCACAACTTGACCATTCTCAACAACCTGTTGGGCATCTTTCAGAGAAGAGATGGATACCCCACTCATCTTTTAAACATTGTCAACAATGTTTAGGGCTTGGAACGGAGTTCCCGCAACCTCGTCAACGTCAATATATGAGAAAGGGGACATATGGCTTACTAGTATAGCTTGTTCTCCACCTACCACAATAAGTTTCCAATTCTTCCCAAATTTCAACTTTTGGCGGAGCGTCAAAGTGACAGCTTCGACCTTATGTATCTATGGTTTGTCTAGCAAACAACTGTAGGCGGGGCGGATGTCCATAACCTGAAAGGTATTCATGAAATCTTATGGACCTATTTTTATAGGGAGATCAACCTCTCCTATCACCTTTTTCCTCGAACCATCAAAAGCTTTAACAATCACACCATTAAACCTCATAAGAGTACCCTGATATGACAGTCTCGACAAGGTCGACTTTGGCATCACATTAAGAGATGAACCAGTGTCAACCAGCACATTAGACAAAGCGTCCTCTTGAAAATTCATAGATATATGTAAAGCTATGTAATGATTCCTCCCTTCCCTGGGAAATTCCTCATCACTGAAGCTTAGGTTATTACAGGCAGTAATATTACCAACAATACCGTCGAATTGATCAATGATCACGTCATAGTCCACATATGCCTATTCATATAATTTCCTCAGAGCTTCCCTATGAACCTCAAAGTTCATTAATAAAGATAATACATAAATCTTAGAGGGAGTTTACAATCACTGATCCACAATTTTATACTCACTCTTAATCAATTTTGCCCTAGCCCGTGGGATCTCTGTAAAACCTTCCTCGAAAGGAGATCTGAAATTTCTGTACCCTGCTGGTTTGACATGAACTACTTCAGCATTCTGAACTTTGAAGAAGCACTTCAAGTGAATTGCCTTCTGGATAAGAACAACTCTTGGGGTGGCCTGCCCCACCTTGCAATGACTTTGCCCCTGATTGGCTGATTTTGGAACAGTACCCCTGGCTGACATCGAGAAATTTATCAAATCTCGACCTGATTGTCCTCCGATTAACTGACCTTCGAATGACTCCCATGATATGATCATGTGATATAGCTTTCCCCGGTTCAACGGAGTACTCAGGCGCTCTGCATCTTATCCTGATCAAACTTTCCACTGTGGAAACTTTCCTGATGTCAAGTGCTTACTCGCAAGTAAAACAAATTGTTCTGCACAAAAGATATATTAATGCAATGCATATGACAGTTTTGAAATCCAAGTCTATTCACTGGAAAAAAGTTGTGACATATAGTGAACGAATCACTTATCAGAATGTCAATGTCAATACCAACATGGTAAGAGGAACCCTTTTAGGAGTCAGTTTCGATGCGATCTTTACCGAAGTATACTTTCGAAACAACCTGGCTTCAATTAGTACTTTTAAAGGTTGTAACTTGGTCAAGTTCACGGTTTGAAAGAAAGGATATAAGGCTCAAAGTTCTGTTTAACCCACCCACTCTCCTTGAAGTTCTCCAATCCTATATTCAGCTAGTTCGACACAAGCGCTCACCTCTCAAAGGTTGAATGATGATAACGCAAAATCATATCGTTTATTTGGCTTGATTTACATGCATTTATTTGTGACTTTTATTAATTTATCTTGATTTATGTTCTATTATATGATTAATTCACTCCGTTTAGCAGATTGGGGAGAATTTGGACTAAAGAAAGAAAAGAAGAAGAAATGGAAGGAAAACAGATGAAAAACAGATGAAAAACAGCAGATACGGATTTTGCTGCTGTGACGACCGTCACACAGTTCTGACGACCGTCACATATCATGACGACCGTCATGCAGACAAAAACGCAGAATCTAAAGTCACGATCAATCTTAACTTAATTTCTTCCTACACTTTCTCCACTCACTGCCCACTACTGGAAGTTACTCCCACTCCCTCCATAACTCACCCATGATCTCTGGAAGTTGAAGAATGAAATATCTCCTATAAATAGACAAGAGATTCACAGAGAAAAGGGGGTGGATTCTTCATCCCGAAGGACTGCCAAAGTTCTATTGAAGTCATCGTTACTTTTATTTCTTTTCCTTTTTCCCTTTTTGTTCAGAGCATTGTATTTTTCTTTCTGCAATTTTATTTGGCCAATTGGCCAAAGTAGAATCCTGCCGACATTGTGGAGGACTACTCTTCAATATCAGTACTACTTTCCAGGTTCTTATTAATTAAATTACTACTTTATTTCTGTCATAATGCATATTTTACTATTCTGTTGTTTATGTTTATTTCCGTTTGCATTAATTATCATGTCTAGCTAAGTTAGTTTTATCGGTATGTAACCGAATTAGTAGGATAGGATTCGATAGTAACCGGCGTCTTCCCTTTTTACAAACAACCTTTCTGGCCGTAATTTTTAATCTAATTTCTAAATAAACCTTTGTCACGACAGTGAGAAGCTATTTACGGTGGTTTTTCCACGACAGTGGGAAACCATATTAAGGTACGAACCAACAAGCGACAACTGAGGCTAGGACCAGATAGTAAAAACTAGGCATTCGTTTTAAAAACAGCGACAATGCTTTAAAAGGGATTAGAACTTAATGGTTTTCAAAAAGTAATTTTAACCCCGAACGGGATAGCGACAGCATACTTTCCGCCTTAGAGTTGCGACTAGCGTCAACAACCATCGTGAGACAAAGGTCTTTAAACCGTCATTTTCTTCTGAACAATGTTTGCAAAGAGTAAAAAGCATCGGTGACCCGTCGAATCCCAGATAACTAAGTCTTTGCATACCAATATCCTTTACCGCATTTCTTTAAACCAATAATCTTTATTTCTTTTGCATTTAATTTCATTCACATTCAACTTTCCTAATTCCAACAGCCTTAGCTTTACACCGTAATAATAGATAACGGTAGATTGACATTGGTCTCTGTGGGTTCGACAATCTTTTATATTACTTCGATATTTCCGTGCACTTGCGGACGCATCAAGTTTTTGGCGCCGTTGCCGGGGACCAACAGTCAATATTGTGATTCCATTGTTGTATAGTATAGACTAAGGCACTCTTATCATCAATTACTATGTATAACCCAAATTTCCCTTATAACTACCATCCCCATTATTATAGCTACCACCCCCAGTATTTTGAGGAACCACAAGATCCGCTTAAATCTGACCTCGAAATATTATTAGAAGATTTCAATACGACGCATTCTCGACCAAATTCCCTCTATGATGACCACTCCCAATACTATGAGGAAACGCAAGAATTCTACACATCCAACCTTGAACTATTACTAGAAGAATTCGAAGAGACGTTTACTCACTCTAGGATAGAATCTATGATGGAGCGCTTTGTGGAGACACAAACTCTCCAAAATGAAGATTTTAGAAAACAACATCTCCAAATTGATGAAGACCTTAAGCAAATGAGCATTATAGTCGATTCCCTCGCGACTCACAGCAAGGCTTTGGAGACTCAAACCTCTTTGCTTACACAAACATCTCTAGGACCCTTCCTTGAGAGCCATGTGAATGTTGTAACCACTAGTAATGAAGAACAAATAGAAGATCCTAGGGAGAGTGATGATGAGTCTGAGAAGAGTTTTGGTGAGACAAGCATAATTATTGAGAAAAATCCACCGACACCACCCGAAAGGGAGGTTGTCGAAGAGGTAGAGAAGGAAGCACCTATTGTTGCCCCTCCTCCCTATACCCCACCTATTTCATTCCCACAAAGGGCTGTGGAAGCTAAGGTAAACTCCAAATCCAAAACATATGTGGAGGTATTGGAAAATATCCACACTAATGCACCTTTGTCTAAGGTCCTTCATAACAAAAGTAAATTCGAGGACCGTGCAACTAAGGTCATTATTACTGTTAAAAGGGTACGATTAACTTTTGAGGTGGTGGATGAAATAACTATGCCCAAATTTGAAAAGCTGATACGCAGGATAGATCCAGAACCACCACCACGCGTTCAAAACAAGGAACCACCCTACAGAAGAAAGAAACGAAAAGGTGAGGGATATGAGAGATGGCTTGATAAGTGGCCATGGAAACCGAAGACTATTCAAAGTTCGATCGAGGAACCATTCTCGAAAGAACCGCCATGACTACTTGCACTCCTTAGCCGTCGAGCTATCGACGCTAAACAAAGCGCTGTGTGGGAGGCAACCCACAAGGTCTTTATTTTAATTTGTTTGTTTAAATTTGCAGAAAATAAAGAAATGTATCGCTTGTTACGCTTTAGCTATTTCTAGGCGAAAAATCTCTAGATGACGATCTGAGAAGATGAGCTATACCCACAGACATTCCTACGAGTGTCGCTGCTAGTGGGGACACTGATGATGAGTACTTCCTCTGGAGGCGAGCAACATGATGAGCTGGTTCAAGAATTACACAAACAAAGTGTCTCAAAATGCCCGCCGCTGAAGTAGAAGTGATCAACGAAGACAAGGATAGCAAGATCAGTAACATTCATACAAGTTCTATCTTTCCTTTTCCACCTTTTACTAAAACATTGAGGACAATGTTTGGTTTAAGTGTGGGGGAGGAACTCTATCGCTTTCATTTTATTGCCTTTTAGTTTGATTTATTGTTTTTATCTACTTTTAATGCTATGTCAAAGTCTTTGCATGTGCTGTCGAGTCTTTATGCGTGGTTTTCGCTTGTTATTCAATCTCCCCGAAATTTCAAAATTTCAAAATTTTCAAAATTTTAACCTCCAACAAAATTTTTGCTTCGATTCATGACATGGTACTCTGAAAGTATATAGGCTGTTTAGACTATGTTAGAAAAACTTGGGAAAGTTTTGATAAAATTGATATCGTCCTGACAACCTTAACCCCCTGAATATGCAAAATCAATGTGAGTACCCATTATGCCGAGACCTTAAAGCTCCAAGTTCTTGTAGTAATCCCTAAGTAGTTTATTTAAGCAGTCAGCACCATCCTAAACACACTAAGTAAGAAACCGATGCAAATAAGTGTATGATATCTAGTTTAAAATGAGAAACTAAGAAAGAAAATAAATATTATGAAGAAAAAGACATGTTCCTTCTAAGTTAGGTGCTCCTCACCCGAGCACTTAGCCTAACGGTACAAACTCTTTAAGTCCAATTGATGCTTAAGCATATTTGCAGAGAAAAATGAAATAATAATGAGATCATAGTCACCAACAGGTTTACTTGCCATGAATGTGTATGGATAACGGGCTTAATGTGATTACACTATAATGAAATGGGGTGAAAGAGAGCATGAGTTATAGGTTGAGTTATAATGGCATGATTCTGATTGGTTTGCATAAGTAGGGAGTTTTTGAAATTATGTCGTTACGTTATCCTTGGTATCGATATTTAGTACCTATCGATCTAACATTAGCCTAGCAGCCACGTATGATTAGAGTCTCATCGTGTCTTTGTTTCGAACTATGCTTATTTCTTTTCACCGTGTTGGTTGATTGCTTGAGGACAAGCAATGGTTTAAGTGTGGGGGTGTTTGATAACGCGAAATCATATCGTTTATTTGGCTTAATTTACATGCATTTATTTGTGACTTTTATTAATTTATCTTGATTTATGTTCTATTATATGATTAATTCACTCCGTTTAGCAGATTGGGGAGAATTTGGACTAAAGAAAGAAAAGAAGAAGAAATGGAAGGAAAACAGATGAAAAACAGATGAAAAACAACAGATACGAATTTTGCTGCTGTGACGACCGTCACACAGTCCTGACGACCGTCACGTATCATGACGACCGTCATGCAGACAAAAACGCAGAATCTGAAGTCACGATCAATCTTAACTTAATTTCTTCCTACACTTTCTCCACTCACTGCCCACTAATGGAAGTTACTCCCACTCCCTCCATAACTCACCCATGATCTCTGGAAGTTGAAGAATGAAATATCTCCTATACATAGACAAGAGATTCACAGAGAAAAGAGGGTGGATTCTTCATCCCGAAGGACTGCCAAAGTTCTATTGAAGTCATCGTTACTTTTATTTCTTTTCCTTTTTCCCTTTTTGTTCAGAGCTTTGTATTTTTCTTTCTGCAATTTTATTTGGCCAATTGGCCAAAGTAGAATCCTGCCGACATTGTGGAGGACTACTCTTCAATATCAATACTACTTTCCAGGTTCTTATTAATTAAATTACTACTTTATTTCTGTCATAATGCATATTTTACTATTCTGTTGTTTATGTTTATTTCCGTTTGCATTAATTATCATGTCTAGCTAAGTTAGTTTTATCGGTATGTAACCGAATTAGTAGGATAGGATTTGATAGTAACCGGCGTCTTCCCTTTTTACAAACAACCTTTCTGGTCGTAGTTTTTAATCTAATTTCTAAATAAACCTTTGTCACGACAGTGAGAAGCTATTTACGGTGGTTTTGCCACGACAGTGGGAAACCATATTAAGGTACGAACCAACAAGCGACAGCTGAGGCTAGGACCAGATAGTAAAAACTAGGCATTCGTTTTAAAAATAACGACAGCGCTTTAAAAGGGATTAGAACTTAATGGTTTTCAAAAAGTAATTTTAACCCCGAACGGGATAGCGACAACATACGTTCCGCCTTAGAGTTGCGACTAGCGTCAACAACCATCGTGAGACAAAGGTCTTTAAACCGTCATTTTCTTCTGAACAATGTTTGCAAAGAGTAAAAAGCATCGGTGACCCGTCGAATCCCAGATAACTAAGTCTTTGCATACCGATATCCTTTACCACATTTCTTTAAACCAATTATCTTTATTTCTTTTGCATTTAATTTCATTCGCATTCAACTTTCCTAATTCCAATAGCCTTAGCTTTACGCCGTAATAATAGATAACGGTAGATTGACATTGGTCTCTGTGGGTTCAACAATCTTTTATATTACGTCGATATTTCCGTGCACTTGCGGACGCATCAAATGACATGAGTGATGGTTGAGGAAACCATAAATTTTTGGAGTGGCAACCACTCGCTTTTCGTCTTTTGTGCCTGGAGTCACACGACTTGTTTTTCTCGAGGATTTTTCTTTTGTAATCCTTTTCGCTTTTCTGCTTTTCATTCTTTTACTTGTTTTCTCCCTAACTTTTGCCTGGACTGACTCTCTTGAGTGTCTTTTGATTTCAAAGTCCAGCGGGATGCCCTAATTTTTGCCTAAGTCGCTTGTATTCAAAATTCGACTTAGCGAGCTTCTTCTTTTGATTCTTTTCTTTTTCGTTTTTTTTGAAACAAGTCGTGTGACACCGATTGTCTTGATTTCTCCGAAAGGGTTATGACTGTCTCACTCCTGATTGGTGAGGTTTAATCACTGTGGTTTTTTTAGGCACGACCTCTAGAGGTGTGATTGTTCCTCGAACGGGAACACTCCTTTTGCGATTTGGATGCTTGGTCAAATTAACTGACACCTACCCTGCCCCAGGTTAAGATTGAGGGTTTTTTGTTTTCAGAAAGAAACTCCTACTACTAGACTCGAAGGGGTTGACAAGGGATTATCATCCTCATATCTTTGGTGTTTAGGGATTTGAAACAATGCCTGTACATCATCAGCAGAGGTTTCATTCAAAAGCATACAATCGAAAGCTTTGTGTCTTTCAATTTCGTCATCCTCCCTCGGGTTCGCTTAAACAAGCGTTTGACATTAATAAAAACATTGAGTGAACACAAATGGATTTAATCAAAAACCTGCATATTCATTTCATTATCATTATCAATTGAAAACAAATAAGTTTTACAAATGAAATTTGCACTTAAACAGAAAAGAAACTACAAATGCAAAGAAATGACATGATAAAACAAAGATTCAAGATTGCCAGCTCGGAGGGTGTCTTCCTATTTGAACCACTGGCTGGAGGAGGTGACCCTTGAAATCTTCAAACTCAAACAGATGAGAGGTTGACGTGCATGACCAAATTTCCTTCGGGAAAGGATAAGTACTCTCAGTCCATCAACTGTTGCACTTTGACTTGAAAGGCTTTGCAATCTTCAATTGAGTGTCCCATGGATCCTCCATGATATCCATATTGAACACTGGGATCATACCCATGAGGGTATGACTCTGGCACCGGCTTGAGAGTCTTAGGCTCCACCAATGAGTTCTAAATCAGATGTGGCAGAAGCTGACTGTATGGCATAGGAACTGGATGAAGAGGAGCACTCCTTCTTTCCAAATTGTTGCGAGGCCTATTTTGATTCTGGCGCCGATAGTTTTGCTACTGAGGAGCATAATATTGTTGGTACTGGGATGACTATTGAACAACTGTAGCATTAACTTCTCCTTCCTTCCCAACATACAGCTTCTTTTCATCCTTAGAAGAATCAAGAGCAACTTGGATCTTTCCCATTTTGATACCGCTTTCGACTCTTTTTCCCGCCCTTACCTGATCTGAAAAACTCACAGACATGCAATCTACCAGCTTCTCATAATACACTCCAGGCAGTGTAGCCATGAAAATGTCAGTCATTTCTCTCTCCACCATGGGAGGTTGTACTCTCGCTGCTAAGTCTCACCATCTCTGGGCGTACTCCTTGAAGCTCTCAGTACTCTTCTCCGACAAACCCTGCAATTGTACCCTGTTCGGTGCTAGATCGATATTATACTGATAGTGATGCACGAAAGCCTCGGGAAATTCTCTCCAGCTGCGGATATGAGTTCTCTCGAGTCCCATATACCATTCCAAAGATGCTCCTGCCAAACTGTCTTGGAAGCAATGCATTATTAGCTTTTCATCATCGGAGTAAGCAGACATTTTCCTGAAATATGCTCGGATGTGCACTCTCAGACAGGTCTTCCCTTTATATTTTTCGAAATCGGGTACCTTAAACTTGGGAGGAATCTTGACCCCAAGAACTAGACCAAGATCTGACATATCGAGACCCAAAGGGTTCTGCTTCTCATAAGACTTCATTTTCTCCCCGATCAGCTTAAACCTTCTGTCAGCTTCAGATGGCAAATCATCCTACATATCTCTCATGGAAAAGACATCATCCTGGTGATCTTCCCAATGAGGGCCAGCATCCCCGTGCATAGCGCATACACTTCCACCAGCAACATTACCATTCTCATTCGCAGCACCTCCGCCCAGTGGTATAATAACGTCTGCACCACCTCCGCCCGGAGGAACGACAATGCCAACACCACCTCCGCTAGGAGGATTGACAACCCCAGAACCACAAGGATGGACCACTCCCTTGTCATTAACTTTAGGAACGTCAATAAGGAGCTGAACTAAAGTTCTCAGATGCTCCTGCCCACTAGCAACATTCTGCATCAGCTCCATAAACTGGGACATGCAAGCTCTGACTTCCTGCAATTCAGCTTGAACCTGATCCATTACTCTTTTCTAATTCCCTCGAGTTGAATACCTGTGGAAACTGAACTCCTCAATCCTGTTACTAAAGAAAACTAAGCAGAGTTAGGAACAGAAGGCCACTGAGAACAACCTGCGATGCAAATGAGAATGCAAAACGCAAAACGCAAACATGTCTAGGTATTCACAGGGAGATCTCCCCCTTGATTCCAGTTTCAATAAGCAAGAACAGCAGAGATCGATAAGAACACCACGATAATTTTCTCATATATCAGGTAAAATCCTTCCTGAAGGTTGCAAGAATGCCAGGATCAGTCATGGAAATCAGACCATATAAAGGTCCCAACTCAGGTGCCAGAAACTTGTACACAACAATCCTCTTTCTGCCAACTTCTATCTCTGCAGAAGACCAATACCAAAATCAAGGGAAAGATGAGAACCTTTCGAACACATAGAAATGCAATGTTAAATGCGGGATGATTATGCAGATGCAAACATGGGATCAAGGTATCCAATGCTCGAACTTGCTGTTGTGTTGTTGACTGAATACAACCATAGCTCTGCCTCGGCGAAAGAATACCGGAACCTCTGAATACCAACATATAGGAACCCACTGTATCAAAACATCAAAGGTCTGCTTTGAGAAGAAATTCGGGCAGGTTGGAGGTCAAAGTTTCCTGCAAAACCCTCCCCTCTCACATGTGGGTTCTAGTCTTGGAAGGTACGACATCCTATGCAGGTTATCAGCGTCACAGAATTTCGAAAAACAATGATATGTTCACCATTTTTGGTTTGGCATCATGGTCTAACAAACCGGCCTCACTTAGCTGACTTCCCAATGAACGGTCTCCAGAGTTGTTAGCCTTTCTAAGTCGATACTCCCTCAACTGCACCAGACGCGCAGGATAGAATATCTCCAAAGAAAAACCTCGTCTGGACGTGAATTTTGCGTGAGCTATTGCATGGCCAAACGCCACACAAGCTCCCGCTACTCTCCACACTAATCCTGTGTGTATACTCAAGCCCGGGTTTGGCTTATCACTCAATGGAACAACCCACCCCTCAACACAGCAGCAACATGATATGACAATGAAATGCAGTAATATACAACATATAATAAACAAAAATAAACACCCAAAGACGCACAACAGACAAGCGCTAGGATTGACTCGCATAGGGAATCAGCATGTCCCCAGCAGAGTCGCCAGCTGTCGCAACTGCGAAAAACACCAGGCGGAAAAACAGAAGAGTCACCACCAAACGTTATTCATCCCAAAGAGGGGGAAAGAGAACGATCAAAGAAAACCTGAAGAACGAGAAAAGACAAGGTCATCGCAACCAAATCTTGGGTTCGGGAGTCGGTTACGGAAGGGGAAGGTATTAGTACCCCTCACGTCCGTTGTACTCAACGGGATCCACGCTTGTTGTCTAATCAAAGGGTGTATTTATCTATCTAAGCTACAAGCTCATAAGACAAAAGAAAAGAAAAGAGACTTGATAGAGCATCGCCGCTCTATGCCTACGTATTCCCTCGTGCAATGGGAAAGTCAGAGTCAACGTAGTTCGAAAAACTACGGGTGAAGGTGGGGGAATGTTGCTCGCTAAGACATCTCCGTATTGTGCCTATGTATCCTCGTCTGGTACGAGAAATCAGAGCAAATGTAGTTCGGGATGACACGAAACCACAGGTTGATTAAGCGTTTTAACCGAGTAGGGTTATACCTTCATTCTAGTAGTTAGGGACGATGCCTGTTTGTGGTAGAACCAAAGCTTAACACACTCTTTCTGAAATTGGTTTTCAATTGATCCCGAAGGATAAAACGGTTTGAGGTTTTGTTTTGTGTTTTTTAGTGAAGTGAATTGATTGATTTGTGATTCACGTTGCACTAAAGACTATGACATAGGAACGAATGCGTCGCGTATCTCCCCTAAACGGGACGTACACTAAACACTCTAGACAAGTGAGAGGAGACCCCTGACTCATCATTTCCCATGTGCTTAAGGCTCGTAGCGTACACCGTTCATCGTATTTATTAGATGAGTTAGAATGTGTTTTGAGATGAGAAGAGAGACGCACGGAAGGTCTAAGGGAAACTCGGCCCTAACGTTGTCATGCAAAATGGACCTAAAGTTGGGATTGAAAGGGGAATCTACCCTAATGTTAGCATGCTTGGATTGAACACCTAATGTCTCTCCTACTCCCATCCTAAGCGGAGGGACTAGGAACCCTAAGGGATCATGGCAAAGAAAACCAAGAAAACACAAGGTAAATCAATCACAAATAGAAAGAAAAGGAAGATAAAATGCAACATGAAATGCTACCTTCAAGAAAAGTGGGAGGAAAAAGTGTGGGACATCAGCCACCACAAGCACATCTCAACCAAGCAATGTAAGCAAATGAGCCAATGCAAATGATCATCACTTTGAACCACATCCATAAGCATGCACTCAAGTAGAAATCGAACACGCGTGTCGAAGAAATCATGATTAAACAATCAGGAACAATAGCAAAATATCCAAAACATCTCACTCCAAATGCACCATATCGATCCATGAAGATTCAAAGTGAGAGAGCACCAAAACAACCTTGAAAAACAGTAAAACAGGCCTGCTGGCACATTGTTAATTGGTTAACACATATGGTTAACCGATTAACTAGTTGAAAATATTTGAAAATTTGAATATTCGTACTGGTTAATCGATTAACCAGTTTGCACTACATCTGGTTAATCGATTAAGACTATACCAGAGGCAGAACACAGCAACTCAAAAGCCCTTTTCAGCAATTAATCACTTCTCCAATAGTCCAGATGATTAGATAATCAATTAAGCACGAATTTAAACCAGAAAACAGTGATCCGATCAACATGATCACAAATCACACAGATCAAATCAACCAAAAGTCAATAAAAAATGAAGATCCACATCGAATATGCAAAATAAACTCAAAATAGCATCGGATCTAGAATTCCAACCTACAAAGCGGAGAATTGCTTTGGTGATTGTTGATTCAACTTTAATTGAGCAGATCCAAGCTAGAAATCCGTAAATCCTTCAAGATCCAAGTAATTGCTTGCAGTAGAAATGATGATCCACCAAAATTAAGCTAAATCAAACCAAATAAGCTCTTCTAGATCCACTTCCAAATTCAGATCCACATTAGCATGAAAATTAAATGGAGAAATGGAGATGATAAGGATGAAAGATGAAGGTTTAGCTCTAGAATTCAATGATTCCAATGGAGAATCAAAGAATTCAAGGTGAGAGCTCTGATGGAGTTTTGGAGTGAAAAAGTTGAGAGAATGAGAGTGAATTCTGAAAATGATGTGAAATTGTGAGGTTTGTGTCTGTGAGGTTTGGAGCAAATCATTTAAATATACTCTTGGTTAGGATCCAAATGTGGTTTGGAGTGTGGTTTGTGAAAATTGGTTTGGGATTAGAAATGGGAATTTGGAGGGAACTTGAATTAATTTGAAAGTTAATCAAAATTCAAAGTGATTCTAGATCCTTCTTCTGGTGTAAAATCAAATTCGCAAGTGATCAAAATTGGACCCCAAAGTGACCTCTATTAAAAATTCACGTACAGAGCTGAAATCTGCCTTGGTTAATCGGTTAACCATATGGGTTAATCGATTAACACCTTTAAAAATTCAAATTTGACCTGATTTTGACTTGGTTAATTGGTTAACACCTTGAAAATTTGAATTTTGGCGCCTTTTGGAGGGAAACCTACATATTTGCCCATTTTCAACCGTTCTAAGCCCTGCTCAGCCTCTGAAACTTGCTCTTGAATACTACAACAATGAGAATGCTTGAGATAGCCTGAATGCTGCCTCCTGAGCTGAAAATAACCTGCACAATAAAATAAAATCGATCGCTCTTTCACTAAAAAAGACCTGAGCCACAGAAAAACCTTGATCCCGCGCCTCAAGAATAGATGTTATGCCAATGCGACAATGCAAAATAAGAGTGAAACAAAAATCAGGTACAAGAACGGTTGGTCAAATTTTGGGGTACAACACATTGTATTGATACAAAACCACTTTATCAGACTCATAAGACACAAGTCCAGGTAAACAAATCACCAATGGTGTAACAATTGACTTTCAGCTATTGTAAGAAATCTCAACATGTTCAGGAATATTAAAGTGAGGGACAATAACATTCAACTCATGATTAACATGATTCCTTAGACGAGTAACTTGAATCAAATTCTGATCAAGCATCTCTTGCAAATCTCTTTTCACAACTGCACTCCCACGAGGATTTCTTGAACATATTGGACAAGCATCATGATCGTGCTTATAATAGCTCAACTCACTAAGAGTAGCATGCATTTCAACTAGAGATCTTCTGATCAAATTCACATAAAAAATAAGATAAGTACCAGGGAAGCCTCCCACTATATTCACATTAGCATTACCATGCTTGGGCAAATGATTTGCTTGAACATTAGGCCCAAGATCTTTAAATGACAGAATTCCACTTCGGGAGTCTCTGAACCTCAGCTTTCAGATTAAAATAATTTTCAATATCATATCCGGGTGCTCCTTGATGATAGGCACAAGAATGATTTGCTTTGTACCATCATGGGAGTTCTTTGGGAATAGCTGATGAGTCTCTGGGCTGTATGAGATTCTTCTGTACCAAGGTAGGGTACAACTCAACATAAGACATCGAAATAGGGTCAAACTGATTCTTCCTTTATGGAAGATTTTGTTGATTACTTTGAGTGTTCTCTGTTGGAATTGTGGTTGGTAATTTGAAGTAGCTTGAGTAACTGGAGTAGCATTGATGACAGGTGTAACTGAAGCTACTGGTTGCTGATGATGACGATTGTTATTTCTTCCCTTGTTTCTTTTGGACCTCTCTTGAGAGATGACATTGGTTTCTCCATCCTTTTTCTTAGAAAACCCATTACCATACTTCTTTGCACTTCCATCAGAATTACCTTCCTTGGTCAAACGCCTTTCGCAAACTACCTCTTCTAAGCGCATACCTATATTCACCATTTTGGTAAAATCGTTGGGCGCACTGACTACCATTTTCTCATGATAAAATAAACTCAACATCTTCAGAAAAATATTAGTCATCTCCTTTTCTTCAAGCGCAGAACTGATCTGCGAGGCAATCTCATGCCATCTTTGAGCGTATTCCTTAGAGGTTTCCTTCTCTTTCAGTGACATAGCGCGGAACTGGTCACAGTTTGGAACCATATCTAAGTTGTACTTATATTGATCGATGATAGCTTCTCCCAGATCATCGAATGTATGTGTTTGAGTGCTATCTAGACCCATATACCATTTAAGTGCAACACCAGTAAGATTGTCTTAGAAGTAATGAATTAACATCTGATGGTTGTTAGTGTGTATGGACATCTTTCTAACATACATGACCAGATGACTATGTGGACAGGTGTTACCTTTATACTTCTCGAAATTAGGAACTTTTAACTTGGCAGGAATCTTCACATTCGCGAAAAGACATAGCTCATGAGCATTCTTTCCAAACAACTCTTTCCCCCTTAAAGCCTTGATCTTTTTTTTTGCATTTCTTCAAACTGATCTTGAAATTCATCCATACGCTCGTAAACACCCAAGATTTCACTTGGCTCAGCATGGAAGATAGGTTCATCAGTCTGTGGGACAATATGCACCATAGGAGGAGGAATTGGCATCACAGGTTGAATAATGGAGATTTCAGTAGCATGATTGTATCCCTCAGGAGTGAAGTTTAGAGTCATGCCCCAGGGAAAACCAAGAGGTATAAAGTGTGATGGAGCACTAATAGGAGCCACGAAAATAGGCACATGAACTACTTCAGAGATATTAGTGGGATGAGGCTGAGCTTTCTGAGGAGTAGGAGGACGAGGAGACTGGTTTTATAGAGCAACCAGAGACTCTACCAGAGCATTCAACTTCTCCATACCAGCATAGAGAGATGTAACCTCTTCACTAAGTTCACGATTCTCTTGTTCCAAATGATCCACCATCCTTCTTTGAGAATTAGCACAATGTTGTAGTGGTACGATAGCTTGACTTCTGAGAATATCAAGACAGAAGCAATAAGACACCTACAAAACTCTCAAAAGCAAGACCAGATGCAGGATGGTGCATGATATGCAATGCAAATGTTTTTCATTCAGTTTTCAAGGAACATTAAGATAAAGCAAACATCATAAAAATAACAACACTTGTAATACTCATAAATCTTATTTTATGAATAATTGGAAAGAGTTACACTTGGAAGTACAAGTTGCAAAGGATCAAAATACAATAAGAGAAAACTAGATCTTAGGAATCACATCTAAGGAAGCTCCAATTCCAAGTTGATACTTCATTCTGAGTCTTTTGATCTCCCTCTCTCTCTCTCTCTCATATATGTGTCCTTCAAGGTGGTCTTCTCCAATACAAGCTGGTCTATAATACCTTTCTTGGCACCTGAAGTGGGAGGATGAGATGATGAAGTAGTAGAGGAAAATAAATCCCCTCCATGTCTCTTCACAGCATGTTGCTCAAGCAACTCTATCAAGTCATCTTTCTCCTTTATTTGCTTCTGCAGCTCTAACTTCTCAAGGTTTAACGTGTGGAATTTGGCTTCCCACATATCCTTCTCTTACTTCATCTTGGCTAAAGCATCTTGAAGCTTCTTCACATCATTAGTAATGGTGAGTGGTGTGGCAACCACTATAGACACGGGCTTCTTAAAAGCATAAGGCATTTTAAGCTCCCTAGCTCTCTCCTTCACCCAAATAGCGTAAGACTCCAAAGCTACACAATTTGGTTTCCCAAGTTCTCCTTTTCCTTTCCTATGAATATTATTCCAAGAATGAGCCATTCTCTCTTTCAAACCATGAATATATTTCCTTCTTGGAAAAACAAACCCTCTAATAGAACATTATTAGGCTTATCCTTCAAAGCATATCCAAATTGACACCTTGCTAAACTCGGGTTATAGTTAATTCTATCTTGTGTACTAATAAGGGGCACATTGGAGAATTCTTCCACAACTATCAATGATCTTGACACAATCATACAAAGCAATATCAGTATGAGTAAGGGACATGATCCTCTAAGACCATCTCAAACAATCCTTGTTCTCCTTAAAAGTAGACGACTGTGGCAAGTGTGAAATAAATCACTTGTACAAAAAAGATGTGCAAGAGACAACATTACCATTTTCCTTAGAACTCCCACGGTGAATGGAAAAATAAGTATCGCCAAGTAAAGCTGGAACTGGATTTCCAATCAAGAAGATCCTAATAGCATTAACATCAGCAAAATTATCAATGTTAGGGAATAAGACAAGTCCATAGATGAGCAAAGCCAGAATAGCTTCAAAAGCTATCATACTACCAACACTAGCAAAATTAGAAGCTCTCTCAATCATAAACTTAGAAGTCAACCCTTAAATGTCTCCCTTAACAGTAAGATTGGCGTCTATACCAGATTTCCTCAAAGGATGGTTGTAGAAATGATTTGGGACTTGGGAACTTCCTCCAAACTAGTGAAAGGGACTCTGTCAGAAACTGGTATACCTACAAGATAAGCATACACCTCAAAGGTGGGTAAGAGTTGATAATCCAGAAAGGTAAAACACTAGTAGACGAGATCATAAAACTGCACAAGAGTATTCAGAATTTCGTCTTCAACATTGGTAGCAAGAATAGACAAAAGTCTTCCATGACAAGATTTGAAGTCTGCAGGATCAATCACAAAGGATACTAGATTTCTTAAATCTTTAAGATCAGGAGCTCTAAAACTATACTTCTGAGTGTTTCTCCTTCCAATGTCCAGAATCTCAATATCTGCGATGTTTGTAAAGACAATTTCTAAGTTCCTTGAAAACTGATTGAAATAAGATGTTCATGAATGCATGAGTGCATGCTTATGAAATAACCACAAACAATATCACAAACAAGGTTCAAAGGTTCGGATTCACGAGCATGGAGCCAAGGGTAAGAACCACCCACAAACAATATCACAAACAAGGTTCAAAGGTTCGGAGTCACGAGCATGGAGCCAAGGGTAAGAACCACCCACAATGGTATGTACTAGAGTTTAATATCACCTATACAACAAGGTTCTACAAAGGTTCCCAGAGCCGCGATTCCATCTTTTGGATATTATCGGCTTAAATGACTACTCATCAGCCAATAATATTCTCAAGAGAAACTCGTCTGAGTGTAGTATCGTGTAACAACTAATTCAAGTCTACACTTGAATAGCCACCGCACTACGTCCTAATAAAGCCAAGATGGGTTAAAGGGTTCTAAGGTCCTCAGCTTCTCAGGCTCTTAGGTTGAAAGTAAAATGCCTTCAAAACTACTTGTTCAACATATTTATCCTCAAGGAGGCCTCCATTGAGTGGGGGATCCCTAGTTAGCTTATTAAGGATTAAGTCAAAGTAAGCCAAACATTACTATACCGCCCTCCTATCATAAGTGCTCTCAAGTCCGGGTATAGGACTTATCTCACCACTCAGATATCAACAAGCACCAGAAAAACAAAACAACAAACAACAACTATAATACAAACACAGATAAGAAAAGATAGGCTTAACCCACTAGGGATTACTCCTCAACAGAGTCGCCACTTTTCTGTAGCAGAAAAATTTGAGATTAAGCTATTGATTAACTTAACTCATAATGCAAGAGTCGCCAACACACTTTTATTTTTCCAAAGGAAAGGTAAAAGAGCGAACAAAACCTAAAGAAGTTTTAAAATAAAAACTAATAAAAACAGAGACAGGGTACGAGGATTGATTACACAAAGGGAAGGTGTTAGCACTCAAAACGTCTATAGTACTCTATAGAAACCTATTTGAAAATCTAGCATTTGGCTTAAAAAGCGTTGTTTGCAAAAGATGGTGGAGATGAGAAGAGAAATATTTTTTTAATGATATTTGTGTTTGACAAGGCTTCCTGAGCCTCGTGCCTACGTACCCACAAATTGCAATGGAGGATCAAAACCTCGTAGTTCGTGGTAAAAATAACAAAATGGCGTGTTTTGATTTATTTTAAATGGGAAGACAAGTTTTCATTTTAAGGAGAAAACTTCAACTAATCACCCACAAGTATGTGAATATGGACCTTTTTATCACCATGAGAAGGGCTCTAACTTGGATAAAAATCAACAAGTATGCCACTAACTCTCTAAGGTGGAAAAGAATCAACTCATTTCAAATAATACTATAGGGATAGGAGGATCTCATCTCAACTATGGAAATGACTCATGTCTAAAATTTATGAAAAGTTTTAAAAGCAAAAAGTGCACAAAATGGTTTGAATGAGTTAAGTATTTTTTAAGTCTTTTGAAAATGGTCTAAGTATGCTTAAGTATGATTATCACTTTTATTAAGAAAATGAGTTTGAAAATGCACTTCACAAAGTCAAGGTTTATTATGAAAGTGGTTCTAGTTTGAAAGAAGATTTTGAAAAAGGGAGAAAATTTTGAAAATTTAAGGGGAAGAGATGAAGACGCTATCCTAAAGCAGAAATAAAAGCTAAAGAAGGAAATATCTAACCAAGATACAAGCTTTTGACATAAACAAGCCAAAACTCACATCCTTTGGACTCAAGCAACAAGATAAGTAATAATAAGCAGAGAAATAATCAAGCATTAGATGAAAACCAAGTCTCCAAGCCAAGTCTTCAAAAAAGGTCCCTCAATGTCAAAGTACCAAATAAGATCTAAGGGCTCAAGATATAACTACAAAATATAGAGCAAAGAACCTAATTCTAAGTCCATTATCCATGAGCAAAGGATAGTCACCAAATAGTCAAAGGAACATTAAAAGTACTTTAATGGTTTAAGCCTTTCTTAACATCTTAAAAAAGAAAAATAAATTCCAAATGGATAAAGAGAAAAACGCATAAACATAAACAAGATAATAATAATGATATGAAATGATAAGTATAAAATAAAGAGCATAAAAGTAAAAAGTATAAAGGTAAAGAGGATAAAGATAAAGATGCATAAAAATAAAGGGAATATAATAAAAATTAGTACAATTAAAGTTAGTGTTAGTGTTAATGAAAACATTTTGTAATTTAAAGTATATTACTCAACTAATCAATCCAACAAGTGTGAGAACTTTGCATCATCCTTTGAGAAGGGATCCAACTTGGATAAAATCAACAAGTATGCCACTAGTTCTCTTAGGTGGGAAAGAATCTGCACATTATAGAGATATGAGATTTACATCTAAACTAAAGATGATTCATATATAAAACTAGACCAAATGATCACTTTCCGATTAGAGACAAACTTAGCGCTATGTTAAGCAATCGTAGCAAAATCTTTAAGGAAGATCATACCATGGGAGGACAGTCAATAACAGTTTATGTACCATACATGTTAGAGATGTGATATAAAGATCACACTCCTAAAACTTGTAGCACAAGTCAAAATAAGGTGGATCAAGATCTAAGTCAAGGAAAGATGGATTCATTATATCAATCAACCTTTCATAGTACTTTGAACAAACTTATGCATCACTCTAAGGTACCTTAATTGATTAAATGATCAGTTAAATGATAGATTTGAAATGGTGAAAGTTCATCAAGCACCATTCAAGATCTCATGAACAAAGATGGACCGCACATCTTATAATTGATCAAAAGAAAGGTGAAAAAAAAGAGATGGATAAAGAAGAGAGGATCAACAAAAAGACAAAACCAAATTGGATCCAAGTGATGATCAAGTCATCATCAAAATCAATCATCCATTTTGGTGAATTAGGGTTTTCACCCCATCAACACCCAAGATCCATTGAGTTTGATGAGACTTGTGACCAAGTCAACTGAGTTCCAAGGCCAACAGCAGTCAACACAAGTCAAACAAATATAAAATGCAAAATATGAATTAAAATGCACTAAAATGATTTTTAAAATCAATTTTAAAATGAAAATAAAGATGAAAATGCAAAATATGCATCAAATCAAATAAGAAATAACCAAGAAAAATCATGCAAGTCAGAAACATGTCAAGAATTATATATAAAATTTTTGAGAATTTTTAGATGCATAAAAATATTTTTAAACTAATTAAAATGCTTCAAAAAAGAAAAAAAATGATGAAAACAAAAAATGATGAAAATAAAATATGAAAAATATAAAATCAAAAAGAGAAAAATAAAAGAGAATTTTAGAAATTATTTTGAGATTTTTTAGAATTAAAATAAAATTCCTATGAAATTTTGAATGAAAATGCATTTTAAAAAATAAAAACAGAAAATAAAATAAAAGGGAAAAAGGAGGAGCGTAGGATCTGACTTCATTAATTGATGTGGTAGATTCCACGCTCCTAAGATGATGATGAATGATGGAACACAAAATCACATTTGAATCTATCCAATGAAAACATTTCATTCTACCAGCGTGTCTCTCTTCAAGCCATCGTTCTCAGCCTTTCCGATCATCTTCTCTGGTGAACCAGTCATCGGAGATTTCTAAATAGTAACATAAGAGCATGATACCACCATCATTGCAACCATCTTATCAAGGCAAACTCAATCTCATACTCCATTTTCTTTTATTGAAAGAGAGTAGAGAGAATTTTAGAGAAGTCACAGTGAAACAAAAATCACGAAAACAAAAATTAAATGATGAACACAAGCTATCAACACCCGCTAGGTTAGGAGAAACATTTAACAAGCAAAGGACTACATTGTGGTAACTTGTTTGATTGAAAATGTTGCTTCAAAACTACCTTTTCCAAAAATGAGCGGGGAGCTCTGAAACTGGATTTGGTTGGAGAAATTCAGGGACTCTTAGAGCTTGATTCTTGTTGTAGAAGCTTCAGAGGAACACGATGGAGCTAAATGAATCAAGAAATTGAGTTGAAAGTGGTTGGGAATCAAAACACGATAGCTCACTTTTTTTGCAGAAAATTTGAAGGTGGAGCAGGTTTTTTTGTGGCTCTCATAAGCTTGAGAATGAAGCAAGTGAGATCCTCTATTTATAGGAGAGGATGGTAGAATGTTGTGAGGAGTGAAGTGATCAGAATTTGAGTGAATTCGTGTGTACCCTCATCATGAAGAAAGCGTGACTTAAAATGCCTCAAACTCAGCCACGCCATGCGTTTTATGAGTCATTTAACTTCTGGTAATTTAACTAATTATGTTTAGATGCATAAACATGATAATTTGACTTGTAATTGAGTTTTGGTTGAGATAAAAATCAGATCATGGTGAAAAACTTCAGCTCCAAGTAACCATGTTTACATCAATGGGGCATATTGTACAAGAGGCTTTTTGATCCCATTCTTTTTGCAATTGATTATAATCACGACAAAGATCACAATATGCTAAGAAATGTTTTATTTGTATGCTTGATCAAAAATCTATGTCATGTTGAAGTTGGCAGAAAAATATGGCAAACCAAACTTGAAAAATTCTAAGTACAAATGGCTGCAAATGACCTATAATGTATCAAGGAATTCCATGGCCTTCCAAGCACAATTTGACTTTGACCATTGAAGCAAAGTTGTAGAAAGTATAATAAATGATATTATGCAAAAATAATGAGCTCTATATGTTGAAAATTGAAGAAGTTGTGATCCTTGAAAGTTGATAAAAAGTCACTTGAAAATAGGAAAAATTTTACTAAGTCCACAAATGACCTATAATGTCTTCAAACGTTTGGTGATCCTCCAAGCTAATTGGCTCTTTTCATGTAAAGATAAGTTTTAGAGGATGTTGAGAAGAGTCATATTAAAAAAAAGCATCCAAAAAATATTGAGAATTGAAGAAGTTGTGGTCTTTGAAAGTTTGACTTGAAATGTTGACTTTTTAGGTCAAACCATCTCGAATCAAGTTGCAAACTTGGAATTTTCTTGCATTTCAAGGTACATGGAAGATAATATGAACTCAAAATAATGTTCCCTTTAATGTGATTTGATTAAATTGACCAAAGCTTGAGGTAACTTATTGATGAAGAAATGGAATCAAACACATAAACCTTTGACTTTTCTTGAGTGACAAGCTACTAAACCTTGAGGTATCTTTGATTAAAATGAGATTGAAGGATGCTTGAAACTTTTTAATTTGATATTAGAATTCACGGATTTATGAGATATACCTTTTGAACCAGTGGTTAAACACACTTTAACCTTGAGGGAGCAAAACCCTAGCTGATGAATCATGCTTGGTGTTCTTGATATAACACCCTACCTTGCAAAGGAACAAAAGGATACAAAACATTTTTTTTGGTATTTTGATTAGTATTTAGTGAAACATAAAGCATATAAATATGAAGGAAAGCAGATACACATAAAGGTGCTTGGTGATCTCTACAAAGGCAAACCCAAGGATGAGAGGGTTAAAGGAGGACCAAGTTTGTGATCTTGATGCACTGTGAGGCTGAAAATGAGGTGATATCTTAGTGGTAAAAATTAGGTATGACACGAGGCTATGGTACCCAGTGTATCCTCCGGCACCAGATGAATCTCATAATTATCAAACATCTCCTCTATCTATCTACGAGTTAAGCAAGGAAGAGGAGAGACAACAGAGTATCTAGGGATGGTCAGGGTGTACTCGAACTACCACATGACATGCTTAGGTAGATGAGAAGCAGTAAGACGTGATCTACAGGCCAACCATCCAAAGTATATCACTATCTCGTCAAATGGCCGTGTTTGACGGTGATCTACGTAGCTATTGAAGTACATGTCCTCAACAACCAAACGGTCAAGATAGACTCTGAAAGGATAGACCGTCTTGTTCTCACTATGGGAGATAAAAGCACAAGCACATGACATATCCTCAGTGTATTTAAGCACACTCGCCCATCCACCGATGTGCAGGAAGTATTGGATGATCCAAGTCTGAAATAAGAAAGTTTGGAACACACACATCATCGACTATGGTTTTTCAAATAAATAATGAAAATAACAAAAAACCATTCAAGGATCAATAATTATTACCACCTATAGTGTCACGCTACCCGTGACCTGCTTTGTCTTCCATAGACATCCATCTTTCAACTTCTAATAAAGATAGACCAGGAAACCTGTCCCCCAGTTGTACTCATAGATGAGCAGTAGATCCAAGAAGTACCGTAGGCAGGCAACGTCAGTATAAGTGGCACTCGTGTCCACAAAAATTCAAGTGCCAACCAAAAAAAGAAAGTATGCTCTCAAAGCATGCATCTTGTGTAGCGCAACCTGCTCAGCATCACTATGTGCCTACTTTGCCTTCCCGATCTCGGCCATATAGAGCTTTCTCAAGAACTCAAATCTGGAATGAGCACCCCTGGTCTTATCCATCTCCTCCACCGCCTTCCCTAGATCAGCCCCCAGATGTTGTACTATTATCTCGACTACCTCGTCTTTGTTCATCCTCCCATGATCAAGGAGTCTCCCCCTGATCGAAAGATGCAACAAAAACGAGACATCGTCCAGTGTGATAAATATCTCATCATGCAGGAGATGAAACGAAGAGGTCTTAGAGTGCCATCTCTCTACGAATGAATTAAGCATCTTGTGGTTGACTAGATTGTAACCGGTCATGCATAGGTCCTTTAAGCCAAATAAGGATAAAACCTTCTGAAACCAATCCTTCTGCTGCTGAGGAAATGCAACAATCTTCCTCCCGTGATTAAGAAACTACTGGGGATCATGCTCCCAAAATTTGTCATAAATAATCAATGTCAGGAATAATCATGTCAGAAACTATCAATGTTAGCAATTTAAGTTAACACATGAAAAAATAATAAATCCAACTAATGCTACCTCTTCATCCTAGATATGTCTGAAAGTGTGGTCTGGATACAGAGGAAGGAAGGACAAATCATATGGACCTCTTCCAAAGCCCTCTGAATCGGCATCCGCCACAGCCTCACCCGCTGGAGGTGGCATTGGATTAGCAGTGGGAGGTGTGTATGGAACAACAACATCATCCATAAGAGATGGCACTGGTGAACTCTAACGCCTGCAGGAGGATGAGGGAAGTGACGCGTCAGATGGTGAATCCCGTCTCCTACGAGAAGAAAAAGAAGGTAGAGTGACCTGAGGTCAAGGACGAGTCCCAGGAGTAGACAACACCCTAGAAGTTGATGCCTCTTCCTGATCAGAGGTACATGGAGCCTTCGGAACCTGCCGGCTCTGCTCCCGCTGAATGGATGTGTGCTAAGCAACCCTGTCATATCTCAGTCTATCAACTTTGTCATCCATTATACTTGTGAGGTAAAGTAAGGCATATCATTAGTGTACATAAACAACACACACAAGAAAAAAGTTTTTTATAATAAAAAACATACTGAAGGAAGTTCCGGAGATGCATCTCTGGAAGCGCCATTAAACTAAAACATTGAACAATTTCAGAGATGCATCTCCGGAAGCACCATTAAACTAAAAA
Source organism: Lathyrus sativus (assembly GCA_963859935.3). NCBI lineage: Eukaryota > Viridiplantae > Streptophyta > Magnoliopsida > Fabales > Fabaceae > Lathyrus > Lathyrus sativus. Next base: position 39,035,717 of record OZ012739.1, on the reverse strand, counting down.
ATTGAACAATTACAAAAATACATCTCTAAAATTTCCTAAACATTGAACAATTCCAGAGATGCATTTACAAAACATTGAATAATTCTGGAGATGCATCTCCGGAAGCAACATAAAACTGAAACACTGAACAATTTTGGAGATGCATCTCCAGAATGTTCTGCAACTTAGAACTTGCGTCAATGGCCAATGTACCACATGCAAGTTGACAAAAATATGACTTGATCACGAATTTCAGCTAAGAAACAAGTTATGCACTAAGTCTAAACTGTGTTACATGTGATTCCTACACATTTCTAACCATAATCATTGATTTCTACAGATTTACACTAAAACTCTAAATTTACCGAAAACTCGAAAAACTTACTTGAAATTTATGGTTTTGATGAAGTTGAATGATGTTATAGATGATGCTTGATATTTTCTTGAGTTCCTTTGAGATTTGCTTGATAAATTTTGATTTAGTGAAGTTTAAGTGTATTGAGAGGTTGAGTTGAGTTTGAAGAAAAGTGTGAAATGAGGAAGGAGAAGAGTCTAGCGCGACTTATATTCCAAAATGTTTCAGAGATATATCTCCAAAATACTTTAATATTTACTTACATTTTGGGCGCGTCCGAAGATATATCTTTGAAATTAGGGGGTATCTCTAGAATTTTACATGGTGCATTTGAACTATTAAAGGCTATGAGAAATTCTCAAGAATAAATGGGTAGTTATAACCATCAATTTGGTTTTAATAGTTTGGCGGTTTCTAAAATATAAATTTGAGAAAATAATCAAAATATCTTGATTTTCATCGGTTCAGTTGGTGTTTGAACAAACACAAAAAAGATCGATCTATTTTAGTTTGATTTAGTTGAGATTGTCGGTCTAATTGATTTTTTAATCCGCTTACATTCTTAATATTAGTTTGTGATTTGAATTAGTCTAAAATTTTGCAATTAATAGGTTATACATAAATTTTATACTAACTCCTTAACAAAGTGGATAATTGTTATTATTCTCTAACTTTGTATGGAGACAAATATTATAAAGACTTTTTTATATAATATTTATTGTATTTCAATTTTTTTAATCAATTAGTCTCTAGCATCAATATTTTGAAATAAAATGTGTGTCTGGAGATGTACATCCGTAAAATACCATGATTGCATTTTTCCCCATTTGAATAGGGTGTGCCCGGAGATGCATATTCGGACCCACCTAGATCAGAACCAGTAGAACACACAGAAATAAAAAAATGAGACTTTGTTTAAAAATTAACCCCTAATTGTATAACATTAAATCATAATAGACATTATGTTTGTTGCAAATTGTATCGAGATTACATCATTTACAAAGTAATGCATAAGATGTAGGAAACATCGTTGCAACCAAATTCATCATTATGGTGTCGCAATCAGTGACTTATTACTTGTGGCATGTTTTCTAGGTCCTTCAACATAGTCTTGCACATTTCCAAGACCCATGTAACATTGTCCTATTTTTTGGATTTCAAAAATGCAAAATCGATTGAAAAAACCATCTCAGTAGAAGTAACACCAAAAAATTCCAAGAGTGGAACTGTGTACTTGTTTTTTTTGTATATTGAATCAAATGAGCATAATGGAAAATGTGATAAATAACTTGATGAAATTAATATGACTCCAAAATATATCTCGAACTGTGACTTTATGCTCACCAGCTTTGTACCTAGAAATATAGTGGTCATCATCCAAAAGCTTCAACATTTATTGCATCTTAGATATTGTTCTTCTTACTATTTTTTTTTAGCATGCATATTATATATTAGATTGATATTTGAAACATTTTGAGGTCATCTCCGTTTCAAAGATGCAAGTCTATTTTTCGGCGCTACCATATTTAATGTCATGTCCAAAAAAAGTTCTTTCTCCTCCGAAATAAGGCGACATACAATGGGATTACCTAATAGCTTGCCACTCAAGGTATGATTATGTATATCAGAAATTACATTAAATTTCCATGTTTCATATGCATTATGGTATTCACGAAAATTTAAACGGATACTCATATTTTCTCGATCCAATGACATCTCGTTTCAACTTCCTAATATATGGTTGATACATGCCACTTATTTTGCATCTCATTGTTACAAATTCTTGTCTTATATTCAAACCATTGTCATACCTTTCGATTATAATGCCAAACTCTAATTTCTCGGCCTCTATGCAGACTCATTGCAACATATGATCATGAATAATAAAATCTTATTTATTTGTAAATTATGCTCGAACAACTACCCCGACAACAACCGATCGAGCACCTGGTTTAACATCATCGAATTTAACATCAATATTCACTTTTTCATACCACAAATTTGTCCTACCTTCCATTCAAATTTATATGGCTTACGCATCTCATATTACTCATGTACATACCCTCCATTAGGTCATGCATTTAACATATCATTCATCTCATTTTGCATAGCACAACCATTAGGTCAAAGTTCGATAATAGTGGATTTAATCGGCTCAAATGGATTTTCAAGGCGGGTCTTATTTGGTAATTCTTTGGCTTTATTTCTCATATTGGTGCAGATCATCTCTTTGTTTGGCTTTTGATAATGTCTCCTTGAATCGTCTTCAATCCTCCTCCCTCAATCCTTCGCGTCTTCAATCCTTGAATAGTCTTCAATGATTCATTGGGTTTACCTGTACAAATGTTTTATCTTCTGGGTAATGGAAACCAAGGTCAAAGGGGATTTGTTTTAAAACATTTCATGTCCACGTCAGCAACATCAAGTCCACTTGGACAAACATGACATTTTTTTTCAAACTTTTACTAACGACAACAAACAGAAGGATAAACGTGACACCATTTTAAAAGTTTAGAGGACCAATTTGACACTTTTTAAAGTTAAGGGATCAAACTGGACCTCGAGCTAAAATTAAGGGACGAAAAATGTTATTTGCCTAAAATATTTAATATTAAAATATAATAATTAAATAAAGTATTTACTAAACTATTTTAACATATATCTTTTTATGTTTTCTCTCATTTTTAAATTATTGTGTAATAATTTGCTTTTATATAAATTTATGATTTGAAGTTATGTTTTATTAATAAAATAATTTATGTTATGTTTGTGTATCTTAAAATAAAAAGAACACAATGAAATGAAGTGGAATAAAACGGAGTGTAATGAAAATTTCATTTTACAGTTTAGGTATTTTACAATATGAAAATATATGTTTTTCATTCAGCCAATATCAAAGAGAAATAAATATTAATGAAATGAAATAAAATCATTATTACTTAATTTCACTCCATTTCATTCAATTTTAACTAATCAAAACAATTAAATTTAATTATATTTCATCACACACCCCTTCATTTTATCCAATTCTATCCATTCAAACAAAGTCATGAACAATGTTTAAATATTTTAAAACTAACAAAACTTTATGAAACAAATGAGAGTGGAAATGAAACATAGCATATTACATGTTTCATTCTATTGCTTAAATATTTTAAGACAGAATAAAATCATTTTCTCGTTCTGACCAAATTATAGGATAAGAAAATAGTAGTAAGTGATGAAATGAGTTTTAAATATTTTAAGACGGAATAAAATCATATTTCTCATTCCATTTAACTTAAAGGATAAGAAAATAATGGTAAGTAACAAAGTGAAGTCTAATAGATACAACTCTATTCATCTCTATTTTATTTAATTTTAATTAATATAAATAATATAATGGGTTAAATAAATTTTTGGTCCCTCTATGCAGGTTGGGCCGACCCTGACCGCCGTTAACACAAGGTGACGTGGCATGTGTAACACCCTTTTAACCCCATAAAATATTTTGCAAAATAATAAAGATAATTTGGCTTAATACTCCACTCAAGAATGTCACACTTTAAAGAAAATATTCATAATAATCATCATGCTCCGTAACACGCATTACAAAATTAACATCATATTCTTTTATGACTGCAACACATAAATTAAACCTCGCAGCGGAATCATAATCATAAAACAACTTCACTCATCTTCATAACACCAAAATAAGTATGTTAATAACACTCCATAACATCTGAACCCGAATTACAATGGTTCGACATCTTCAAAACCATCATAAAATATGTTAATCAAGGAAATACAATATTCACATAACAGGCGGTCCCAACCTGATATCACGTATCATAGCAAGACACCTTCTAATTAACGAAAACTAATAAGATACTCCAAAGGTATCTCCAATGCTTCTACAAGTTACTCCGGAGCATCTGTGCGTTATCCACGTGGAGGCAACATTCAAACAGAAGGGGTGAGATATCATGATAATTTAAAAGAAAGCATGTTAAATAGCATGCATGAAGTTATCACAACAACAATTTAACTAACATCTCACACCAATCATCCAACAATATCATCACCAATTATTAACCAAACAAATAGTAAATCACACAATACAAATCAATTAATCACCTATCACCACGTATTTAACAACTTAGCAACATAGATGATATATAATGTAATGAGACTCATACTCGACTCAATGCGTATGCACGTGGTACCAATTTTTGCGAACACTCAGGTTCACCGTTCTGGTCTCTACTTCCTAGGACCAGAACCACTCACTGATCCATCACCTTCGAATAAGCTACCGACTCCAATCCACATAAGAGGATTTTGGGATCACCAACAATGGACCATCTACCCACAAATGTATGCAATGCAACTATTTATGCATACAACAACACCAACATCATCGTGTACAGTAACCCACCACCATGGTTATTATGCACTGCCCAAATTGGCCAACAAGCATAACATGTAGTTCATGCATCATATATATCTTTCACTATGCCAAAATTGATATTTTGTATCGTCTAATTTAATAGCGCTTTTAAAAAAAGTGCTATTAAAAAGGAAACAAACATATCTATAATAGCACTTTGTAAAAAAATGCTATTATTAAACTTCACTAAGATAACGCTTTCTTAAAAGCGCTATTAATATTCTTCACTAAGATAGCGCTTTTAAAGAAAGTGCTATTAAAAAGGAAACAAACACATCTATAATAGCACTTTATAAAAAAATGTTATTATTAAACTTCACTAAGATAGCGCTTTCTTAAAAGCGCTATTAATATTCTTCACTAAGATAGCGCTTTTAAAGAAAGTTCTATTAAGAAGGAAATAAACACATCTATAATAACACTTTGTAAAAAAATGCTATTATTAAACTTTACTAAGATAGCGATTTCTTAAAAGCGCTATTAATATTCTTCACTAAGATAGCACTTTTAAAGAAAGTGCTATTAAAAAGGAAACAAAATGTGATTTTGATAGCACTTTGTAAAAAGTGCTATTATTAAACTTTACTAAGATAGCACTTTTTTTAAAACGCTATTAATATTTTTTACTAATATAGCGCTTTTCAAAAAAACGCTACTAAAAGTGTTCACTAAAATAGCACTTTTCAAAAAAACGCTATTATTAGACTATATTATAAAATATATAATAAATAATAAAATGAATAAGTTAAGTTGGAGGATTTTTGTCTTGATAACCAGACTTGGTAGATAATCGAAATGATTGAGCTTTAGCTGAGCACCTCTTTGGCTTTTTCCTTCAATTCATAGAAATGGGTATGGCATTCATGGCCAACACTTTCACTCTTCCTCGCTTTAACTTCAAACCTTCTCACACCCTTTCTTCTTCTTCATCTTCTTCTCTCCCCAAATTCTTCACCCTCTCCAACCCCATTTCCACCCCTTCACCCATCACCAACGCATCATCCTCAACCACAAAACGTGCATCCGCGCGGAAATGATTGAGCTTTAGCTGAGCACCTCTTTGGCTTTTTCCTTCAATTCATAGAAATGGGTATGGCATTCATGGCCAACACTTTCACTCTTCCTCGCTTTAACTTCAACCCTTCTCACACCCTTTCTTCTTCTTCATCTTCTTCTCTTCCCAAATTCTTCACCCTCTCCAACCTCATTTCCACCCCTTCACCCATCACCAACGCATCATCCTCAACCACAAAATGCGCATCCGCGCGGAAATGATTGAGCTTTAGCTGAGCACCTCTTTGGCTTTTTCCTTCAATTCATAGAAATGGGTATTGTTAGAACACAGATTGGTTCTTAATAATATCTCTATGTTTTGATGATAACTATTATAAAATTTTGTAATTAAGAATTATATACTCTAAAATTTGCTTAAGAGTTTTTACTGCAGATAGTAAAAGAATTATCACTCTAGAAGCAAATCAGGACTAAACATAAGAAATATGCTAGACTCTGAAGCGCCAGATGCATCCATTAGAAGATTCTGAATGCTGCCAACAGAAGATCCTGAGCGTAGCCTCCAGAAGGATCTGAAGCAGAAGCTCCAAAAGGATCTGAAGCAGAAGCTCCAGAAGAATCTGAAGCAAGTCAGAAGCATCTGAACCAAAGATGAATTCTGTATGAAAAGTTTTCAAGCATAGTTACTACAGAAGATTCTGAAAGTACTAAAGCTGCCAGTACTGAGGATCTGACTCAAATATGCTCTGAACTTGTTCACGCTAAAAGTACACCAAGCTGCAAAGACTCTGATTCAGCAAAACTCTGATCAACATCATAAGGCTCTGATCAATTAGACTCTGATGAAACTTGCTGAAAGTTGAAGAAGAATAATTCAAAGATTATGTCCGTTGGAATAATCCAAACGACTCTTTCCTTATTTATGCTAGACATAAGAACACAGACAAAAAGGATTTCTCTGTGCTTTCTTCTTCTAGGAAAGGTCACTTGATGTGAAGACAAAAAGGCTCAGACCTTTTAGGACACACTTCTCAACGTGAAGCTCTCTTGGTTCAAGCTGCCTATAAAAGCAAGTCTTCACCCATCTTCTTCAGTTGACGTTTTATCAAAAGAAATCAATATTCAAAGCTCTCAATCTATTCATATTCTTTCTAGAATTAATTTCTTTATTCTTAACTTTAAGTGAAAAATCACAGTTGTGATAAAGCTTTATTAGAAGCAATTTAAACACTTGTATTTGTTATTACATTTGATTGTAAGAAAACGTTAAGAAGATCTAGTTAGGATCAGTAGTTCTTGAGAAGACTTTGAACAGTTGTTCTAAGTGCTTACTATTGTAATCAGTTGATTAAATAGTGGATTAAGTCCTTGATTGAGAAAGGAAAATTACTCTAGGAAGGGTGGACTGGAGTAGTTGAGTTCAACTAACCAGGATAAAAAATACTTGAGTTTTTATTTCTAAGTTTTTATCTTCATACTTATTCAACCCCCCTTCTAAGTATTTTCTCACCTTCAGTTGGCATCAGAGCTCCGGTTCTGTGTGTGCTACCACTTCATAGTGACAGTAAAGATCCAGTGAGAAAAACTTTGATATATATTTGGTTGTTACTATGGCTGATAATACAATGTCTAACACTAACAACAAATATGAAGAAAGGGACAGAATCAGCACCAAACCCCCTATGTTTGATGGGGAGAAATTTGATTATTGGAAAGACAGGATTGAAAGTTTTTTCCTTGGATATGATGCTGATTTATGGGATCTGGTCATAGATGGATATGTTCATCCCACTGATGGGAATGGAAAGAAAGTAGACAGAAAATCTATGACAGATGCTCAGAAGAAGGAATTTAGAAATCACCACAAGGCCAGAACAATATTGTTAAATGCAATATCTCACACTGAGTATGAAAAAATTACAAATAGGGAAACTGCATTTGACATGTTTGAGTCCTTAAAGATGACTCATGAGGGAAACTCTCAAGTCAAGGAAACAAAGGCTCTGGCTCTAATCCAGAAGTATGAAGCCTTCAAGATGGAAGACTCTGAATCTGTTGAAGCTATGTTCTCCAGATTTCAAATACTTACAGCTGGACTAAAGGTTCTGGATAAAAGATACTCTACTGCTGATCATGTGAAAAACATCATCAGAAGCTTACCAACTAGATGGAGACCTATGGTGACTGTGCTAAAAATGGCTAAAGATCTGAACAAGATCTCCTTGGAAGAACTAATCAGTTCATTAAGAAGTCATGAAATTGAACTTGAGGAAGATGAACCTCAAAAGAAAGGTAAATATGTTGCTTTAAATCTAATAAATCTGCTAAAGCATTACGGTAATAGAGGAAAGCTCAGAAGAATCCTCATTTGAAGATGAAGATGAACTATCCATGCTGTCTAGAAGAATAAACAAACTCTAGAAGCATAAAGGGAAGAAGTTCAGAAACTTCAGGAAGGCTGACCAAAGAAAAGAATCTTCTGGACACAGAAGATCTGGCAAAAAGGAGGTTGTCTGTTATGAATATAAAGAACCTGGACATTACAAAAATGAATGTCCAAAGGTGCTGAAAGAAAAGCCTAAAAGAAAATTTGATAAGAAGAAAAAGGTTCTAATGGCCACCTGGGATGATTCAGATACATCTGAATCTGAATCTGAGTCAGAAGAGGAATGTGCCAATGTAGCTTTGATGGCAGAATTAGAAGATCAGGAGGAAGGAACTTCAGGATCTGAATCTGACTCTGAATCTGACTCTGACGCTGAAGAGGTAATGGCTAAACTCACTAAAGAAGAACTTATCAAAGTGTTATCAGAAGTTCTGAAGAGCTATAACAATATTAAGCTCAAATACAAGAAGCGTCAAAGCAATCTTGTATCTGAGAATAATATTCTCAAATCAGAAGTAGCTGAGCTAAATGAAAAGAATTTAAAATTGAAAAATGATTCTGAATTAGCTCAACAAAACTCTGATTCTGAAACTAAATCTGAATGTAAAAATATTTTGGAAAAATATGATTATAGCTTTCAGAAGTTTCTTGCTAAAAGCATAGACAGAAGCAAAATGGCTTCAATGATCTATGGAGTTAGCAGAAATAACAGAAAAGGAATTGGATATAAATCTTCCTCTGGAAAGGATTTAAATCCAAAACCTGTTGATAAAATTATCATCAAGAAAACTCCTTTATATTCCCACTTTAAATTTGGTCACTTGAATGATATTGAACAAACACGTTCTGAAAAGAATATTCATGTGTTTAAATCTAAGGCTAGTCAGAATAAACCTTATGTTGAAAAACAGAAGTTTAGACAAACCTTCAGAACAACTAACCCTAAAGGACCCAAGAAGATCTGGGTACCTAAAAGTAAAATAATTTATGTTGTAGATGTTCTTAAAAGCAAGGTCAGGACACTAATCATGGTACCTGGACTCTGGATGCTCGCGACACATGACAGGAGAAAGGTCTATGTTCCAAAGTCTGGAGCTTAGATCTGGAGGTGATGTGAAATTTGGAGGGAATCAGAAGGGCAAGATCATTGGATCTGGCACCATTGGAAATGGTAAACTTCCCTCTATTACTAATGTTTTACTTGTTGAAGGGTTAAAGCATAACTTATTGTCCATAAGTCAATTAAGTGACAATGGTTATGATATTACTTTTAATCAAAAATGTTGTAAAGCTATTAGTCAAAAGGATGGCTCTATCCTATTTAGTGGAAAGAGGAAAAACAACATTTATAAAATAAATCTTTCAGAACTTAAGGTTCAGAATGTTAAATGCCTCTTGTCTGTTAATGAAGAGCAATGGGTCTGGCACAGAAGATTGAGGCATATTAATATGAGACGTATATCTCAGATTAATAAACTTAATCTTGTCAGAGGACTTCCTAATCTAAAGTTCACTTCAGATGCTCTTTGTGAAGCATGCCAAAAAGGGAAGTTTTCAAAATCATCTTTTAAATAAAAAAATGTTGTTTCTACTTCCAGACCACTAGAATTACTTCATATTGATATGTTTGGACCAGTGAAAATTGCATCCATCAGAGGCAAGAAGTATGGATTAGTCATTGTTGATGACTATAGTAGATGGACATGGGTAAAGTTCTTAAAACACAAGGATGAGTCACATTCTGTGTTCTTTGACTTCTGTAAACAAGTCCAGAATGAAAAAGATTTCAAAATTATAAAAGTAAGAAGTGATCATGGTGGTGAATTTGAAAATAAATATTTTGAAAAATATTTTAATGAAAATGGCATTGCTCATGATTTTTCATGTCCTATAACTCCACAACAAAATGGAGTTGTAGAGAGGAAAAACAGAACTCTGCAAGAAATGGCCAGAACCATGATCAATGAGACAAATCTGGTAAAACACTTTTGGGCAGAAGCAATCAACACAGCCTGTTACATTCAGAACAGAGTGTCTGTAAGACCTCTTCTGGAGAAGACTCCATATGAACTGTGGAAGAACAGAAAGCTTAACATTTCATATTTTCATCCTTCTGGATGTATTTGCTATATGTTAAATACTAAAGAAAATCTGAACAAGTTTGATTCCAAAGCACATAAGTGTTTCATGCTTGGATATTCTGAACGCTCTAAAGGCTACAGAGTATACAATACTGAGACACAGATTGTGGAAGAATCTATTCATGTTAGATTTGATGATAAGCTTGGCAGTAAAAAGCCAAAGCAGTCTGAAAACTCTGCAGATAGAGAAGTAGTCTTCACAGACTCTGAAGGCTCAGAGGCAGACAAAGCTCAAGTGAAGGAACCAGAAGCAACACCAGATGCAATTCCTTTAACTTCTCAGATGAACAATTTAAACATTTCTGAAGAATCAACTGTTAGAGGATCATCTTCCAGAATCAAAGCTTCTCATCCAGAGAATGTTATTATTGGAAAGAAGGATGATCCTATCAGAACAAGATCTTTTCTTAGATCATCTGAAGCATCATTATTTGGATTGGGGTCAGTAATTGAACCAACTTCTGTAGATGAAGCTCTGCAAGACAATGATTGGATTATTGCCATGCAAGAAGAGTTAAATCAATTCACCGGAAATGATGTGTGGGATTTAGTTCAAAGACCAAAAGGATTCAATATAATTGGAACAAAATGGGTCTTCAGAAATAAGCTTAATGAGAAAGGAGAAGTTGAAAGAAATAAGGCAAGGCTTGTTGCTCAAGGGTACAGTCAACAAGAAGGTATTGATTATACTGAAACATATGCTCTTGTGGCAAGGTTAGAATCTATACGCCTTCTTATTTCATTTTCTGCACAAAATAACATCACTCTGTATCAGATGGATGTTAAAAGTGCCTTTTTAAATGGTATTATAGAAGAAGAAGTTTATGTCCACCAGCCTCCTGGTTTTGAGAGTGAAAAATTTCCAGATCATGTTTTCAAACTAAAGAAATCTCTATATGGTTTAAAACAAGCTCCCATAGCTTGGTATGAGAGATTGAGTAATTTTCTTCTGGAGAAAAATTTCATCAGAGGCAAAGTGGACACAACACTCTTTTGTAAATCATTTAAGAAAGATCTTCTAATTTGTCAAATATATGTGGATGATATCATATTTGGATCTACCAATACTATGCTGGGAAAGGAGTTTGCTCAATGTATGCAGGCAGAATTTGAAATGAGCATGATGGGAGAATTAAGATTCTTTCTGGGAATTCAAATCAACCAAACTCCAGAGTGCACTTACATACATCAGACCAAATATGTTAAATAACTTCTGAAGAAATTTAACATGACTGATAGTAAGCTGGCAAAGACTCCCGTGCATCCAACCAGTTCACTAGGCAAGGAAGAGGTAAGTATGAAAGTAGATCAGAAACTCTACAGAGGTATGATAGGCTCTCTTCTTTACTTAACTGCTTCTAGACCTGACATATTGTTCAGTGTATGCTTGTGTGCTAGATTCCAATCAGATCCTAGAGAATCACACTTGACAGCTGTCAAGAGGATTCTAAGGTATCTGAAAGGTACTTCTAATGTGGGTCTGTGTTACAGAAAATCTGATGATTTCAAATTAGTTGGATTCTGTGATGCTGACAACGCTGGAGACTGAGTGGAAAGGAAAAGTACTTCTGGAAGTTGTCAATTTCTAGGAAGAAATCTAATCTCTTGGTACAGCAAGAAGCAACCTACAATTGCACTATCAACCACAGAGGCAGAATATATTGCTGCTGCTGGATGTAGCACGCAGATGCTCTGGATGAAAAGTCAGCTAGAAGACTATCAGATATTTGAAAGTAACATTTCTATATTCTGTGATAATACTTCAGCTATATGTTTGTCTAAAAAGCCTATTTTACATTCTAAGGCAAAACATATAGAAATTAAGCATCATTTTATCAGAGACTATGTTCAGAAGGGAATTATAAATTTAGCCTTTATTGATACAGATCATCAATGGGCAGATATTTTCACAAAACCCCTTGTTGAAGATAGATTCAATTTTATTCTGAAAAATATTGGTATGGATTTTTATCCAGAATAATATTTGTCAGAAGCAAATGTTACAGATGCAAAAATGTTTAATGCTCTGAAGTATTTCTTCTGATTACTTATTCATTTTCCTTAAATTATTTTTTTGTGTGAAACTCTGAACTAACAATCCTCAGAGGATCTGAACGTTGGTTAACGTTTCATTTCTCAAGAGAATTCAGAAGTACATGCAAACAAACACGTGTCACTCTGAATCTGCAAAGGTGGCATGTACACTACTGAAGAGACGTTTGAGGTGAAGTTTGAATAGTGAAAATCTTGATTTTCCCCCCCAAATTGTCAGAATCAATAAATGCTTGAAATGATTTTTATTCTTTTACATTAAATGCTTTGTGTGAACGTGTTTTATCTGACTGTTTGTATGCCTAAGTGTTTAGTATAAATACCTCATTTCTCACCACTTTCACACTTTTCACATCTCAAACCTTTTATGCATTTCTGTCTTCTTTTCTCTCTTCACAAAAACCCTAAGCGTTTGACAAACACATCTTCAATGGAAACTTCATCATCAACTGCTGCACAATTTCAATCAACCATGGCTGCAGTTACTTCTGCAAATATGGGTGTGACTCCTTATACTACACCAAAGAGAACTCTGCTAACACCTGTTGACAAACTGGAAGTTCTCTGTGAATCAATGGTGGAATTTGATTCACTGGCTGAGAACGGGTTTGAGTTTCGCTCCATAATTGATGCTCAAGGATGGGTAAAGTATTTTGACAGACTTTTGGACCAGTCTACCCCCTTCTGGTGAAAGAATTCTGGATACATGCTTCTGTATACCCTAAGTTCATTTTATCTTCTTTTTTGGGTAAAGAGATAATCATCACAAAAGATCTGATCAGGAAACTCATTGGATATGAGGAAACAGATGGAGTATCTCATCTGCCAGCTGGACGTGTAGATATGGATGAAGTATATGAGGAAGTGATGACTGCTGGACAAGCTTCTAATAAGTTCAAAGATCTGAAGTCTGATTACAAGATCTGGGCAAAGATTTTCATGGGATGCATTCATCACAGAAAGTCTACAAACTCTCCAGACTATGTCAACAATGAACAGCTCTATTTCATGTATTGCTTAAGTCAGAGCACCAAGGTAGATCTTCCCTATATTCTGTTTATGCACTTATGGGATCACATAAATGCCTCCAAAGAATCTGTGAAAGAAAAAGGTCAGAAGATTAGAACTTGGATTCCATTTGGAAGGTTAATCTCAGATTTTCTGACAGAAAATGGATTGGTAACTGCTCTCTATGCTGCTGGAGTCACAGATGAACTTGAATTTATTCTTGGAAAACCTCTGAATGCAAAGAGTCTTCAGAGACTAAAAATAGTAGAAGAACTTACAACAGCACCCAAGAAGCTAAATGTTTCTGAACTCAGTCAGAAGAGAATCCCAGTGGATGACTACCCTCTGTTCTATGCTGAAGAACCAAGAGAAATTGTAGTAAGATATATTGATGCTTGCAAGGCAGAAGGAAAGCCTATTCCTGCAGACATTATAAAAAGAGTAAGGGAACCATTGCCTGTTGGAGGAGAAGAGATAACAAGAAAAAGAAGTCAACCAGAAGCAGCAGCTGCACCTGTTCAGAAGAAGCCCAAGGTTGCTGAGAAGCCTCAGAAGCTGCTAAAGAGGAAAGAATATGGAGACACTCCTTCTGTTCCTGCTAAACGGATCAACATTAAAGGTACCAAATCTTATGTATCTTCTGTAAATAATATTGTTATAAATGATTCAACTTTTAAGTCTATTCCAAAACCACCTTCTACACAAAAACAATCTGTTACTGCTCCACCTCATGTTTCTGTTCCATCTCCATACAAATCATCTAATCCTATTTCCATCTCACCTGTAAAACAATCATCTGCACCAAAACCAACAACAACAAAACCACAAATTCAGACTCCTCAACCAGAAATACCAACCAAATAATCTGTACCACAACAACAAAAATCAGAAAAACAACCCACAGAACAACATCAAACAGAAAAACCTACAGAACAATCTGAACAACAACCAGAAAAACAATCTGATCCTCAACAAGAAAAAGATTCTGAAAATCAACAACAAGAGAAATAACAAAAACCATCTGAACCTCAAACACAACAACAAGAGAAACAACCACAGCCAGAAAATCCACCATCAACCACATCTGAAGCACCTACATCTGCACCCCCATCAAAACCTTTTGAAAATCCTTCAGAATCAACCAATCCATCTGGAACCAACATCCCTGAGACAGAAGTTCTAGATATTACACCTCTGAAAACTGTCTTTCAAGTGTCCTCTACCTCTTGCACACCAACCACATCATCCAATTCCTCAGAATCTGATATACACCCAGATTTTCTGGTATCCCCCTCTCACAGAGATTCTGAAGTCAACCAACCTGAATCCCCTGTTTCTTCTGAAGTCATTATTCCAGATCCTATTCCAACACCTAAACCATCCTCTGAAATTACCATTCCAAATCCTACCCCTGCACCTAAGCCAAGAACATCTGAGGATGTACCTTCTGCTTCCTGCAAACAATCCACTTCTAACAAACTTCCTTCTGGTTTTACTTTGAAAAACTTCTACATCAGAATTGAACCCTCTGAAACCATCACTCCTCTCAAACCCAAACTTACCATCATACTACCATCTGTGCTTCAAGCATATATCAAAACCATGTCAGCAGTACCTTCATTAGATCCAAAACCATACTCTGCTAAATCTGACATACCTGTTTCATTTGATAAACCTGCTATTTTGGATAAACATTCTAAATCTGCTTTCAAACCTTACTCTGATAAACCATTTGATGTGGTTTCCTATCAAACAAGAGCAAAGCCAAATCTGATGAATGCTTTATCCATATCAAAGCCTGATAAATCATCTGATATTCCATTCATACCTTACTACCCTCCTCCTCTGATTTCCATTCCTAAATCCATTTTCCACCTACTCCCCAACCCAAGCCAATAACCTTGGAAACTCTGTTACACCCCAAACCTAGACTAAATGTTGATAATTTATTTACATGTTTTTTTGCAAGAAATACAGATGTATTTAGGTTCTGTACAAAGAAAGTGTTCAGCAACAATGGATGCAAAGGAATCTGATGTCATTTGGAATGGCTTCATAAACAGATTCAACACTGTAGCATCAAATCTGAAGAACGTATGTTCTGATGATGCGAAGCTCAGATTTGCTGAAGCTGCTAGAAGTCTGTTCTGGACTGTTAAGAGATCTGGATCATTGCTTCTTACAGATGCTCCTTCACCATCAGAAAAGAATACTGAATCTGCATCTGAAGACAATCCTCTGGCCATGACTCTGATAGAACATCCTTCTGGCTCTACTGCTCCAAGCTCTAAAGCCCCTATGGAAATTGATTCTATTCAAGCTTCAGAAACTGTTTCACCTTCATCATCTGAGATCAAGAAAGAACATCCAGAACTTGAAGATAAGATTGCAGTTCTGGAAGTTGGTCAATCAGAAATCAAGTCTTGGATGGCTAAACAAGATAAGAAGTCTGAAGACATGACTCAGTGGATGTCCCAACAGGATCAAAAGAATGAAACAATGACTAAGTGGATGACTAAACAAGAACAGTCTTCTTCTGAGATCACGGATCTGTTGAAGATGCTTTTGTCAAAACACTCTTAGTTTATTTTTTTCTTCTGTTGTTTGCATCTGATGTTTGCATATGTATTTTGACTTTCTTCTGATGTGTGTACTCTTGCTCTGACTTGAATGAATGTTTCAAAGTTTTCTCCACGTGATTTATCTCATTTATTGTTTCCTTTTTATTTGTCTTTTCAACGTTATTACTTTTTGCTTATGACAAAAAAGGGGGAGAAAATATAGATCTGAACTGTTTAATTAAACTTCAACAGAATGAAACTTCAGACATATCAATTTTATCTAACATAAAATCTGAGTATTTCAGAATATTTGATAAGTACAATCTGTAAAAGAAACTCTGAGACTCTCAGATCATTTGACAATTATCAGACTCTGACTCTGAAATATGCAAGACACTCTGACTCTCAAATGTTAAAGAACAATCAAGCTCTAACTCTGAAAAATATTCAAGACAAAAGGGAAGTTTCTATTCCTTACTTATATTTAATTCAGGGGGAGATTCATCATCTCAGGGGGAGTTATAATTATTCTATTTTCAATTAAACAAAATTTTTGATGTTTTTGTCATCATCAAAAAGGGGGAGAATGTTAGAACACAGATTGGTTCTTAATAATATCTCTATGTTTTGATGATAACTATTATGAAATTTTGTAATTAAGAATTATATACTCTAAAATTTGCTTAAGAGTTTTTACTGCAGATAGTAAAAGAATTATCACTCTAGAAGCAAATCAGAACTGAACATAAGAAATATGCTAGACTCTGAAGCGCCAGATGCATCCATTAGAAGATTCTGAATGCTGCCAATAGAAGATCCTGAGCGTAGCCTCCAGAAGGATCTGAAGCAGAAGCTCCAGAAGGATCTGAAGCAGAAGCTCCAGAAGAATCTGAAGCAAGTCAGAAGCATCTGAACCAAAGATGAATTCTGTATGAAGAGTTTTCAAGCATAGTTACTACAGAAGATTCTGAAAGTACTAAAGCTGCCAATACTGAGGATCTGACTCAAATATGCTCTGAACTTGTTCACGCTAAAAGCACACCAAGCTGCAAAGACTCTGATTCAGCAAAACTCTGATCAACATCAGAAGGCTCTGATCAATTAGACTCTGATGAAACTTGCTGAAAATTGAAGAAGAATAATTCAAAGATTATGTCCGTTGGAATAATCCAAACGACTCTTTCCTTATTTATGCTAGACATATGAACACAGACAAAAAGGATTTCTCTGTGCTTTCTTCTTCTAGGAAAGGTCACTTGATGTGAAGACAAAAAGGCTCAGACCTTTTAGGACACTCTTCTCAACGTGAAGCTCTCTTGGTTCAAGCTGCCTATAAAAGCAAGTCTTCACCCATCTTCTTCAATTGACGTTTTATCAAAAGAAATCAATATTCAAAGCTCTCAATCTATTCATATTCTTTCTAGAATTAATTTCTTTGTTCTTAACTTTAAGTGAAAAATCACAGTTGTGATAAAGATTTATTAGAAGCAATTTAAACACTTGTATTTGTTATTACATTTGATTGTAAGAAAACCTTAAGAAGATCCAGTTAGGATCAGTAGTTTTTGAGAAGACTTTGAACAGTTGTTCTAAGTGCTTACTATTGTAATCAGTTGATTAAATAGTGGATTAAGTCCTTGATTGAGAAAGGCAAATCACTCTAGGAAGGGTGGACTGGAGTAGTTGAGTTTAACGAACTAGGATAAAAATACTTGAGTTTTTATTTCTAAGTTTTTATCTTCATACTTATTCAACCCCCCCCCCCCCCCCTTCTAAGTATTTTCTCACCTTCAGGTATGGCATTCATGGCCAACACTTTCACTCTTCCTCGCTTTAACTTCAACCCTTCTCACACCCTTTCTTCTTCTTCATCTTCTTCTCTCCCCAAATTCTTCACCCTCTCTAACCCCATTTCCACCCCTTCACCCATCACCAACGCATCATCCTCAACCACAAAACGCGCATCCGCGCGGAAATGATTGAGCTTTAGCTGAGCACCTCTTTGGCTTTTTCCTTCAATTCATAGAAATGGGTATGGCATTCATGGCCAACACTTTCACTCTTCCTCGCTTTAACTTCAACCCTTCTCACACCCTTTCTTCTTCTTCATCTTCTTCTCTCCCCAAATTCTTCACCCTCTCCAACCCCATTTCCACCCTTTCACCCATCACCAACGCATCATCCTCAACCACAAAACGTGCATCCGCGCGAAAATGTTTGAGCTTTAGCTGAGCACCTCTTTGGCTTTTTCCTTCAATTCATAGAAATGGGTATGGCATTCATGGCCAACACTTTCACTCTTCCTCGCTTTAACTTCAACCCTTCTCACACCCTTTCTTCTTCTTCATCTTCTTCTCTCCTCAAATTCTTCACCCTCTCCAACCCCATTTTCACCCCTTCACCCATCACCAACGCATCATCCTTAACCACAAAACGCGCATCCATTCTCATTCGCGCCACCTCTTCTTCTCCTTCTTCTTCCTCTTCCTCCTTCGGCTCTCGCCTCGAAGAAACCATCAAAAACACCCTTTCCCAAAACCCTGTCGTCGTTTACTCCAAATCCTGGTGCTCCTATTGTTCTGAGGTGAAATGGTTGTTCAAGAAGCTCGGTGTTCAACCGCTGGTCCCTGAATTGGACGAAATGGGTATTTCGACTAAACCCTAACTGTTTATTGCAAATTCATTTGTGTCATATTAATTGATTTTGTACTATTTCACTTTAGGTCCACAAGGTCCACAATTGCAGAAGTTGTTGGAAAGACTCACTGGCCAATACACTGTACCAAATGTGTTTATTGGTAAGCAATCACTGAGTACCACCATAATCACCATAATCTCTTTTGCACTATTCTAAATCATACTCATAGAAGTAGTAACAGACTCAATTTCAATTAACTAGTTATGTCATTTGCACTTAGCTTATATAGTTAGGATAAATGACTTGATCTCGTGGCTTGATATTTATTGAATTCGTCGTCAACGGTAACAAACCGTCCTTAGCCGTAAATATGTCTCGACATCACTGAGCTTCATACGTCTTTGGTGAGCACAGGTACTACTGAAGGTTCTAGTTAAGCTGTAAATTCAACTTATAATGTACTCTAATGGTGTAAGATTGAACCATGCTTGCTCGTTATGAATATCGACCTTTGAAGTTATGTACAGGTATTAAAATTTAAGGAGAAACTGCGGACAAGAAAGTTGAACGTGTACAGGTATTACTCTTCCATGTTTCTGATCTGAATTGTTATACATATTTATAGGGCCAAGTGTGTAATCCTACTTAATATGGTTTGGTAGATCCGCATGTTCTCCTCTGAACATTTATGTTTTGAAAACATGTTTTTCTCTTTTCAGGAATTCTTCTGTATGAAATGTTTTATGGGTATACACCATTCAGGGGAAAGAACTGAAAAAGGACATTTGCGAATATTCTTCACAAGGATCTTAAATTTCCCAAAAGTAAATAGGTGAGACATTCTCCCTTTGTATGTGTTCAAAGTTATAAGTTCTAAACCAGTGAATGCAATCTCGACTTTGTTGCGATTCTTGATATTGCAGGTAAGTCTCAGTGCAAAACAGCTCATTTACTACCTGTTGCAAAGAGATCCAACTAGCAGGTTGGGCTCAAAGGGAGGAGCAAATGATATTCAAAACCATTCCTTCTTCAAGGGTATCAACTGGGCTCTAGTTAGATGCACGGTAAGATAACAAGCTTATCGATATTGCAAAAATCAAACCAGACATTCAACTCGTTGAACCGTGAACCAACATTGTCTGTAGTTCAGTTATTTGAGTTATAACTGAAAAACAGGAAAATATCTGTTTTCATTGCTATTGCTGTTCTTTCCATATATGTTTTCATGCACTCTTTTTTCTGCTTCTGCTACTGATGTTATATTAGTTTAATATAGGTAATAACTAGAAAAGATGAGTGAAGGTGAAGATGAAGTTGAAATGAATCTGAGAAAACTACTAGGTTGTGATGTTGGTTGCCTATGATATTCCTTTTGCTATCATATATATGTGTTTCAGGTCTGTGTACATATCACCAATTATATATAACCAAATATGTCATATTCTCCTTACCCTACCTTATTTTCTTACTCTTCAATGAAACAAATTCCCAGCCTATGATTTGCCTCACACACTTGATGTATTATTATAACATACAACAAAAGTCCTAATTTTTTAAAATCGAAGATATATCTTATCTAGATTATGATATCTATGTGAAAAAGAGCGATTGAATAACCAATTATATGTATGTGATACTTCATTATTTGGTTGCATTATGGCCATCTTTAAGTAGCTATCTCATACTAGAAATTCAATTATTTAAACTAATTTCAGTTCCTTATTTTAAGATGAAGATAATAGTAGCTTGAGCTTATATAGGAATGACTAAGAATGGAAACGGTGGAGGATGCAACTTATACCCTTGGATCATGAGAAGTTAGTTATTGAGTTGATGATGAGGTTGAGCTTAGTTGGATTAGTAATTATGATAGGTAAAGTTAGTTATAGGGGAGTTGTGATGATGTCAGCTGGACTTTGAATTATTCATGACATGCTTAATTTTGCTTAGGAGATTGTTATAGTTTAGTTGTTAGTTCTGTTAATGAAGTCAGTTGGTTAGAAGGATAAAAGTATGCCCTACTGTCATGTACATGTGGCATAACTATTATGTGTTTGTGAATTGTTTGGATTGGAAATGACTGTTATGAATTTTTGCTATGATGTGACTATGTTCTTCATCTATATCAATTTATCAAATTATGTTCTTACTTACCAAGTTGGTTTTCTCTTCTTGTGGTTGGTTGATAAGTTTGGTACTATTATCAGAAATTTGTGGCATCCTCTAATTAATATTCAACCAACAAGTGATAATTCTGTTTATGCGAGCGAGTTAAAGGGTTCACTTCTTACAGTTTCATGTTGTGTTACATGGTCTATATGGTACATTATGCAGGTACTTACCTTAACTACGCATTAGTTTTTGAAAGTTTTATGTAAACATCAATCAGAAATTGTTACAAGTCTAATATCATGCTTGGAATTGGAAACTTCAGGCATCCACTCTAAAAAGATACCCTGCTCAATTATCACTCACTACATGGATGTGTTTTATAGGAGCAGCACAATCAGCTGCTTTCACAGTGATAGCAGAACATAATAACCATACAACATGGATTATAGGGCTCAACATTGACTTATGCTCCACAATATATGGGGTTAAGTATTATAATCATGTCATAAACAAGTACTACAAAATCTTGAATTCTAACTTTATCTATTATTAATGACAGGTAATTGTTGTTAGTGGTTTGTTGATGTATATTCAATTATGGTGTACTGAGAAGAAAGGACCAGTTTTTGTCACAATGTTTAACCCTCTTAGCACCATATTTGTGGCAATTCTGTCATTCTCTGTCTTTGGTGAAAAACTTTATTTGGGCAGGTAACATGCAATGACTCACAGTTCATTTCATAATAAAAAAACTAATGAATTTGAATTCTATCATTGAATAATATTTTAGCATAATTAGTTATAATTCTGAAATTCAACTCTCATAAAATTTTCAGCATCATAGGTTCATTTATTGTCATCATGGGTCTGTACTTGTTGTTGTGGGGGAAAGAAGGTGACAGAGAGGTTGATTTCAAGACCAAAGGTAAATTGCAGTGCAATAGTGAAAATCCAGAATGCAGAATATAGTCAGTAACTTTAGCTGGAGAAGTATACATCTTGAGGATTGTCTGTTTATCCTGGAAATATACATTTTGTGCAAAATCAAGGCTTCACAAACCTCTTTTTCACCAGTTTTACTATTACATGACAAAATTTCATAATGTATACCAATCAAAAAGATCTAGCAATGTAAAATTAAACATGTGCGTGTCCGTATACGTGTTAGTGTCGTGTATGTGTCTATGTTTCATATGTGTTAATGTCGTGTATGTGTTTGTGTTTCATAAATAGTAATTGTGATTTGATCTTTGTCATGATATGTGTCAATGTCGTGTATGTGTATGTGTTTCATAGATATTAATTGTGATTTAACGATATTAATATGACTTTTTTAAATATTCAAATGAATTCATGTTGTTTAGTCACTGTGTTTTACTCATATCAGGAAGATGGATTTGATAACTAATGTAAGCGAGTTTGAAGCAATTGCAAAACAAATATTGCCAAAGATGATTTATGACTACTATGCACCAAGGGCAGAAGATGAATAGACATTGAAAGAGAACCGAAACGCATTCTCAAGGATTTTGTAATCTACTTTGTTTCCTAAAGCCTTTAGATTTAATCTTATGTGTTATTTTAAAGCCCTTATTTCAGTATCTATGTTTACCGAAAACAGGTTCAGGCCGCGAATTCTTAGGGATGTAAGCAAGATAGATTTAACCACAAATGTGTTAGGATTTGATATATCAATGCCTATCATGATTGTGCTTACAGTGGACACTCCAATTCTTGGTCGCAGGGAAGCTGATATTAAAAACAGGTTGAGAAGCATATGTGTATCGAACTTCTTTCTGATCAGATCAAAATTGATTGCAAAATGACAGACATTTTCTTCCTGCAGTGCATTGGCTGTGTTTCACCAAACTATATGGCAGACCAAGGTGACCTTAATGAGAGGATGAAGGCTATACTAGTCGACTGGCTTATTGAGGTACTGCAAATATTCTTACTTTCGAATGATTGATTTCAGTTTCATTTGATATATCCGGCTTAAATATTCATATGCGCTTGTTTGGTTTTGTCAGGTGCATGACAAATTCGACCTCATGCAAGAGACATTGTTTCTTACAATTAATCTCATAGACAGATTCTTGGCAAAGCAAAACATCGTATGAAAGAAACTTCAGCTAGTTGGTCTGGTTGCCATGCTTTTGGCATGCAAATATGAGGAAGTTTCCGTTCCAGTCGTTTCAGATCTAATCCATATCTCTGACAAAGCTTACTCAAGGAAGGAAATTCTCCAAATGGTAACATTTTTTCTTTCAATCTCGTAATAACCTTTTCCGCTTGTTTGATCCTTGCAATTCAATATATCAAATTGTCGAGATTTCTTTCCAAACACCGCAGGAGAAGCTGATGCTCAACACGCTGCAGTATAACATGTCTATACCAACTGCATATGTTTTCATGAGACGGTTTCTCAAGGCTGCTCAAGCTAACAAAAAAGTCAGTACTCGTATTTCTCCCAAACATTTCCATCGGGCTTAATTAACCGTGTTTCATACTCATTTTTTTTGACTCTATTATGGAACAGCTTAAGATGGTAGCTTTTTTCTTGGTAGAGATGTCTCTGGTGGATTATGGGATGCTGAAGTTTCCACCATCCTTGGTGGCTGCTGCTGCAGTCTACACGGCTCAATGCACTGTCAGCGGTTTCAAACACTGGAACAAAACCTGTGAATGGCACACCAACTACTCGGAAGATCAGCTATCGTAAACATCGTCTTTTCAACTCTTTTCAATTATCCTCTATATGCGAATAAATACGCCACTGATATCGTCTATGTTATTTTTGACTTGTAGAGAGTGCGCTAAGATGATGGTTGGGTTACACCAAAAAGCTGGAACTGGAAAGCTTACCGGAGTGCATAGAAAGTACTGCGCGGCAAAATTTAGCTTCACTGCGAAATGCAAACCAGCTTGTTTTCTTCTTGAGAATAACCATCCATAGCATAGCTCTTGACAAAGATACCTTTGGTGTTTTGTGATTTCCGGGTTAAGAGTGGAGCATATAGAGTGCAACTTTGGTTGCTCTCTGATGTTAAGTTACTTCATTTATTTGTTGGTTATTTTGTTTTCTTTGAACATATAATAATGGGATATAGCCACAATTACATATTGTTGTTGTATCATTCTCATTTTCATATTTGATACATTAATAGTTTTAAGTTGTGAAAATGCAACTTCAATTCATCTTTATCATTGCTAACTTTGTGTCTATCATTCTCTAATAAGCCACGGAAGTAAATTATTCTATTTTCATTTATGTATCTTGTTATTATATATATACCAATAATGATTTTGTGTAAAAAAAAGTGTACTGTAAATAGCGTTTTGAAGAGAAAGTGCTATTAATGGTACGTACTATAATAGCACTTTTATGGAAAAGTGTTATCTAATATGTGTCTTATAATAGCGTTTTGTTTGAAAGTGCTATCAAAATCAAAGCAAATTACCGGTACTATAATAGCGCTTTGTTTGAAAGTGCTATCTAATATGTGTCTTGTAATTGCGTTTTTGAAAAAATGCTATTAAATACCGGTACTATAATAGCGCTTTTGGAAAAACGCTATTAATTACCAGTATTATAATAGCACTTTTAAAGCGCTATCAAAAATATTGTTTTACAATAGCGGCTTGATTAATAGCGCTTTTAAGCGCTACCAAAAAGTAAAAAAAACACTATTAAATA
Organism: Lathyrus sativus; assembly: GCA_963859935.3. Lineage (NCBI taxonomy): Eukaryota > Viridiplantae > Streptophyta > Magnoliopsida > Fabales > Fabaceae > Lathyrus > Lathyrus sativus. The sequence continues at coordinate 39,011,345 of OZ012739.1, read as the reverse complement.
GCTTTTTTGTAGTAGTGTTTTTTTATGAAATCACCACAACTCAACAATATCACATTTGAAATAATGCTTTATACCACACCATATCATAACATAACCTTCATTCACGTCAAACAATAAAATGTTACTACTCATGTTCACAAAGGTATGCGATGCGACTATTTATGCATACGACAACGATAACATCATCGTGCACAATAACCCACCACCATGGTTATTGTACACTGCCCAAATTGGCCAACAAACATCAAATTAAATTTCAAACAATATGGACATATATAATGTATTTATTTTACATTCACAACAACATTATTAAACATGTTCATATTACACCAACGACGTCATTAAAGCATCTTCATATTACCATAATTAACATTACAACAATATCATCAAACATCACAACAACATCATCAAAACATCACAACAACAACATCATCGAAACATCTTCATATTACTATCATTAACATCACAACAACAAAATTAAACATCTTTGCAACAACACTCAAGGTTTGTCACTTACACCACGACTTCTTAAGGTACATAACAAGTAACAGTCACATTATTCAAGATATTAGACATAAAATTATTAGGAAAATGATTCATATAATTATACCATGTTAAAGTTTTACTTATTAGCTTTCCAATACTTCGAACAGTCCGTCATTTAGATTAACAGTTAAAAAATTATGATCGAAACTGTTTCTGGCGTTTTTCTACCTCTGAGTCGACTCAGAGATCAACACACAGAGTACTTAGGTCGACTCAAAACCTATGAGTCGGCACATACTGTTAAAATTTCCACAATTTTGCATTCGTGTGGCTATGAGTCGACCCAGGGATTCTAGCGGTCGACTCATACTGTTTCGAACCCCACAAATTACTTTTTTAAAAAGCACTTTCACCCTAGATTTTCACACTAAAGCCTATACCATTAACCCCTATCACCATAGACCCGATTTTATACCAAAATAACATCCTAAACCTCGATTATGCATTGTTTTACTCATGGATTAACAATAATTCATCATAATTTCATTCTTCTGACTCGAAACTCCAAAACTCAACAATGGAGGAATTTTCAACAATTTCCAAAACAGAATTTCTACACACATACATGTACAAAACTCATCACATATCAGTTAGAAAACATCATTTATCACACAATCAAATAACAATTTCGTCATTGATCAAGTATTCATAGTAATCACCACATAGAACAACATTCTACCTATAAGACAAAACCTAACTTCTACCCACCGTTCAACATGTTAACCCTTATAGGATCAGAACTCCACCCTTACCTCGAAATCAAGCTTTCCAAACTTTCACATATCGTGGTTCCTCTTCTTCTCCTCTAGCCCTAGCCTTTCTCACTTTCAGTTCCAAAACACGTTCGGTCAGAAAACGGATTCCAATCTCTCTTCCAATTCCCTTATAACTCCTTCAAATATGATTTGCCTCTTATACCCTTACTACTCCTCTAACTCTCTATTTTGCCCTCAACGTTCTCTCAATTGTCAATTATGCCCTTACTACTCCTCTAACTCTCTATTTTGCCCTCAACATTCTCTCAATTGTCAATTATGACCTTTCTTATCATTTTCACCTTAGTATTCTTATTTTATTATAATTATAATTATTATTTCAATATTACTATTATCAATTATTTTATAACTAAATAATAACAACATTATCTTATTATAATATTACTTTACTCAACATTCTCACTACACCACCCATTTCTACAAAATTATCCACACACCCCTCACCCTCGAGGTCATTAACAATAGCGTCACTATCCCCTACCGCAGGGTACCCCAAACACAACAAAGCATACATAATCACATTTATACAGATAACTTCACATAATTAAATTACGAAAAATAATTTAAAATAAACGGTCGTTATAGCATACCACGTGGAAGTTTTTGTGTGACTCGACATACATATGACAATGCCAACGTGGTAAGATGCTAACGTGACATACCACATAATTAAAGTCAATATTATTCATGAACCTAAAAAAAATCATAGTTAATTAGTAGTTAAAATCAGCTCATATGTAGCAAATACATTATAAGAATTTTGATTCTAAAAAAGTAGACTCTGTTGATAGAGAGAAAACTTCTTAAAACATGGTTGGCAGAGTGAGTGCTTGATTTAAAGCATGATGGGTGGCATACCATTGTCAGTGTTAATATTTATTGTGTGCCAAAGTTAAAAGCTTGATGGGTGGCATACCATTGTATGTTTTCCTTGTAACCCTTTTTCACAAAATCCAAACACTGGTATGCACTAAAAAAACAAAGTAACTATGTGTATCAAGCTCCTCAAATTTTGTGTAGATCCTTGCAACGCAGTCAAATTTTAACTTCTCTAGCTTCATTTCTTTCTTTGATGGCAATAGGCACCAAAAGATTCATCCAAGAAAGCAAGGGAAATATTTGTGTAACAAGAACAAGCCCTCCATTGGTATATGATGCATATTATAAGCAATTTCAGATAGATTTCAAATGTTTTTCTAAAAGTCATACTTCAAGGAACTAGAATCAAGTGGCATGATGATATCAACATTCCTTAAGAAACAACGTGTGAAATTACTTCTTACAAAATCTAGTTATTAATAAATAATGAACTTTGGACTAACTAAAATATTAAAGTATTTCATTAGAATGATGACTACATCAATATGTTAGGTGTTCACCCATTAAATATGAACATTTCTACTTTTGCATGACTTCTGCAGCATAAAGAAGTAGAACGTGAAGATTAAATCGAAATTGCTATAAATTAGCTACGATTTTAGCTATAAATTATGTACGAATTTTTATGAGTTCAAGTATAATGTTGAATTGAGTCACATGGTATGTCACGTCAACATTTTTACCACGTTGACATTGTCACGTGCAAGCTCAATTATCAAAAAAAAGTTCATGTGGCGATGCCACGTCATCTTCTGTTAACGGACGTTGACAGGAGGGACCAAAACCGTGGATAAATTTTTTTAAAGAAATTATTTCTTAAATAAAAAATTTAGAAAGACAAAAAATTTATGTCAGAGATCTCTATAAATAAATCATAATTTAATTTTAGTTTTTTAAAAAAATTTCTTCAATCTTTCTAATATTTTTCATCCATATTATTTATTTCGCTTATCAATGTTCTTTAACTAAAACTTGCATGACACGTCACGCGGAAGATTTATGGTGATTTGGCGTACACGTAATAGTGGTCCTATGACAAACATTGTCATTCTAAATAATTTTTTTTGAGATTTATGTTGGCAGGGATTTTGTGTTTGCTTCTAGTAAGTTTTTTTTTTCACTTTAGAAAGTTTTGTTGTTTTGACCTTTTGATTATTGAGTTCATTACACACAAGAGTATGTTTTGATTCTTAAGTTTTTCCTTTAGTTAGACAGATTGTAATGATTCCAATATATATATATATATATATATATATATATATATATATATATATATATATATATATATATATATATATATATATATATATATATATATATATATATATATATATATATATATATATATATATATATATATATATATATATATATATGTGTGTGTGTGTGTGTGTGTGTGAGAGATGTTGGATCGAACCCTATTATAGTCGAAGTTTGTTCGCAAGTAATGCGTGTTGTAGTCGAAGTCTGTTCTAACATGCATTAGTAAATATTGCTACGGTTGTTAGCATGTTGAATTGGGTCTTGCTTGTAAGTCCAATTGTTTAAGTTAGCTTGTAATGGGTAATTGTTAAAAAGCCCATTAGGTTATTGTGCTATTTTATTATAAATAGGATGCTAGTTTCTCAATCTTGGAATAAGGAAAAATAGGAAGATAAAATCATAATTTCAAGGGAGAGAGGTTATTTTGTTATTCTTGTATACTTGTAATCTTGTTCTAAGAGAAAGGAAATAATAGCAGTTTAATAACAAATCCTTGTTGTTCCTTGTTGCTTTCTTCTTTATTAACCCTAACCCTTGTGTGTTTCCTGATAAGAAACTATTTATACTTTGTTTAATGGTATCCTATTCACAACAAATTGGTGCGGTGAGCGTGGAGAAGATGCCTTCAACAAAGTATGAGATTGAAAAGTTCACCGGAGTGAACGACTTCGGTCTGTGGCGCTTGAAGATGAAAGCCCTGTTGGTTCAGCAGGGTTGTTTGGAAGCGTTGAAGGGTGAGGCAGTCATGGACGCTGCGTTAAGGGCAAAAGAAAAGACATGCATGATCAAGAAAGCCCACAGCGCAATATTGTTGAGCCTTGGTGATAAGGTTCTTCGACAGGTATCAAAGGAGACTACAGCATCGGGATTATGGGTGAAACTTGAAAGTTTGTACATGACCAAATCTCTGGTGAATCGACTATACCTGAAGCAAGCTTTATATTCATTCAAGATGAGTGAAGACAAAGTGTTGGCTGAGCAGTTGGATATGTTCAACAAGCTGATTCTTGATCTTGAAAATATTGATGTGAAGATCGATGATGAAGATCAACCACTGTTGCTGCTGTGTGCTTTGCCCAGAACACATGCTCACTTCAAAGAAACTCTCTTGTATGGAAGGGAGCCCCTGACCTTTGAAGAAGTTCAATCAGCCTTGTATTCTAAGGACTTGAACGAACGAAAGGAGCATAAACCTTCAACGGTGGGCGAAGGTTTGGTCGTTAAGGGAAAATTCTTGCGAAAGGATGGTAAGTTCGACAAGAAGAAAGGTAAAAGTCAATAGAAGTCTTATAGTGGCGAAACATCTAGTATTCGATGTTATCACTGTAAGAAGGAGGGTCACATAAGAAAGGTGTGCCCTGAACGCCTGAAAGATCATGGAGGTAATGGCAATGCAGCCATTGTTCAAGATGACTTCGACTCATCTGATGTTCTTGTGGTTTCAAGTGGCGACTTGAGGAAAGAGTGGATTATGGATTCAGGTTGCACTTGGCACATGACTCCAAACAGAGAATTGTTCGAGGAGCTATGTGATCAAGATGGTGGATCTGTGCTGTTAGGAAACAACAAATCTTGCAAAATTACAAGTATTGGATCTGTGAGATTCAAGCTCCATGATGAGTCAATAAGGTTATTGACTGAAGTCAGGTACGTACCTGACTTGAAGAGAAATTTGATTTCTCTTGGTGAATTCGACCGAAAAGGATGTTTTTCAAGGAGAGAAAAGTATCCTAAGAGTCATGAAGGGGTCGAAGGAAGTCTTGAGAGGCGTGAAGAAACAAGGCTTGTATACCCTTGAGGCTGAGGTTGTAAGTGGTTCGACAAATGTTGCATCCACGAAATCTATGTCGAAGACAGAATTATGGCACATGAGATTGGACCATGTCAGCGAAAGAGGCCTGGTCGAATTGGGGAAGCAGAACCTGCTAGGAGGTGACAAAGTCGAAAAGTTGGAATTTTGTGAATCTTGTGTATTTGGTAAATCCTGTAGGGCGAAGTTTAACAAAGGCAAGCAAAGAACACATGGATCCCTGGATTACATTCATGCTGATCTTTAGGGGCCTGCAAGGAATCCTTCACACTCAGGTGCAAGGTATTTTCTATCCATCGTTGATGACTATTCCAGAAAACTATGGGTATTCATTCAGAAGATGAAGGATGGAACTTTTGAGAATTTCAAAAGTTGGAAGATTCTAGTCGAAACTCAGACTGGCAGAAAGGTTAAGAGGTTGAGAACCGACAATGGCCTTGAATTCTGCAACGAAGCTTTCGACAGTTACTGTGTTGGGTCTGGGATTGCAAGGCATAAGACTGTAGCAGGTACTCCTCAACAAAATGGCTTAGCTGAGAGATTTAATCGAACAATCCTTGAAAGGGTTAGATGCATGTTGGTTAGTGCTGGATTGAAGAAGGTGTTTTGGGCGGAAGCTGTTTCGGCAGCAGCTTACCTGATAAATAGATGTCTCTCGACTGCCTTGGGAATGAAGACACCTGAAGAAGTTTGGTCGGGACATCCACCTAGTCTCGACAGACTGAGAGTATTTGGCTATGTGGTCTATGCTCATATTAGGCAAGACAAGGTCGAACCTAGAGCTCTGAAGTGCATGTTCATGGGATACCCTGAAGGAGTCAAAGCTTATAGGCTATGGTGCCTAGAGCCAGGTCACAGAAGGTGTATCACCAGTCGAGATGTAGTTTTCAATGAAGTAGTGATGGCTTTCAAGAAAACTGATTATGCTGACGAAGAGCTGGAACAGGGAGAGATTCCTGTTGAGGTGGAGCATGTTGATGCTGAATTGCTTACCCCAGATGAAGTCGAAAAAGACGCAGAAGATGCTGTCAAAGATGAGGAGATTGATAATGACTACCTGCTAGCAAGAGACAGGTCGAGGAGAGTCATCAAGCCACCTCAGAGACTTGGGTATGCAGATCTTATAGCTTATGCCTTAATCTCTGCTAGTGAGGTTCTAGATGAAGAACCTAGAGACTATAAGGAAGTTATGAGGAGTCGAAAGAAGACTGAATGGCTGAAGGCCATGGATGATGAGATGAAATCTCTTCATGATAACAACACCTGGGAACTGATCAAGAAACCTACTGAAGCCAGGTTAGTCAGCTGTAAATGGATTTTCAAAGTTAAGGAAGGAACCGAAGGAGTGACGTCGAAGAGATACAAGGCAAGATTGGTTGCTAGGGGGTTCACTCAGAAAGAAGGTATCAACTTCAATGATGTGTTCTCTCCTGTTGTGAAGCACAGATCCATTCGAATGTTGCTTGCCATGGTGGCCTAGTTCGACCTTGAACTGGAACAGATGGATGTGAAGACTGTGTTCTTGTATGGTAATCTAGATGAAACAATCCTGATGAGGTAACCTGAAGGGTATGTCGAAAGGGGGAAGGAAGATTATGTGTGCAAACTGAAGAGGTCTTTATATGGACTGAAACAATCTCCTCGACAGTGGAATAGGAGATTCGACAAGTTCATGGCACACATAAGTTTCATCAGAAGCTAGTTCGACCACTGTGTTTACTTCAGATTTCGACCGGGTAATTCATTTGTTATTTTGTTGCTCTATGTGGATGATATTCTAATAGCAAGCAACAATGTCAAAGAGGTAATGAGGGTGAAGGGTGAACTCAATAAAGAGTTCTAAATGAAGGATCTGGGAGTTGCGTCCAGGATTCTTGGGATTGACATCCGGAGAGATAGAAAGCATTCGAAATTATGCTTATCTCAAGAGGCATACCTACAGAAGGTTCTCGAAAAGTTTGGTATGTCGAATTCAAAGCCTGTTGTGACTCTGACAAACCCTCAATTCAAGCTGAGTATAGATCAGTGTCCCAGCACTGATGTTGAAAGAACTTATATGAATAGCATTTCATATGCTAACATAGTAGGTTCTTTGATGTATGCTATGGTCTGTACTAGACCCGACATAGCATATGCAGTAAGTCTTGTAAGCAGGTACATGGAGAATCCTGGAAAGGCTCACTGGCAAGCATTGAAGTGGATTTTAAGGTACATAAATGGGTCTCTGAATAGAGTCCTAATTTATGGTGGAGCCTTGGGTGAAGATAGTAAAGCAGCAATCGATGGATATGTCGACTCTGATTATGCAGGTTGTATGAATTCCAGAAAATCTATCTCTGGATATGTGTTCACTATGTTTGGGACAACAATCAGTTGGAAAGCAACACTTTAGAAGGTCGTTGCCCTATCAACCACTGAAGCGGAGTATATTGCCCTAACTGAAGCTGTGAAGGAAGCATTGTGGCTTGAAGGTTTTGCAAAGGAGCTAAAACTTCAAGGTCGAGTTATCACTGTTAAATGTGATAGTCAAAGTGCAATATACCTGTCGAAGAATTCAGCCTATCATGAGCGAACCAAGCACATCGATGTGAGACTGCATTTCATCAGAGGGGTAATCGAGCGTGGAGAAGTCCAAGTGCTGAAGGTTTCGACAGATCATAATGCTGCTGATATGATCACCAAGATATTGCCCAGTTGCAAGTTTTTCCACTGTATGCAGTTAATAAAGCTGCATGAAGAAAGCTAGTTTCTTGATGTTATAGAGTTAGATCCAAGGTGGAGATTTGTGAGATGTTGGATCGAACTCTATTATAGTCGAAGTTTGTTCGCAAGTAATGCGTGTTGTAGTCGAAGTCTGTTCTAACATGCATTGGTAAATATTGCTACGGTTGTTAGCATGTTGAATTGGGCCTTGCTTGTAAGTCCAATTGTTTAAGTTAGCTTGTACCCTAAGTTAGCTTGTAATGGGTAATTGTTAAAAAGCCCATTAGGTTAGTGTGCTATTTTATTATAAATAGGAGCTAGTTTCTCAATCTTGGAATAAGGAAAAATAGGAAGATAAAATCCTAATTTCAAGGGAGAGAGGTTATTTTGTTATTCTTGTATACTTGTAATCTTGTTCTAAGAGAAAGGAAAGAATAACAGTTTAATAACAAATCCTTGTTATTCCTTGTTGCTTTCTTCTTTATTAACCATAACCCTTGTGTGTTTCCTGATAGGAAACTGTTTATACTTTGTTTAACGGTATCCTATTCACAACAATATATATATATATATATATATATATATATATATATATATATATATATATATATATATATATATATATATATATATATATATATATATATATATATATATATATATATATATATATATATATATATATATATATATATATATATATATATATATATATATATATATATATATATATATATATATATATATATATATATATATATATATATATATATATATATATATATATATATATATATATATATATATATATATATATATATATATATATATAATGAAAGTGTTAATATTTTATTCATGTAATGGTATACTAATATTTTTGTGATAATTTGAGTGCTTATGTTTGGATTTTGTTTTGCAGGTTAAATTTGGTATTAGAGATACTTATGAGGTTAATTTCATAACTAATTTATAAATATAAATAATTCATATAATATAATTGATTATTAAAACTAATTATCATAATTATATTTTATTTTTTAAATTAAACAATTATATTCATAAAAAATGTTATAATTAGTTTTGATTTAAAACTTTTTTAAATTATTTTTTGCAAGAATTTTTTTATTTTAAGAATGTATTTTTTTTTGGAAAATATACTTTTTTATTTTCAAAAAAAGAGCAGTTTCATTATTTTGTTACAAAAAATATTTAACAGAAAAAGAGATAAAAGTTGATTTACAAGACGAATATAAGAGAAATTAAAACAAATATACTAAAAATAAAAGAGGTTAATTAGAATTAATGAAAGTATTTTGTTGCATCATTTTAATATTTAGTAAACCAAATGAATAATTTGTCGTAGAAATGATTATTTTTAATTTATTAAATAATTATTTTTAAATTTTTTTTAAAGAATTGTAATTTCAATTATTTCTATAAGATAAAAGTTCTGGATAGTTACAATGTTAAAATAATTGTATTAATGGACAATATTGAATTATAAGAATGTGTTTTCTAGAAGCTTTTTGGTGGAATGCTTGTAGTATCAGTTTGTAAATATACCGGTTTTGATTTTTCGCACATATTAAAAAATATAATAATTTTAATACACAAAAGAAAAATTATGAAAATCTTTATAGAATTATTTATCATTAATTGTAACGGAAAGATAAATTTATATAATTGGAATGAGAGAGAATAATAAATATTTAAGAATATAATAAAAAAATAATATTAACAATTTATAATAAAAAATAGAATTAATAGTGATTAACGAATATTTAATAAAGTATGGCACTTTGTATTTGTATATGCTCATTTTTATTTTTATTAAACGTATAACTACATACTCAAAATGCATTGACCATCTAATTTATTAATGAAATTTAATAGTAAATTTGTATATCAAGATACATAACTTAATAGTTAATCAATAAATAATATTAAAATTTTGTATTATTTCTGAAAACACTAAAGGTTTAGTTTTATCTAATTTAAGAAAAATCAAATGTCTCACGCTCTCCTTTTTTTAACTTATTTTTTATTTGTCGAATTAAATATTAAAACGAGAAATGTGTGCTTATATTATTTAAATGAAAAATAAAAAGATTTTAAATTCAGATATACGAGATTGCCACAAGATATCATTTTAAAGGCAGAAAAAATATTTTTATTTTTCACATCTTACATGCTAGTATAGGAACTAGAAAAAAAATTCATTTCAAGATTTTCATATTGACTAGTCTAACAAATGCTAGATCATAGAAATGTCACTCCTGATCTTATACCTACCTCTTCGCGATCTAAACACGTGAAAAAAAGAGTCGAAAGATCTTTAGGAAGAACGAAACACTACCTTACCAACTAAATTTCTTTTACGAGACATGCACTAGTAAAGTCGTAGATCACAAATATATGTATAATCGACTCTATCAGTCATCCACAATGTGGATGAGAAACACACTCAAGATCTACTAACACCCTAAGCTTATACAAAGTATCTCTGATATGGACCTTATCTTGGAGCAATTTTCTAGACATAATAACCACTTTAGAAGGTACTCCAAATAAGAGAAAGAACTTGTTTCACTAGATTGGGCGGAAGATTATCATGAAGATCACACTCAAGAAGGTCTAAATCATCTTAGGTTGCATAATACGTGTCATCTTTAGAGTGACACCACCACCATTTGTCTAAAGTCAGGGAAAAGGTGACATCCAGAATAGCTAATAATAGATTAACAAATAAATTTTACTGGTAGTCAAAAATGAATCTCTTCCACTTCAAATAATAAATCAAATTCCAATTCATAAACACTATAACCTGACTAACAGACCAATTCCACTGATTAAAAATACTAAAAAGTCAGTTTCAAGAATACCAATAGTCAGTTTCAACATCCCCAATTTCACACTGTTAGAAGTCTCCTCACACACCAAACTCATGTCTATGAAACTTTCTCATCATAAGCATCGATATAAGCAAGGACTTTCTGCTCAAAGCACCCGCTACCATATTAGCTTTACTGGGATGGTAACTCAAATCAAAAATCATAATCTGTCAGAAGTCCAAGCCACCTCCTCCATCTCATATTCAACTCTTTCGAATCGAACAAATACTTCAGACTCTTATGATCATTGACCACTTCAAATTTATAGTCAAAAAGGTAATGTTTTCAAATTTTCAACACGAACACTACATCTGCTAATTCTAAGTCATGCGTAGGTTAATTCCTTTCATGAAGTTTCATTTGTCTAGAAGCATAAGTAACGACATGACCATTCTGCATTAGTGCTCCCCCAAGACCCATATTCGACGCATTACAATATACTATAAAAGACCCACTCGGATTAGACGACCAATACTAGAGTAGTCGTCAACTTCTTCTTTAATTCCACAAATCCTCTTCACTTGCAACACCTCACACATAAGCTTGACCCTTTCGAGTCAACCGAGTCAAAGATAACGCCACTTAGAAAATCCTCAATAAACCTGTGATAAAACCAACCAAACCAAGAAAACTTCAAATCTCAGTAGCCGACTTTGAAGTTTCCCATTGCAACACATCATCAACTTTAGAAGGATCCTCATACTACCATTTTTCTTCTTTACCAACAATACATGAGCTTCTCAAGGCGACACACTTAGTCTTACCGACCTCTTCTTAAGTAATTCTTCCAACCATTTCTTTAATTCACACGAATCTGAAGCACACATTATGTATGGAGTCATTGACATCAGGCTCGTATCAAGTACTAGATCGATGGCAAATTGCACTTCACGATATGGTGGCAAATCACTTATGTCGTTTGGAAGTACATCTGAAAATTCACAGGCAACCGGTAATTCAACACTTGTAACTTCACGATCAACTTGCAACTATGCAAACATTACGAACATCAAAGCTTCATTTTTTAAAAGTTTATTCACTTGCTTAGAAGCCAACAACGTCAGCTTCTTACTATCACCAAACCCATATCCACACTCCTTGGCATATCTCTAGCCGTCACCTTGCTATCTACTCTCTGAGAAGCAACTATCAACGATATCTGATCGTTCTTCCTCAGAGACATCCTAACTTGACCAACGGGCAAGAAACTCGATTCCGCCTCATCTTCAGATATAAGAATCTGCATTGACTCATCAAAACAATCTATAAGCACTTGGCTTAGCTCGAACAATTCACTGCACACACCATCTAAGCTAGCAAGACGCGTTCATTCCATCCAACATGATCTCGTCTATTATCAACAAGAGATTAAGGGTGATCTAGATCCTAGATATTGAAAGTTACAAACCTTCTTAAAATAATTGAAATCATGATAAATGCAAGATAATTTGCTACCAGGGCTATGAAACTGTGAAACCATTATAATATGTTGCACGAAACATTCATTTTAGCTTTGATTATAACGAGGGTAGCAATATCTTAAAGGTTTTGGGGTATTTGAAAAGAAAATGCAATGACCCTTTAAGTTTAACCTTAGGAAGCTAGTTTAAAACTTTACTTTGAAAGAAAGTGGAATAATTTTTTTTTTCACTTTAGAAAGTTTTGTTGTTTTGACCTTTGATTATGAAATTCATTACACACAAGACTATGTTTTGATTCTTAAATTTTGCCTTTATGGTTAGATAGATTGTAATAATTCCAATATATATATATATATATATATATATATATATATATATATATATATATATATATATATATATATATATATATATATATATATATATATATATATATATATATATATATATATATATATATATATATATATATATATATATATATATATATATATATATATATATATATATATATATATATATATATATATATATATATATATATATATATATATATATATATATATATATGAAAGTGTTAATATTTTATTCATGTAATGGTGTACTTTTTTAATATATTGAAAGTGTTAGTATTTTATTCATTTAATGGTATACTAATATTTTTGTGATAGTTTGAATGCCTATGTTTGGATTTTGTTTTGCAGGTTAAAGTTGGTGTTAGAGATATTTATGAGTTAATTCCAAAACTAATTTATAAATATAAATAATTCATATAATATAATTGATTATTAAAACTAATTATCATAATTAGATTTTATTTTTTAAATTAAACAATTATATTCTTTAAAAATTGTCATAATTAGTGTTGATTTAAAACTTTTTTTAAATCATTTTTTGCAAGGATTTTTGTATTTTAAGAATGTATTTTTTTTTTGGAAAATATATATTTTTTATTTTCAAAAAAAGAGCAGTTTCATTATTTTGTTATAAAAAATATTTAACAAAAAAAAGAGATAGAAGTTGATTTATAAGACGAATATAAGAGAAATTAAAACAAATATACTGAAAATAAAAGAGGTTAATTAGAATTAATGAAAATATTTTGTTACACCATTTTAATATTTAGTAAAGCAAATGAATAATTTACCGTAGAAATGATTATTTTTAAAAGAAATTTTAAAAAAATTGTAATTTCAATTATTTCTATAAGATAAAAGTTCTGGAGAGTTACATTGTAAAAATAATTGTATTAATGGACAATATTCAATTATAAGAATGTGTTTTCTAGAAGCTTTTTGGTGGGATGCCTGTAGTGTCCACTGGTAAGTTTATTGTTTTTAATTTTTCACACGTATTAATATAATAATTTTAATACGAAAAAAAATTACGAAATTTTTTATAAAATTATTTATTATTAATGATATTGAGAAGACAAATTTATATAACTGAAAGGAGAGAGAATGATAAATATTTAAAGATATAATATAAAATAATATTAATAATTTATTGATATTATAAAATAACTTATAATATACAATTTTTTTTCCAAACAACTTTATAATAAAAAAGAAATTTATAATAAAAAATGTAGGTAAAAATGATTAACGAATATTTAATGAAGTATGACACATTGTATTTGTATATGCTCATTTTTATTTTTATTAAACATATAATTACATACTCAAAATGCATTGACCATCTAATTTATTAATGAAATTTAATAGTAAATTTGTATATCAAGATACATAACTTCTTAGTTAATCAATAAATAATATTAAAAATTTGTATTATTTCTGAAAACACATCTCACACTAAAGGTTTAGTTTTATCCAATTGAAGAAAAATGAAATGTCTCACACTCTCCCTTTTATTTAACTTATTTTTTATTTGTCGAATTAAATATTAAAATGAGAAATGTGTACTTATATTTTTTAAATAAATAAAAAAATTTAGATATACGAGATTCTCACAAGATATCATTTTAAAGGCAGAAAAATATTGTTATTTTCCACATCTTACATGCTAGTATAGGAACTAGAAAAAATATTCATTTCGAGATTTTCATATTGATCAGTCTAACAAATGCTAGATCATAGAAAGGTCACTCCTGATCTTATACCTACCTCTCCGCGATCTAAACACGTGAAAAAAAGAGTCGAAAGATCTTTAGGAAGAACGAAACACTACCTTACCAACTAAATTTCTTCTACCAAACAGGCACTGGCAAAGTCGTAGGTCGCAAATATATGTATAATCGACTCTATCAGCCATCCACAATGTGGATGAGAAACACACTCAAGATCTACTAACACCCTAAACTTATACAAATTATCTCTGATATGGACCTTATCTTGGAGCAATTTTCTAGAGATAATAACCACTTTAGAAGCTGGTACTCCAAATAAGAGAAAGAACTTGTTTCACTAGATTGGGCGGAAGATTATCATGAAGATCACACTTAAGAAGGTATAAATCATCTTAAGGCTGCATAATACGTGTCATCTTTAGAGTGACACCACCACCATTTGTCTAAAGCCAGGGAAAGGGTGACATCCCGAATAGCTAATAATAGATTAACAAATAAATTTTACTGGTAGCCAAAAATGAATCTCTTCCACTTCAAATAATAAATCAAATTCCAATTCATAAACACTTTAACCTGACTAACAAACCAATTCCACTAATTAGAAATACTAAAAAGCCTATGAAACATGACACAAAGAGGAGTAGATCCTACCTAAAGATCTTTCTAAAAGGAGGTATGAATGTCATATCCCATTTTCTTACTATGATTTTCCACAAACCAAATAGAAGAATCCTCGACTATAGAACTAAGGAGGTTCTAAACAAATCAGTTTGGTTCAAATCGGTTGATTGATTTACAACACTTCTTTTTTAAACATTTTATTCATCTATATATTCTCCACTATCATGTTTTTTTGGTGTATTTTATGTTATTGTTTTTTCAAATAATATAATTTATATAATCTATTTCATGCTCTATTTATCAAACAACTTACAAGTTGTACTTACTTCATACAAAGCAGTGACATGCTTTCCATTGCATCATGAAATAAGTTCACTATCAAATACAAAAGTTGGCACCTGATAGTGATTAATACAACCAAAATAAGTTCATTATCACACAGAAAAGTTGGAACTTGGAAGTGACTATACAACCAAAATAATTTCACCATCAAATACAAAAGTTTCAAATGTGTGTTATGCACCTCATATGCATGATCTTGATAAGTTCCAAAATTATGTAAAATACGTATGCACATATTAACTTATTTTACAAGCAATAAAGATAAGAAACCCCATTTATCTATGAAAAGTGATAAAACACCTGTTTGGACTTTGTACTTGCACATTTATCAAAAATAGGTTTAAAGGACTAGAAAACCACCAAGAAACACACAAAGGCCTTGCTAATACCATTTTTCTACAAGCAAGGCTTGCTAGGCCATATTCATGGTTGCGCTAGGCGAGAAAAGACTTTATGGATAAGTAACTGCATGGTGAAGAAAGAGTTTGTGCATTAAGAAAAGATGGATTATGCGCCTAGCAAGACAGGGAGGTTATGGATAATTTCAGGGTAAGTTGTCATAACTTAACATAAAAAAAAGTAAGTGTGTGAAGAGAGGATGGACGGTGTGGCTAACGAGCCTAACTTTTTCAGTCCTATAAATAGAAGGTCCAGTTTTAGTTCTAATGGAGTTTCGATGGATTCAAGGTAATACAAAAAGGTAATAGGTTCACCTTGGTCTCAATGGGAGAATATGAGAGGGAGATTTAAGGCGGAAGTACTGTTCAATAGATTGTTGCAGATGGCACTCAAAGTTTGTCTTCTTGGGATTACTTGTACAACTATGATGAGTAAGTGTATATAGAAATATCTTTGTTATGGGTAGATGTAGTCATTATATACTTATGTTTAATTACAGACATGACATTTTATGTAATTCTACTAATGCTTTAAGATTGATATTTAAAGGAGGAAGAATTGATCCACTTGTTGCAAATGAATCATCTTGTGTGTCAATGCATGTAACACTTTCACTTTCCATTTGCCTCAATTTTTGATTACCTATAACAAAGAAACTTGGTAAGAACACTAGAAACAAATAAACTTAACAATTTTGGTAAGAACACTTTAAACAGAGACTAAAACAAGTAATTTCAAAGCATAAAATGAAACCTTAACGAGAACAAACAAATGAATTTTTAACAACATAGATATATGATCAAAATAGTCGACCCAAAAGTATAAACAACTAAGTAGACCTAGATTCATTAACGCTAAAAAATTAAAACACAAGACAATATACAATTCAACCAGGTAAAACAACATAAGTTAATAACCATTTTTCATGAGAAAAAAATTAAATCTTGTTAGATGAAGTTTTGAATTTTTTTTTCATCTAATAACAAACAATTATAATGACAAGCTTAACAATTTTACTAATAATTCTAGGCCTCTGTAATCAAATGATTGAGAATGGATTGAAAGTTTAAAAAATAAAATACAACAATAAAAATAAAAGATTGCAATGCACATAATTTAACATGCTTCACACTTTAAACACACATCAAAACTATTTTGTAACAAAACTAAAAGAAATTTAAATGAAGAATAAGAAGCAAACAAAGGTAAAAAAAGAAGAAGATGAAAGCTAACCAAGACAACATGAATCACGGAGAAGGCGACCGGGGCAGAGCAAAACAATAGTGGAGAAAGCACATTGGTGTGGCGGGCGAGAGGAATAGTTCGATGAGAACAAATTTTTGTGACTTAGGGTTTCTACTTTCTATGTTTGACGTTTCGTTGTTGGCTGCATATTTCGGTGAAAGAAAGGAAGTATAAACAAAGATAGAGAAGAGTTAATTTTAAGCAAAATTGGACTTAATAATGAATTTAATAAAGGATTGAAAGGGTAACTATAGTCAACTGTTCGGTTCATTGGTTTAGAGGTTCTTAAAAATTAAAAATGAGAAATCAAACCAAATCAATTCGATTTTTATTAGTTCGTTTTTGAACTGAGCCAGAAAAAAAATCACTAGCTAAATAAAAAACACAAGATCCATGTTAACCATGATTTTTTTATGATTTTTTTTCTTCAGAATTATTACTATTATTATTTAAATTATTTAAAATTAGTTTACAATAAATTTTAAAAATAATTTCTTTATTTTATCTTTTTCTTTATCCATGTTAATAAATAAGCATTTTTATTTATCCAAAAAAAAACTAAGTGCACTATCAATTTTATTAACATAAAATAAAATAAATATATGTATTTATATTTAGAGACAATAGTGGCATATAAATATTAGTACTTTTTACTTTTTAAATGCAAAACTAACAGCTTTTGTAAAACAAAGACTATATATATATATATATATATATATATATATATATATATATATATATATATATATATATATATATATATATATATATATATATATATATATATATATATATATATATATATATATATATATATATATATATATATATATATATATATATATATATATATATATATATATATATATTATATATATATATATATATATATATATATATATATATATAATATATATATATATATATATATATATATATATATATATATAATATATATATATATATATATATATATATATATATATATATATATATATAATATATATTATATATATATATATATATATATATATATTATATATATATATTATATATATATATATATATATATATATATATATATATATATATATATATATATATATATATATATATATATATATATATAATATATATATACTATACTATATATATATATATATATATATACTATATATATATAAATATATATATATATATATATATATATATATTATATATATATATATATATATATATATATATATATATATATATATATATATATTTATATATATATATATATATATTTATATATTATATATATATATATATATATATATATATATAATTTTAAATCAAATATATTATTTGTCCAATATTTATTATTTATATTTTATTTATTTCATATGCTTAAAGTCTTTAATAGTGAATTAAAAAAATAGTAAAATTGACTTATATTATAAAATTGCAAAATTCTTTTTTTTCCCTGATCTATGAGCTTTAAGATTGGTGTGACTAATAAATCATAGAATTCAACTCTCTTAATCTTACTACATTATATTATATAAGAAAAAACTTTAAACATTCTTCTAGAATATCTCTTTGACTCTATATATTAATCCTGTTATTTTCATTTGATCTTCATCTTCAAAGAGAAAATATGATTCAATTTCTGTGTACGTTGGCTTTCACTGCTATTCCTTTAATTCTCTACGTTCCACCAATCAGAAACTTAAATACCTTTGTAGAAACAATGGAAGAAATTAACAGAGAATCAAGATTGCATCCGTACAGGTTGAATCCGCAATTAAGGATAGGTTGGTCTAGGATTATGGATCGTATAGTTAATTTATTTATTTAATTTCTTGTCACCTTACTCTTGTGGATTGTATTTGCTTTATTCTGTATCACTTTTGTACAATGATAAAATGTTGTTGGGGAATTTGAATAGAAAACTTTTATTTGATGTCTTTTAGTTTGTTATTTATTGATCAATAGTGTTGCGGTGAAAATCAGATATCAAGCTATTAATTAACTTGAATCATAAATTATGAAGTTTATCACCGAATTTTAATTTATTCAAAAGAAAGGGTAAAAATCGAAGAAAACTCTAACTGAACTATGTAACAACAAAGCTAAGAGATCTAAGGTTTGGGGGTTGGTTATACATAGGAAAGATGTTAGCATCCTAAGTATCTATAGTATTCTACATGAACATCTTGTTAATATTTGTGTTATGCTAAAGTTTGCCTGCTAAGGTTAGTGCTAAGTGAAAGACCTAGGGTATATACAAAGTATGCTCGCTAAAACATCGCATCTCATGCCTATTGAAGCGGTAAAGCAGCAAGCAAAAATATTATTTTCGGAAGAATTTCCTCCGGGATTTATCGTCTCCACAGGGATCGGTGTGAGGGAAAGAATACCGTTCGACAATCTCTACGTCTCTAAGCTTGGGTTTTGAATGGTTTGGGATAAAAATTCAAAAGGAAAAACATAAAACAAGAAAATAAGTACATTCTTAAGAAATGAGAAAACTCGTCAGGAGTTGTATTTCGTTCTACCCATCATGTACTAAAAAATATATGGATCAAATGCACGCAACCTAATTCGCTCGTCAATATCATCACGTATCGCTCACAACAGAGCTTATCTCTAACGCAAAGTCGAGAGATCAACCGTATCATCTCATTGTTGATCTCTC
This sequence comes from Lathyrus sativus, assembly GCA_963859935.3. Taxonomy (NCBI): domain Eukaryota; kingdom Viridiplantae; phylum Streptophyta; class Magnoliopsida; order Fabales; family Fabaceae; genus Lathyrus; species Lathyrus sativus. The sequence goes on along the minus strand of OZ012739.1, from coordinate 38,991,680 downwards.
ACACAAATCGGACAACACAGAGCATTAAGAATCGATACTCACGTGAATATTAGTCCTAAATCTATCTCTAGCATTTAGAATCTAATAGATGTTCATCTTAGATCGAGTTCGAACAGTATATGTCTATAGCAATCCAAACCCATTAAGTAAACCATCGATAAAGAGTTGTAAAAGAGATTTTATACAAAGATCCATAAATATACATACAATCAAGATAAACTTACATACAAAACCCCAACAAATGAAAAATACATAGAGAGTAAGGAAGAAGAACACAAATCTCACGGTCTGTCAAACTCCGATTGAAGTGGATTCGACTTCGGATCGTCAAGATGCACCCTCCAATGTTGTTTCTAAGCTAAATCTACTCGAGAATATATTTGATGAAGTTGGGGTAAAAAGTTCCCAAACAACATAACCTAAAAAATGCTGAAAAATCACTTAAATAGACAAAAATAGGTCTCAGTATTCGCCTGGCGAAGTCCTGTTCGCCTGGCGAACATATGCAACTTTTGCTACTGCTAAAACAGTGTTTTTCACGCGTTTTAGAACTTTTGTTCGCCTGGCGAACATGACAGCAAACCACTACTTGTTTCGACCATAACTTCTGAACCGTAACTCTGTTTTACGTGCGGTCGGAAGCGTTGGAAAGCTTATTCAATGCTCTATAAGATAATGACAAAATATCATTGCTTATATACCTACAAAAAAATGAGAAAAAATCAATTAAACTCAATGAAATTTACGCGACACACAATATATACACTATAATGTAAACTATACAACATATGCACAAAAGTTGAGGTTTATTGGTTGAATCAAGCCAATAAGTGCCAATTATTTACACTCTAAATCAGTACATTTTAGCACTTATCAACTCTCCCCAACTTAAACTTGTTTGTCCTCAAACAAGAATCGATCAACTCAAGGAAACAAAAGTAATAACCAAGCAAGTCACGATTCAACAAATTTTGAAAAACAAAAACAAATGTATGGTTCAACACAAAAACGTACATGCAAAGCAAAACATACCACTAACCTATAACGATAACATGAAATGAAACAACTTCTAAATACAAAACACATGTCAAAAATTCTAAGACAATACAAAGTTCAAAAATGAATCACACCTAGCACACACTTCATAGATAGATGAATAAAAAAATACGAGGGACTTAACTCTCACCCAACAATCAAGTCAACAACAAGTTAAATTATGCATTCATCAAGAAAAAACTCATATTGAACAGTATAAAAGCAAAAATCACAAGGGCTTTAAGGATTGTAATGTGGCTTGGGTAAAAAAAAATTGTTTTCTCAAGGTAAACGAACAAAAACTTGCCTAATCAAATGAGAGTGATCATTTCTCACAATCTCAAGCACTCACAAATTTCAATCACCTTTTTCTCTTTTCTAAATTGTTACACCATTCCATGCAACTTATTCGCATAATATTATTCTATTTTTATTTTTTATTTTTTCAATTCTTTTCCCTCTTTTTTTTTTTCTTTTTCTTTTTCATTTTTTTTCTTTCTTTTTCAAACTTTTTCTTTTTTCTCAACCTCTTAGCAACCAACCTCTTCTCCACAACTTGAATACAACCACACATAGTGACATGAATGCTCCCAAACTTATTAGGCAAGGGTAAAAACTCAAATAACAAGTCATGGTTATAGTTCAAGAAAAAGTATTAGAATTCATACAAAAATGAACTTAACACCAATATGGATTCTAACAAAGGCTCAAAGGGGTAAGCAAATTCTTACTCACTCACAAGGTAGATTGACTATTTGGTCAAATGGGTATGCTCAAAATCGAACAAAATGCCTTGATCATTTTAGTGCTATCATACAAATCAACACAAATACAAGATTAAACAATAATAAAACCGAGTTAAACAAGAATGTTGGCCTCCTGCATATAGTAAACAATGGAAAGCTCCTCATAAAAAGGTTTAGTTCTAAAGTGATTCAAAACTGAACAAGTATGGCAAAAGAATGAATGACATGAAAATTGTACAAATGAAAAGTCTCATAATCATGCTATGTTCTAGAAAGCGGTAAACGAGTACCTTGCAAAGTACTAACTTCAAACAATATCAAAACCATACATTCGCAAGTTGAAACGATCAAACTTAGAAAATCACAAAATGCATCCTCAAGCTAATCAAAAACAAACTTGAGAGCAAACACAAAGATTATTCTAACAACCTAACAAAATTGAATTAAACTAAATAAATATAAAGTTATACAAACTCAAAAACCATTGGGTTGCCTCCCAACAAGCGCTTGTTTCATGTCGTTAGCTCGACACCTTTAGTGTTCTTTGCTAGTAACTTCCTCACATACACGTCGATGCTTTGTCAAAGCACCAACCTAAAGAAAGTGTCCTAACCAAACACTTGAACAAATGTTACAAGAACAAAATATATAGAACACTTAAACAAACATAATGGAAGACAAAAACAAAACAAGTATTTATACAAGCATATATATACAATTATGTGCAAAGCTTAGAAATATAGAAACTATCGCAATGCGACTCAATATCACAACCAATCCCCGGCAAAAGCGCCATTTTGTTGAAGCGGTAAAGAAGCAAGCAAAAATATTATTTTCGGAAGAATTTCCTCCGGGATTTATCGTCTCCACAGAGATCAGTGTGAGGGAAAGAATGTCGTTCGAAAATCTCTACGTCTCTAAGCTTGGGTTTGAATGGTTTGGGATAAAAATTCAAAAGGAAAAACATAAAACAAGAAAATAAGTACATTCTTAAGAAATGAGAAAACTCGTCAGGAGTTGTATTTCGTTCTACCCATCATGTACTAAAAAATATATGGATCAAATGCACACAACCTAATTCGCTCGTCAATATCATCACGTATCACTCACAACAGAGCTTATCTCTAACGCAAAGTCGAGAGATCAACCGTATCATCTCATTGTTGATCTCTCACACAAATCGACAACATGAAGCATTAAGAATCGATACCCACGTGAATATTAGTCTTAAATCTATCTCTAGCATTTAGAATCTAATAGATGTTCATCTTAGATCGAGTTCGAACAGTATATGTCTATAGCAATCCAAACCCATTAAGTAAAAAATCAAGATAACCATCGATAAAGAGTTGTAAAAGAGATTTTATACAAAGATCCATAAATATACATACAATCAAGATAAACTTACATACAAAACCCCAACAAATGAAAAATACATAGAGAGGAAGGAAGAAGAACACAAATCTCACGGTCTGTCAACTCCGATTGAAGTGGATTCGACTTCGGATCGTCAAGATGCACCCTCCAATGTTGTTTCTAAGCTAAATCTACTCAAGAATATATTTGATGAAGTTGGGGTAAAAAGTTCCCAAACAACATAACCTAAAAAATGCTGAAAAATCACTTAAATAGACAAAAATGGGTCCCAGTATTCGCCTGGCAAACATATGCAACTTTTGCTACTGCAAAAACAGTGTTTTTCACGCGTTTTAGAACTTTATGTTCGCCTGGCGAACTATTGTCTTTTGTTCGCCTGACGAACATGACAACAAACCAGCACTTGTTTCGACCATAACTTCTGAACCGTAACTTCGTTTTACGCGCGGTCGGAAGCGTTGGAAAGCTTATTCAATGCTCTATAAGATAATGACAAAATATCATTGCTTATATACCTACAAAAAATGATTTAAAAATCAATTAAACTCAATGAAATTTACGCGACACACAATATATACACTATAATGTAAACTATACAACATATGCACAAAAGTTGAGGTTTATTGGTTGAATCAAGCCAATAAGTGCCAATTATTTACACTCTAAATCAATACATTTTAGCACTTATCAATGCCTAAATATCCTAACTAGGATGAAATCAGAGCATTAGTAGTTCACCTCACTAGGGTTGAGGAACTCTTGATAATGATCAAGGTTCCAATGCGATACGTGTTCATAACCATACACTTACATGGAGTACGACAACTCCAATCCTAAGGCTAGGATAAAGGGAAAGGTAAACTAGTCTCAATCGTATGACAGCGTGAGATAAGGGAGTTAATTGTTAGTTATTAGTGGGTTCGCCAAGACCTTGCATCTTGTGCCTACGTATCCTAACTAGGAATGGGAAATCAGAGCCTCCATAGTTCACCTGGCGAGGGATGAGGAACTCTTAACTGATCAAGGTTCCACAGAGAAGGGTGGGTGTATGTGGCAAGACACCTACATAGAGTGCGGTGACTATAAACCTAAGGCTAAGATAAAAGGGAAGGAATGAGTAAGTTAAACTAAGTTATCCTAAACATGACATGGCAGTCAACAGAGGAAATCCTTTCCTTTGGAATAAAGACAACAATGATACTTAAATGAGACAACAATTTAACAATTTAGGTAAAAAAAAAAAAACAAAAGCATGTGTCAACTATCGAGCACCATAAAAATTTATGTCAACCAAGAAACAAGTGAATTAAACAAAGAAAATCAAAATACATGGCTTAAAAAAACCTAGAATAAAAGTCCTCTTTTGAATTTTTAACATCTGAGGAAAAATATATATATTTATGGATTTTATATAATGCTTAAGAAATATTTTTTTGGATTTTTACTCTTATTTAAAAAAAAAACATCGAAACAATGGCGAAAAACACATTTCTTTACTAATTACTAACCAAAACTTAAAATATTTTAAAAAAGAAGTAAAAAAAAGCAAAATTTAAAATAAATTTAAAATTATATTTTTATTTGTACATAAAGAAATTTATTATTTAAAAGATATAAGAGGACCTAAACTCTTCTCCCTTTCTTATTCCTTAAACATTTGTTTCAAACAGAAATAAATAAACTACTAATTATATAAAAAAGACCTAAAAATTAAATTCTAAAAAAAAAAGAAAAAGGAACATTGCTACGATAACTGATCCAATCAACAAAAAAAGCAATGGGAGCAAGAAAGCCCAAAAAGGCGCTCTGTTTTTAGTGAAAGATGCGTCAACTTGTGACCTAGTTAGGTCTTGGATCATCACACAAAACCTTATTTCAAAAGAAAAAGGGCAATACAGTTAGATATCAGAAGAAAAAAATACGCACTCATCCAAAGTGACCTTCACTTCTCTCGTTTGTGATTTCTCTTTTCCCCTTCTCAGTCGCATGTTCCTTTCACTCTCCTTCTACTTCTCGCTTTCTTTCGAATCTCTCACCGCAACTTTCCTTCTTTCACTGAGGTTTGGGTGGTTGACGGTGGAGGGATTAAAGAGAAAGATTGGGTTATGTCATTGTGGGTTTTCGTGGAAGAGAACGAGAAGGGTGAAGAGTTAAAGGAAAGATGGATTTTTTGGCAACAAGATGATGGTGATGAACCTTGAGGATGGTCAGAGGAAGATGTTTTTCGAAGGTAATGTTTTTCAGAAATTTCTTCGAACTCCCGCCTTCTGTTCCTTTCTTTCCGTATCCTTTTTTCTATTTTGGTATTTTTCTGTTTTTTCCACTGTGTGTTTTTCTGTTATTTCTTTGAGAAAGGTTAATGAAGGTTGTTAAAAGTTGTTGTTTTGGTGAAAGGTTGTATGGAGGTTGTTAAAAGTTGTTGTTTTGGTGAAAGGTTGTATGGAGGTTGTAACACCTCAAATTTATTAGAATATTTATTTAATTTATTTAAATAGGAATATTCATATTTTTGGTGATTTGCGGTGGTTGGTATGAAGTATTGAGAATTATGGATTTTTAGATTATTTATTTAAATAATAGTATACAATATGAATATATTAGTATTATTATTAATTTAAATAAATATAAGTGAATTAAGGGCAAAATGGACATTTGAGGAGGAGTTAGTGAGGGTGAAATTGGAAAGCCCAAAGTTAGGTTTAACAAAAAGGAATTTTGAGGGAATTAAGATTCATTCTTGTTAGACCATGAAAAGGGAAGAAATAGAGGCCAGAGCTCTGAGAAAGAGGATTGAGGCAAAAGCTTCGCGAGGTTTCCAAGAATCAAGGAGAAAGGCTTAGAGTCGACAATTAAGGTATGGAGAGTATTACCTTCATTGTTTTCAATATGTGATTTAATGTGTTTAAAGCTGATTTAAGGGTTTAGGGATTTTGAGTATTGAATTGTTGTTGCCTTTCTGGTGAGTTAATGAGTTTGAGGGATTTGAACTGATGGTCTGATAGGTTTGAGGCTGATTTGGGAGTAAGGGAAATTAGGCCTTCGTTGCCAAATCTGTTGTTGAGGTTGTTTAACCGCATAGGGTAATTGATTGTGAGAACTTTAATGATTGTGGGGTATTTGTAAGGATTTATGGGAATTGAAGGCGTAAATATGATATGGGATTGGCCTAATAAGTCGTAGATTTTGTGCATTTATCGCCGTAATACCTTAGGAATGATTTAGGGATGTTTTTGGGGAATTAGGGAAGGAAATCGTGTGGACTTTTGGGATGGTTTTACTACTGGTGTGTAACAACGATTTGCTGTAATCGTGAGTTTGCACAATGAATGAATGCTTCGCACGGCGAACATTCGCCCCAGACTCGCACTACGAACTTGCTAGCGAACGTAGTAGAGTTTCGCGAATTATGTTCTGGTTCAGTGATGTCTTGATGTTTGATGTTGTGATTTTCTTGATGAGTTACTATGAGTATAGTTGTGATTCCTATGTGATTAATACATGACCGTATGATGAGTACCCATGAGTATAACTGTGATTCCTATGTGATTAAATGAATGTATGATGAATTACTATGAGTATAGCTGTGATTCCTATGTGATTAATACATGACCGTATGATGAGTACCCATGAGTATAACTGTGATTCCTATGTGATTAAATAAATATATGATGAATTACTATGAGTATAACTGTTATTTCTATGTTATTAATACATGACCGTATGATGAGTACCCATGAGTATAATTGTGATTCTTATGAGGTTAATACATGATTGCGTGATGAATCCCCATGCAGGACTGTGATGATTTGTGACATTGATTCCATGAGGTTTTGATGATTCTATGATGACATGATTATTATGATGATTTTGATAAATAATGATGCACCTAATGATTTTACTAAGAGGATGATGTTGACGTGTGCATCATGCATTCATATGCATTCCGGACTTCGGTCTAGAACCTTGATTATTGTGGCTTCAGTCCCATTGTGCGGATGTAAGGTATTTTGTTGTGCTCCGGTTCTCGTGTAGAATCGATCCTACTGTTGTGGATCTATGGAGGGTTGATGACCCAGTGTCCATCGAATTTTGTTGATTGGTACCACATGCACGAGTCTTGTTGCATTTGCATTTATGTGACAATTTGGTGTGATTTATAATGTTGTGGCCTTTGATGTTCCTTGATGATTATGATGATGTTGAATATGAAAATGATGTTGTTTTATATATTGATTCCTATATTGATTTTTATGAATCGTTTTACTCACCATGATTGTTTGAGTGTTGCCTCTACGTGGGTAACATGCAGATGACCAGGTTTAGCCGTGGATGTCGTCGAGGACTTTTTGAAGTTTTTGGGTCGTTGGCCATTATCGTTGACTTAGAGGGTCTTTCTCTGATAGTGTAACATCGGGTTGAGGTCTTTGAGTTAAACTATATTTTATTGAGTGTTTGTTATGTTTATTTATTTGCGGTGAAAAGAAAACTTTGGATTTGCCTTTTTGAGTTCCGCTACCTTTTGAGTAATATTTTGAGTAATTTTGAGAAAACCTGTTGTTTACGGAGCATTGACTATATTTGGATTATTGAGAAATGTGCACCCTTTTGAGATGATTTTATTGCATTCAATATTTTACTCTGATAAATATGATTGATTTTTCCATTATATTTGTGGGGTAGAAAAGGGTGTTACATTTAGTGGTATCAGAGCAGGTCGGTCCGTCCGGACAAGTTGTCTAATGTTAATTGTTCCATAGTATGCGACATGTGTGTGAAAACACTGTCGGTAAACGTTTGTTTTCTAACCTTTGCCTGCAGAAGTGGGAATGAAACAAGTGTGGAGTGGTGGCTCAGTGTGTCGATGAATTCTCTTATAGTTTGGTAAAGATGGTTTATGCCCCATCATGATTTTTGGTTGTTGTTGTACCCTAAAATTTGACCAACCTTTTCTTGTACTTGGCTTATGCTTCATCTCATTTTTAACATTTGCATTTGCATAACATTGTTCTTAGCAGGGGATCAAGAGTTATTGTGTCATTCAAGAGAAGGGTCTTATTGGCTTCAAGCTCAAGAAAAGGTATTTGTGCAAGCCATCAAGTGTTTATCACCATCATGGAAGGTTCAAAGCTCTTTGAAAGGAGAGATTGATATGTGGATGTTATCTCCTATCTTGGGGATCATCAGAGGATTGTCAAGGATTCATGAGGTCTTTATCTTGGAGAAGATATTGTCTACAAGCTCATTGATTACCCTAGGGGTCATTGTGGAGTTTGTTTGGTCATTGAATTCATCTGTAAAGAGGCACAATCAAAAGATATGGAACTAGGGTTTCATCTGGTCAACTCAAGGTCAACTATGGACTTGAGAAGGTTCAAGACTTGATTCTAAGTCACTTGAGTCATGGTAAGGCATCTTAAAGCATCTAGGATGTCATGATAAGATCAAATTAAGAGGATTCAAGAGTGCAAGAAGTTACTAATTTAGGGTTTCAGAGGTTTTCAGTGTAGAATCCCCTTCTTTAGTGCCCAACTCAAAGACAATTTACCCCATGATGTAAGCTCAATATCATTTTCATGAAAACATGAGAATTGTAGATCATCCTTTAAGCTTTCTTTTAAGTACAAGAACTCATCCATTGAGTTTGTACATCTCAAGTTATGATGCCAACAAGTTAAGGTCCTCAGATGAAGATATTTTTGGTCAACTAAAAGTCAACTCACTTCCAAGGCATTTTTGGCCTAGAATCAAGTTTCTCCTCAACTTCAAGTAAACATGAAAGTTTTTCTTCATACTCTTATCTTTCCAAAAAGTCCTAGAAGTCCTTTTTATAATTTTTTCATTTCAAGTTATGGACCTCACTAGGCAAGGGCATTTTAGGAAAGTTCATTTAGGTCATTTGTTTCAACGATCAATTTCATGAAGTTATGAACCTCAAATGCAATTTCAACCAACATGAAACTTGTGCCTAAGGGTCTTAACTCAAAATTGAACTCAAAATTCATGAGGATTGTTGAATCATGTGGCCATATGAACCATGTTATGGTGAAATTTTGGCTTTTGGTCATAGATTGAATATCTTACATTGCAAGTTACCTTTTGGTCTCATTTTTGAACTTTTCTACAACAATACATGATACAAAAGAAGTTTGCCACAAATGGACTAACATGAAGAGCCATAATGTGCCCCATTTTCAATTTTCTTACTTGAAATTTTTTGAATTCAAACTTGGAACCAAGGCATCATACATGATTCTAATTAATCATTTTCATATATACACCACATGTACTTCATTTTGCTAACCCAAAATAGAGGTATGAGAGGCTGTACCCGTGTGTGTATGTGAAGGAAGTTTTTTGGTATTTTTTTGGAATCACTTGAAAGAGCTATTATGGGCCTGCATGGAGTGTTCAAAGCCTTCATATAAAAGGATTTCAGTTGCCCTAATGCCTCCGATTGGACTGCTTGCGTAGGAGAAGAAAGAACTGCTCAGAATTTCATCACTTTTTCTCACTTTCGAATCTCATTTTTCTCTGCAAATCAACTTCAATTGGTGCTTGAATCTTCTTCATCAAACCTCAAGGAGTGGATTAGAAGCAAGAGATTGAAGCTTGCAAGCATTTCAAGAGCCAACGGAGCTGCTCCGTTCAGTAAGTTTTCACCTCTGATTTCTCTCATTCTAGGCATGATTTAGGGACATTTTGGGCTGCATCTGAAGCCCTACCTATGGTAGGCCATGTTTGAACCATTGTTGTGTTTGTTTGCTGAAGTTTCAAATCTTGTGCTCATTTATTCAAGCTTTCGATTCTCCTTATTTAGGAACCCTTTTGATGTTTAAATGGTAGATTCATAATCCTTATGAGGTTAGCTTTCGATTGGTACCAATTTCTGTAGTTTTTGTTGAGTTTTTGCACAACTCCGACGACCTATTGGCTGGAGAAGATGACCGGAGCCCTAGCTCCGGCGTCTGGTGCATTCTCTGATCAGAGCTGATTTGGCATGGTTTGAAATTCTGACCAGATGACTTGTCATGTTGTGATTTGGTTGACCATGCTTGCGTGTGAAGTTGAATCCAAGTCAGATTAATGAAATGGTGAGTTCATGTAATCTGATCTCGTTTGGCATTTGGGCCTTGGCAATTTGATATTGACACCCCCTTGTTTTCCAAGCCCAACGCGCCTTGTGAATGATTCAGTGTAATTTCACATTGCTGATGACACCTCCCTCTCTTATTTCTTTTATTTCATTTTATATCCTTTATCTGTTTTCATTTTCTATTTTTAAAAATAGTTTCAATTATCAGAAAATTCCATAAAAATGTTTTCAATTATTTCAAGATTTTATTTAATTTTCTATTATTTTTTTTCTGTTTTTATTTTTATTTTCCATTTAATTTCAATTTTGTAATTAGTTGACTTTTATGTGGTTTACCTTGCATAGTCTTGATTGTTTGGACCTCAATTCTCTATCTCCAATGACCATGGCCTCTCCCTCACCTAAATAAGGTATTGAGGTATTCTTGAGGATGATTTTGAGTGATTTTCTATCATTTTTCATTTGACTTTGTTTTGACTTTTCTTGTCCCTTGATAATTGATTTATTTGGTGATGCCTTGAGATAAGTTTGACCTAGTTCCTTTGGGAAATGACTTTTATGGATCCCATATTCACCCTATGAGTCTTGATGATTTTTTATGACATGATTGAGGTGATGGTTCTCTGATTTTAGGTCATACACTTGTGTAACTTGTTTTACAAGTTACTTGGAAGTTAGGCATTTCCACTTGTTTCTAAGTGTTGAATTAGTGATTGAATCTTGTTTCTTTCACTTGCCATGACTTGGTTATTGTTTGTACTTTGTTTCCAACCTTGATTTGAGCTTTCCTCTCTTGGATTCTCTTCTGCCCATTGTGCTTTGATCCTCATTCAAGATGATTTGGTGTTCAAGTTTATGCTTTGAGTTTATCTTGAATAATGGATCACTTTTAGCACTTGTTTGTGCTTTTCTTTTGCATGATCAATTTGAATTGTTTAGTTGAGATACTTTATATGTGCTTGCTGCCCAAGCTTCTTTCTCCCATCTTCTCTTTGATCATGGCCTTTTGGTTTTTCTTTTTGTTTAGCTTTTACTTAAGTGATGGATGTTTGAATGGTTGTAGGAGTTGTTACTTCTCCCTTTTCATCTCACTCTTTTTTGACTTGTTTAAGTCGACTTGTTTGAATCATTTGCTTTGTTTATCTTGAATTCCATCTTTGAATCTTTGCACATCATGTTTGCATTGTTTTTGACTTGTTTAAGTCAACTTCTTCTCATTTCTCATTTCATCTGTGATTGAATTATCTGTTGTTTACTTGGTTTTGCCTTGATCCCTTAGAATTCCTAGTCCCTCTGTTTAAGATGGGAGTAGGAGAGACATTAGGTGTTCAATCCTTTGCATGATAACATTAGGATAGATTTTTCCCCTCTTGATCCCAAATTTAAGAGCATTGTGCATGATAACATTAGGGTTCAGTTCCCCTTAGAGTTTGTGTCTTCTCTTCTAATATGATAATCTCTTAAGACACTTAATAAAGGATAATAAATATTGTACACTACGAGCCTTAAGTACTTGAGGAATGATAGTTAGGGGGCCTCCTCTCAATCTGTCTAGAGTGTTTAGCGTATGCCTTTTGGGCGATATGCGACGCATTCACTCTCAAGTCATAGTCTTTAGTGCAACATGAGTTACAAACTTAATTCAATTCACTTCTTCATAAAAAACACAAAATAAAACATCAAACCTTTTTATCCTTCGGGATTGTTTCAATCATTTTCAGAAAGAGTGTGTCAAGTCTTGGTTCTATCGCAAACAGACATCGTCCTTAACTGCTAGAACGAAGCTTTAACCCTACTCAGTTAAAACACTTGAATTAACTAGTGGTAGTGTTAGCCCGAACTACGTTTGCTCTGATTTCTCGTACCAGACGAGGATACGTAGGCACAAGACGGCGATGTCTTGGCGAGCAACCTTCCCCACCTTCACCCGTAGTTTTGCGAACTACGTTGGCTCTGACTTTCCCATTGCACGAGGGAATACGTAGGAATAGAGCGGCGATGCTCTATCGAGTCTCTTTTATTTTATTTTGTCCTTTTGAGCCAACCTTTTGATAGATTAACACCCTTTTATATAGATAACAAGCGTGGATCCCTTGAGTACAACGGACGTGAAGGGTGCTCATACCTTCCCCTTGCGTAACTGACTCCCGAACCCAAGATTTGGTTGCGATGACCTTGTCTTTTCCTTTTTTCGTAGGTTTTTTCTGATCGTTTCCTTTCCCTCTCTTTGGGATAAATAACAAACGGTGACGACTCTTCTATCTTTACCGGCCCTTTTTCGCAGTAGCGACAGGTGTTTATTGACAAATTGAGGAACTGATCACCCTTAATCTCTTGTTGATAGTAGACGGAGTCATGTTGGATGGGATAGACGTGTCTTGCAAGCTTAGATGGCATGTGAAATGAATTCTTTTTGAGTTAAGCTAAGTGCTTACAGATTTTTTTGGTGAGTCGGTGCAGGATGGTGCTTAGATGTTTATTTTGAAGGAAACTTTGAGTGTTAATAAAATGGGGAAGTTGGTGGTGTGCCAATTATTTGTGATTATCCGAAAGTTTTTCCTGATGAGATAAGTGATTTACCGCCGAAACGTGAAGTGGAGTTTACGATCGACCTAGTTCCTGGAACTAGTTTGGTAGCGATGGCTCCATATCGTATGTCCACACCAGAATCAAAGAAGTTGAAGAATCAACTTGAAGATCTACTTGAGGAGGGGCTCTTTTATCCGAGTGTGTCACTGTAGGGTGCACCAATTTTGTTAGTTAAGAAGAAATAAGGTTCTGTGAGGCTTTGTGTGAATTATAGACAATTGAGCAAGGTGACTATCAAGAATAAGTGTCCACTTCCAAGGATTGATGGATCAGTTGGTTGTTGCAAGTGTGTTCAGTAAGATAGATTTGAGATCTGGGTATCATCAGATTCGTGTGAAGGTTGAAGATATTCAGAAGACTACTTTTAGAACGAGGTATGAACATTGTGAGTATTTCGTGATGCCAATTGGTGTGATTAATGCACCATGTGTATTTATGGAGTATATGAACAGGATTTTCCATCCTTATTTGGACAAGTTTGTGGTTGTGTTCATTGATGATATTTTGATATATTCGAAGAGTAAAGAGGATCATGCTGAGCATCTGAAAATTATGTTATCAGCGTTGAAAGAGAGGCAGTTGGATGCAAAACTATCAAAGTGTGAGTTTTGGTTGTAGTAAGTGAGTTTCCTTGGTCATGTGATATCGAGTAGAGTTATTGCAGTTGATATGTCGAAGGTTGAAACTGTATTGCAATGGGAAGCTCCAAAACCTGTTTTTGAGATTAGAAGTTTTCTTGGGTTGGCAGATTATTATCAAAAACTCATTGAAGGATTTTTCCAAGTTATCTTTTCCATTGACGCAGTGGACTAGTGTTGTACCCCAGAATTTGACCAACCTTTTCTTATACTTGACTTATGTTTCATTTCATTTTAGCATTTGCATTTGCATATCATTGTTCTTAACAGGGGGTCAAGAGGTGTATTGTGCCATTCAAGAGGAGAGTATCTTTGGTTTCAAGCTCAAGAAAGAACATTTGTGCAAGCCATCAAGTGTTCATCATCACCATGAAGTTGTCTTGAGCTCCTTGAAAGGAGAGGTTGGTGTATGGATATCATCTCCTATCTTAGGGATCATCAAGGGGTTTTCAAGGACTCATGAGGTCTTTATCTTGAAGAAGACATGTTCAATAAGCTCATTGAGTACCTTAGGGGTCATTTTAGAGCTTGTGTAGTCATTCAATTCATCTGCAGGAGCCACAGTCAAAAGATATGGAACTAGGGTTTCATCTGGTCAACCCAAAGTCAACTGTGGACTTGAGAAGGTTCAAGACTTGGTTCTAAGTCATAAAAGCCATGGGAATTCATTTTGAAGCATCTAAGATGTCATGATTAGATCAAATCAAGAGGAATCAAGAGTTCAAGGAGTTACAAAATTAGGGTTTCAGAGGTTTTCAGTGTAAAATCCCCTCTTTAGTGCCTAACTTCAAGGACAGTTTACCATATGAGGCATGTTCAATCTCTTTTTCATGAAAACATGATACTTGTAGGTCTCTGTTTTTTATGGATGTTTGCAACTAATGTCGCACTAGAGACTATGACCTGAGAATGAATGCGTCGCATGTCACCCAAAGTGTGCCATACTAAACATCCAGACTATTGAAAAGAAACTCTCCAACAATCCTTTCTCAGATAGCTTAAGGCTCGTAACGTACGAAGTCAGTTAACCTTTATTACTGTATTTTGATTTGTTTGAAGATAAGAAGAGAGAACAGGCTCAACTAAGGGGAAGACTATCAAGTCCTAATGTTGTCATGCCAAGGATTCATCCTATGGTTGAAGTTTGAAACAGGGAACTCCTAGAAGTTATCATGCATAGGTCTCAACCTAAAGTTCTAATCATCACTTCTTCATCAAAGGAAGTGAGATTCCTAGGGGATCATGTCAATGATAAACAGAAATAGATAAAGCATCAGCTTAAACAGTAAACAGTAAACAAATGTAAAATGCATGCAATGCAAGTGAGGGAGGAAATGTGTGTGGGGCGTCAGCCTCCACAAGCTCATCTCAACCTCAAGCCAGATATGAATAAATGCATTCATACAGAATAAATAACATGCCATCAAGCAAAATAGACTGCAATCATACAGAGGAAATAACATGCTATCAAGCAAACACAAACCACATAGGCAAGGGAGCTGGGCTCTACCGAATACCCGCAAGCAAAGCCATACAGTAAAATACAAGCAGAGGGAGCAACTCAACCTCTAGTGCAATCATGCTCCTAGCTTACATCAGTCTAGATATGGACTTATTCTAATGCATCAAGCAAGTCAAACAAGGCACATCAGTACAGAAAAGAAAACAGACAAGAAAAGAAAGCAAATCAACAGCTTCCACAGCTTCACAGCAAAGCAATCTTCTGACAGCATCTCAGTCATCAGACTTCAACCACCCTTCAAGGCTATCACCTTCAATAGCAAGTATTAACTTGCTCCTCCAAGGTTTCAACCCATCAAACATAAGTATCAACTTGTTCTCTCTTTTCCAAGCTTCAGCTCTTCATTCAATTCCACCCTCAGGCTTCACTCCTAACTACAAGTATCAACTTGATTCCTTCAGGCTCTCCATGCATCAATGTAAGTTTTAACTTTATCCTTCATTCCTCAAGCCTTAGCTCTTCACTCAATCTCAATTGGATCTTCTTTACAAGTATCAACTTGGTCTTCTTGCTTCAGCTCTCTTTGCTTTACCAGTATCAACTTGGTCTTCTTCTCCTACAAGCTTCAACTTCTCAAGGGTAATCTCCAATCACACAGAAGTATCAACTCCATCCTTCAATCTTCTTCAATCAAGGAACTCCATCCTCTAACAAGGGAGAAAGATTCATCTATCAAGAGCAAAGTTTGGATGGTTGGTAGCAGAGTGAAGACCAAAGGTCACCACTAAGCATCCTGTCATCAGAGAAAGGGACCCTCAAAGGTTCTACCAATTTGCAAAGAGCCACACAACCTACCAAAGGAGGGATGAAGCCTTTACAAAGGGACCTTTCATCATAGGGAATAATGGAAGTGATCAACATCATCCATGTTTATGAAGGAAGAGAACTATTTAGAAGCTCTGCCTGCAAAACCCTAATCTTAACCTAATCAAAACTACACCAAAAGAAGGGAAGATCTTAAAATCCAAGCCTCTTCAAGCCATCCAATGCATCTTCAACTTGCCTTCATCATCATCCAAGAACAAGAGAAACAAAACCCTAATCTAAGGGAACTAAAGATGTTAATCTAGTTGAGTTAGTGCCTTAGAATCATCTAAAACTAGCACCTAAACTAAAATCAATCAAAAATAGTAAACTATATTATAAATTTCTACAAAAATTCCTAAGGGGTCCTAATTCAATTAAGAATGCCTCATACAAAAACCAGGGACTAAATCATCTATTAAGTCCTACAATTAAGTCCTAAATCCAAAGGTATCAACCATAAACCCTAAAAATGGAGCTTCTAAAGGTTTCAACCTAAACTACCACTTATATTCATCACAAAAATGTGAGAAAAATCTATGGGGATCATGAACATCTATGCTAACTACTCACAAAAAATAAAGATCAAAATCATCATCACATGATCACACAATATTCCACAAGATCAAGTATCAAACATGACTATTTTAATATCAATTAAAATGTGAAAATTCCCATAAAATCAGAAAATGCATGAAATAAAAATATTTTTTTATCTAAAAAATACTAGATTCAATCATGAATCTAATGCAAAAAGAATGGGGTCAATTGGATTGTTTTTCAATTTTTTATGATTTAATCATGAACCATGTATAAAATGAAAAATTAAAGAAAATCCAAGAAAAATAATAAATGCACGGTGCAGATAGTAGTAGACATCAGTTCAATTCATGGATTGGGCCATCAGGGGGTGCAGGTATCAACCAATTCACTAAGCCCATAATCAGCAACTAAATGAAACGATGCATTTCATTAAAACTCAGACTCTTCACAAATTGAAATCCATTTGTGGCCATTGGATCACTTCTCCAATAAAAGGTCCACCTAAATCCAAGGGCTCTAAAGTCATCTTCAACCTTTTGAATCTCTGAACCTCGCGCGCAGCTCCGGCCACCACCAGTGGTTCTCCGGTCATCATCCTCAACCCTAACTCTCTCTAGGATCCTCCATTGCAAGTGGTCTATACATGAAACTTGTCCCAAATTTCCTCACGAATTCATTCATGCCCTTTATTCTCTCTGAAACCTCAAGATTCGCAAGAACCAATTCTCAACCGAAAATGGTAACATCCTTAATTGGTCACTAATTCTCAAATTAGCTATCTGAAAACCTTCCTACACCGTTCTACAATGCATCTAACATCCTAATTCCTATCGATTCTACCTAAAACAAGCCAGAGATCAAAGGTTACCAACCTGAAAATTCCGCGTGCACAGAAGTAGCAAGACCTCAAATCAAGCCCTCAAATGCTCTAGACTCCTTCAGTGAATCACTTTCAAGCTTCTGTATGCAATAGAATTGATTGAAATGGCTTCAACTCTTGGATTCGAACCTGAGTTGCAGGTGGAGAAATCTGAGCTCAAGAACACCAATCAACCACTAATTCCCTTTGATTATGATCTGGAATCATTCCCTAGCATCCATGGAAGAGATTGCAATCAAGAAAATGGATGGAAAGTGAGTGAAATGATGTAACCGAATTCAGTTGCAAGCAATGAAATCTCAATCTCAATCTCTGCTCTCTCCTTCAATCATCACCAACCTTTCATCTGAACCTCTTCTACTCAATATATAGAACATGTGCGGATGATCTAGAACCCTCTAGATCCTTCTAATGAGAAATCCAATCTCTCATGACATGAGAAGTTCACTTATATGCCATGGTGTGCACAACTCTGCAAACAGCTTGAAATCAATCCCATTCCCTTCCAATTTCTCCCCTCATGACATTTTGGAAGTGTTTGGCTTGCAAGGGATCTTGGTTATGCCTTGCATTTGAGTTTTGCAAATGTTACTTAAGATGTAAGTAACTACTTTTCAAAGCAAGTCCACAAATTACACCTCAACTCAAAAATGTGGCTAAACCAATATTCTTAAAATTCTTTTCAGAGTCAAAATGACCTATTACATGCCTTGGTTTGGATGTGTAGATCAAAAGTATCAATTTCCAACTTTGGTTCATTTAACTTATACCCTTATTTTAGGTCATTTTTGCAACTTTGAGCTACAAGCATTTCCAACATCTCATGACCTCTTTAATAGCCTTAAAACATCATTTTGAACAAGTTTGATGTTTAACATTTTCCCATTTGAAGCTTGGAAATAGGAGTTATGGCCTTATGGTTGAAATGACCTATAATCTCCAAATGACCAAAATACCCTTGACTTGTCAAAGCCATAACTTGAGTTCTACAAATCCTATCAAGGTCTTCTAGTACTCTCTAAAAATCTAAGAGGATAAGGAACAACATTCATGTTGACCAAAAATTCATAGGAATCATCCTTCTATGGAAAAAGTTTGATGCAAGTTGGGTAACTTTCAAGCCCCCAAATTCACATACCTCAGATGACCTGTAACTTGTCAAAGTCATAACTTGAGTTCTACAAATCCTATCAAGGACTTCTAGTACTCCAATTAAATCTAAGATCAAGCTATACAACATTCATGTTGGGGGTAAGATGAGATGACAATCACATCTTGAGCTACATTGCCTTGAAGATAGGGATCAAACTAGGGGATTTTACACTGTCAAGCCTTAGAAACCCTAGCTTGAAACTTCTCAAACTCTTCAATCATGATGATTTAACCTTGGAATAATCCTTATAACCTCTCAATGCATCACTCCATGATCACATGGCCTTTTAATTAGGTCTCAACCTTATTCAAATCATCAGTTGACTTAGGGTTGACCCAGTCAAACCCTAATTACACCACTCATGGCTGAGTCTTCTTAATCTTGCACAATGACCTGTCTAGGCCTCAAAGTGATCTTCAACACTTCTCATGAGCTCTCTCAAGACCTCAAGTCCAACTTCATGGCTTCAGAATCATCTGATGGCTTTCCACAACTCTCAAGTTAGGAGACCCACACTCTTGGTTTCAACCATTCTCTCTGAGGATCTTTTAACTTCTCTGACAAGGATATCAACCCCTGAACACCTGAATAACCTTCTTAGCTAGCTTCAAACTCTTGTGTAGATCTTGATTGGTACTCATACCTCTTGATCTCCTGCATACATGTCAATGAAATGCAAATGATAATGCTAATGTAAATGAAATGAAACATAAGCTAGGTAAAGAAATGTTGGGCAAATTTTGGGGTGCAACAACTGCCCCTATTCAAGCGGCTTGGACCTGACTGGGTGAGAAGCTAACGGCTCTCAAACAATCAAGGTACGAGACGGTTGAATACCAACAAACCCGGAAATTTGCCAACTGAACAAGTACACGGTACTCTGATGGGGCAAATCTTCGAAAACTGAAATATTAGCTGCACGACAACTAGCTGGGGAATCGGTCACACGGCAACCGGTAATACACGGTCGATCATGCCGTCAGGCCTCAGGATTCCTCGGGACTCATCAGGTCAACAATCAAGTTAATCATGCCATCGGGCATTCAGAGAAATTTTCGGGCGTCAGCCGAACTTCATCACTAAGTCGGGAATAGAATTCTCAGTCAATCATGAACCAATTGGGGATATCCAAACTTCTGCCATCAGGCACTCCGCATCAGCTGAGAGAACTGCTTCGTTAATACTGTTGGACTTCAATCATCAAGTCTTCAAGGGAAGTTTCAACTTCGCTGCTCAGAAACCTGCTGGGGATGACGCATCTCCGCTGGGGATTCTGGAGAACTATCAGGTTACTCTGCTTCGGGGTCTAGAAATCATTCTGGGTGAACCATCTTTGCTGAGGAAATCAAGAATCATCTTGAACAAATAACTCCGTGGGGACTTCAAGAATCATCCTGAACCAATAACTTTGCTGGAGATTTCAGGAATCATCATGAGCAAACACTCTGTCGGGGACTCTAAGCAGCAACTTGATCCACCCAACTCTTTCGACTTCGCTGGGGATTTTAAGAATCATCTTAAACGAGCGCCTTCGCTGGAAAATTCAAGAATCATCTTGGGCAAACGACTTTCGCTGGGGGGTTCAAGAATCATCTTAAGCAAGCGACCCTGCGGAGGAACACCTGCAAAACAAGAACAGTAACGACCTAGCTCATGTTTAGTATGCATATGCTTTGACAACGGCGCAATGCTCCACACGGTGGAAATGCTACGCGTTTTTTTTTGGGTAAATGCTATGCAATCATGAAAAATGCTATGACCCCATCAGCAAAATAAATGCTGAAGGGAAAATCCTCCTATCAAGGAGACAGAACCACTCTGGTAGAGGAAGGAATCATCCCGCCGAGGAGAAGAAGTCACACCAATCTCAATCGGACTCCGCCTGGGGACATGAACTTCAGTCGACTGCTTCAGGGGAACGAAGCTCTACGAGAACCTGGACCTGCTGAGGAAAGCGATGTCAATCGCAGAAATAAACTGCATAGTATTTGCAGCAAAACCTTCCTGGAGATAACAACTCCGGTGGGGAAACACAGCATCAGCTATTCAACATTCTACTGGGGAAAACCAATCATGGCCCAAACGGCTTCCAAGGACTCGGCTCTCTTGGGGATCTACAAATTCGGCTGGGGAAGAAGGAATCGTCCTGCTTACAGGGGAGAGTACAACTCTGAGGGGAATTTCAATTCTCCTGGGGACTTCAGTCCTGAACTATCAATTGCTGCACCCTTCAGTATGTGACTCAGCTGGGGAGATGACGACCCTTCGGGATGCATCTGATTGGGGAGAGAATCTTCTCTGCCTGGGGGGACATATCAATGCTTGACGATCTCATGCTCAGACTCTATGGGGATAGGCTGCTGAACTTTGCTGGAGAGGAAAGAATCATCCTGCTTGGGGGCGCATACGGCGTACTGCCTGGAGTATGCTACACCTACAACAACATAAACAAACGGACAAGACACCCCTCTCAAAGGGACCTATCAAGGTTATCATCTTGTGACAATACTCAAGTAATTCATTGTTTCAACAATCAGTGGCCTAGGCCAGTAAGTTTATGTATGCGCATTTTACCAAAAACATTGGCGTTCTTTTCCGTAAACAAAACAGGTAAATGCTAAACAAACAAACAGAATTGCTGAATAGTATACATTTTATTTATAACGAACCCCTGAATGGGTAAAAATGTTTTACAACAGAGGCAAGCTCCTGGAATGAGGAAGCCGCGCAAATATAAAACATAAATATACATCAGTATATACACATGTCGGCAATGAGGCGTAGACGAACACCATGAGTTGATCCCTCTATGACCCACTCGACTTCGATACCTCTCCGACGCTTCAGCTTCAGAAGAGATTGATTCAGATAAACGGCCCTCAGGTCTCCCAAACCACTAAACAATGAAAGTCTCCACGCGGAACGCATTCATTTGCTTTTTCAAAACCCTAACTTTTGCCTGAATCGCCCTTTCGGGTTTTCGATTCACCAGGATATCCTTTTTTGCCAAAGTCGCCCTTCCGGGTTTTCGACTTTGCGGGTGTACATTCTTTTCTTTTGTATCCCTAATTTTTGCCCGAACCTTTGGTGGTTCACCGGGATGCCCCATTTTTGCCTGGATATTCTTTTTCTTTCCAGCGGGTCATTTTTTAAGCAAAGTATTTTTTAACTGCGTCCGCGTTCACCGGGGATGCAAAATCTTCGCCATCCATCGTGGATAACAACAAAGCTCCTCCCGAGAAGACCTTGCTGACGACGTACGGACCTTCGTAATTAGGAGTCCACTTGCCCCGGTGATTGGAGTGTGGAGGAAGAATCTTCTTCAGGACGAGATCACCCGTCTGAAAGCTTCTAGGACGCACCTTCTTATCATAAGCTTTCTTCATTCTGCTTTAGTACAGACGACCATACGCAATCGATGCTAACCTCTTCTCGTCCATCAGGCTGAGTTGGTTTAGTCGGTTCTTAATCCATTCTGCCTCTTCGAGTTTCACGTCAACCAAAACTCGCAAAGAAGGGATCTCCACTTCTAACGGTAGGACAACTTCCATACCGTACACTAAGGAGAAAGGAGTTGCCCCGGTTGATGTACGTACCGTCGTACGATAACCGTGCAATGCAAATGGCAACATCTCGTGCCAATCCTTGTAGGTCACAACCATCTTCTGTACAATCTTCTTAATGTTCTTATTGGCCACTTCAACGGCGCCATTCATCTTCAGCCGGTAAGGAGATGAGTTGTGATGTTCAATCTTGAAACTCTGGCACAGCTCCTTCATCATCTTGTTATTCAGATTCGAACCATTATCAGTAATGATCCGCTCGGGAATTCCGTAACGACAGATGATGTCCCTCTTTATGAATTTAGCCACCACCTACTTGGTCACATTAGCATATGAGGCCGCCTCCACCCACTTGGTGAAGTAGTTGATAGCCACCAGAATGAAGCGATGACCGTTAGATGCAGTGGGCTCGATCTTGCCTATCATGTCGATGCCCCACATGGAGAACGGCCACGGGGAGGACATGACATTTAACGGGCACGGCGACACATGAATCTTATCAGCATAAATCTGGCATTTATGACATCTCTTGGCGAATTTAAAGCAATCCGACTCCATCGTCAGCCAGTAGTATCCTGCTCTCAGGATCTTTCTTGTCATAGCATGCCCGCCGGCGTGCGTACCAAATGTGCCTTCATGGACTTCTTCCATGAGCATACTCGCCTCTTTCTCATCTACACATCTGAGTAGCACGAGATCGTGGTTTCTTTTATACAAAACTCCATCAGGATTGAGATAAAAATTTCCAGACAACCTCCTCAGAGTCTTCTTATCCTGGGTTGACGCTCCCGCCGGATACTCCTTAGTCATAAGGAAGGTCTAGATATCATGGAACCATGGTTTGCCATCGGAGGCTTCCTCGATCGCAAAGACGAATGCAGGTCTATCAAGACGAGAAAGGACAATTCTTGGAGCTTCATTCCAAAAATTGACTTTATACATCGAAGCCAACGTGGCTAAGGCATCAGCCATCTGGTTTTCTGCTCTGGGCACATGATGGAGTTCCACTCGATCAAAGAACGGAAGTAGCCTTCGGGCATAGTTCATGTACGACACCAAATTTGATTGACGAGTCTCCCACTCCCCTTTAATCTGGTTGATCACAAGTGCCGAGTCACCATATACATCTAGGTTCTTGAATCTCAAATCAATTGCTTCTTCTAGCCCCATGATGCATGCTTCGTACTCCGCTTCATTATTGGTGACTGGAAACGTCAGTCTCGCAGTGAACGGGATGTGGGATCCGTGGGGAGTCGTGATGATTGCCCCAATGCCACTTCCATAGGAATTAACCGCCCCGTCAAATATCAATTTCCACTGGGATTTCCTATCTGGACCCTCGTCGGGCAACGGTTCATCACAATCTTTCACTTTGAGAAACATGATATCCTCATCGGGGAATTCAAATTTCATCGGCTGGTAATCCTTGATCGACTGTTCGGCTAGGTATTCAGACAATACGCTCCCTTTGATGGCCTTCTGGGAAACGTACTGAATGTCATATTCCGTCAACACCATTTGCCATCTGGCAATCCTTCCCGAAAGCGCTTGCTTCTCGAAGACGTACTTGATCGGATCCATCTTCGAAATTAACATGGTGGTGTGATTGAGCATGTACTGTCGTAAACGTTTGGCAGCCCAGGCTAGCGCACAACACGTCTTCTCCAGCATCGAGTAGCGAGATTCACAATCTGTGAATTTTTTACTCAAATAGTAAATGGCATGCTCCTTTCTGCCCGTCTCGTCGTGCTGGCCGAGAACACACCCCATACTATTCTCAAGAACTGTCAAGTACATGATTAAGAGCCTTCCGGCCACTGGGGGTATCAAGATAGGAGGTTCCTGCAGATACTGTTTTATCTTATCAAATGCCCTCTGGCAATCCTCGTTCCAGATAATCGCCTGGTCTTTTTTCAGCAGTTTGAACATCGGTTCACACGTGGCCGTGAGCTGAGAGATAAACCTTGCAATGTAGTTTATCCTGCCCAGGAACCCACGAACTTCTTTTTCTGTTTTTGGCGCTGGCATTTCTTGTATGGCTTTTATCTTCGCAGGATCAACCTCGATGCCTCTTTTGCTCACGATAAACCCCAGTAGTTTTCCCGACCGTACTCCGAAAGTACACTTGTTAGGATTCAGCCTCAACCTGAACTTCCTAAGCCTCTCAAAAAGCTTCAGCAAATTGACCAGATGCCCTTCCTCCGTTTGGGACTTCGCAATCATGTCATCAACATATACTTCAATCTCATGATGAATCATATCATGAAACAAAGTAACCATTGCTCGTTGGTAAGTGGCCCCTGCGTTCTTCAGACCGAAAGGCATTACCTTATAGCAAAATGTTCCCCAAGGTGTAATAAACGTAGTTTTCTCCATATCCTCCAGCGCCATCTTGATCTGATTATAGCTGGAGAAGCCATCCATGAACGAAAACACGGAGAACTGAGCTGTATTGTCGACCAACACATCGATATGAGGCAGCGGGAAATCATCTTTAGGGCTCGCCCTATTCAAATCCCGATAATCGACGCACATTCATACCTTACTGTCCTTCTTCGGCACATGCACTATGTTGGCGACCCACGGAGGGTAAGTAGTGACCGCTAAGAAGCCAGCATCAAGCTGTTTCTGCACTTCTTCTTTGATCTTGACGGCCATATCTGGTCGTGTCCTCCTAAGCTTCTGCTTAACGGGAGGACAATCTTCTCGCAGCGGCAAGTGGTGGACCACGATGTCAGTATCAAGTCCGGGCATATCCTCGTATGACCAAGCAAAGACGTCACCATACTCTCTTAGCATCTCGACCAATCTCTGCTTGACATCACTCTGTAATGCAGCCCCTATCCTGACATTCCTGACAAGTTCCTCAGAACCCAGATTCACGATCTCAATCTCTTCCTCGTGAGGCAAAATAACTTTCTCTTCTTGTTTCAACAAGCGGGCCAACTCTTCGGGAAGGTCTTCGTCCTCATCAATCTCTTCTTCGGCTTGATAGATCGGGCAATCGAAGTCGAAGTGAGTCGTAGAAGGTCCAGAGTCGATGTCATCTGCTATGTGGATTCTGCAATAACAAGGGTTAAGCTTAAAACAAGGATATGCAGGTTAGCACAAACCCCATTGCCATTTTATTGTTTTTCAAAACAAATATAAAACAGGAATAACAGAGATCACAATATTTGAATACGAAGAAAAACGCCTTTTGATTTATTGATAAAATGCATGTACATAATCAAACGAGGCCCTGACAATAAAACCACTATGCCCCAGGTAGGACATAGGGTTGTACAACGATTGGAAAAAGTAAATCATTACTCTTTGCTTGTCATCTGGATGATATCCTTGACAAACCAGTTGTTGAGGCTCTCGCCTGGCTTGCTTGGCTGGATCCAAGAGTCTAAGTCACAGTCGCTATCTCCGCTGTCTTCAAACACCGCGTTGACACTTTCAAATATCACCCCGCCACTGGTAAACTGGATCGGCCCTTTACCTCGCGACGCATTGCTAGAAGAAGAGGCTTCAGCCGCAGGAGAATATCCCAACCCAAACTTGTCTTGCTTGTTAGGTATCTCCAAAATTCTCCCCCAGCCTGGGATAGATCCGGCCTGGACAACGGCCCGGGCTGCCTTGAAGGAAGAGAGAGTCATCTCTAGCTTTTCAGTGACTACAGGAGCTACGTCCTTGACTTTAACAGCTTCGAACGCTTGGCATAGGGTTTCGTGGATTTCCCCATCCATCTCAACATACTTGAAGGACGACAAATGGCTCACCATTATGTCTTCCTCGCTACAAATAGTCACGATGCTACCTCCGACAGTGTACTTGAGCTTCTGGTGCAACGTGGAGGTCACGGCACCAGCAGAATGGACCCATGGCCGGCCCAAGAGACAGCTGTAGACAGGCATGATGTCCATAATGTAAAAGACCGCGTTGAATGTTTCCGGCCCGACTTGGATTGGCAACGTCACCTCCCCGAAAACATGGCGTTTGGTTCCATCGAATGCTTTCACAACCAGATCACTGGGTGTGCAAATCACTCCGCGAGTATCTAACTTCATTAACGCCTTCTTCGGAAGAACATTGAGCGACGACCCAGTGTCTACCAACACGTGAGACATAATTGTTCCCCTACACTCTATCGAGATGTTGATCGCGACTTTCTATGTCTAATACAACCTAACTGCAAGTGCACAGTCTATCGCGTAGTAATAATAGATATCGATCCCACAGGGACTCGTAATCAAACTAGTGTTCTCGGGAGTTACTATGTTTAGCTAGGTAGAATATGTTTAAGGGAATAAGATTGTCACTAAAAGGGAACTAAGATTACTATTTAGATTATAATTGATTGAATCGATACATAGTAATTGTGTTCTTCAGGGATTTGATAAATTACTGGTGTATGAAATAATTTTCAAAGTTTATTTAAGCAGAAAATGGAGATTTGAAGACTCTCGTCTCACGATGGTTATTGACGCTAATCATAATCCTAAGGGCCAAACGTACACTTTCGTATCCCGTTCGGGGTTAAAATTATTTTTTGGAAATCTCTAAGTTCTAATTCATTTTAAAGTTTTTTCGCTGTTATTAAAACAAATGCCTAGTGTTTACTATCTGACCTTACCGCAGCTTTCGCTTGTTGGTTTGTATCTTAATTAATTTCCTACTTTCGTGGCAAAACTACTTTTAAATAAGTTCTCGCTTTCGCGACGAAGTTTATTCAGTGAATCAATTTTAAACACTCAGACCATAAATTACTTTTTGAAAAGAAAGTTTTTCAACCAGTGGTTATCAAATCCCATTCGAATTATTACTACATATCGATTACCTAAGTTTAGCTAGACATGGATTTGGGAAAGATAAAATATAAATAAGAATAATAAATAATAATTTGCATTATAATAAAACTGAAGTCGATCAAAATGAAAACCTGTAAATATGCCAATTGGCCTTTGGGCAGATCCTCCACAGATGTTGGCAGGATTCTGGTCTTTAGTGCCAATTTGATCGTACAATAAAATAGAAATTGCAGAAGAATGAAAATGGGAATACAGGAAAGGTAAAGAGAAACAAATAAGAACAAAACTGGAAAATAATGCTCTGGAAAGTAAATTCGGCAGCACTTCGTGGTATGAATGCAGCACCCCTTCTGAAGTCCCCTGCTTCCCTTTTTATAGAAGTGGAATCCCAACGGTTATCACTGAAGATGATGGACCTTGAGGCAGATAATTTAGGGAGTAGTGGTCCACTCTGTGGGAATTGGAACTGATCCTTTGACGTGTAATCTGAGTGGGGCATTTTTGCCTGCATGACGGTCGTCACAAGGTGTGACGGTCGTCATGAAGCTGTGACGGTCGTCACATCAGCAAAAACAACTTGCTGCGCTTTTCATTGTATTTTCACTCCTTTTTCGTCCATATTTCATCTGAGATTGCTTCTTTTCTTCATGTTGCCTTGTTTAGACGTGATCGTTGGATACCTGCAAAACATCAGACAAATACACGGAAATAACCCGAAATCGGATCGAAAACGGTTAGATTTTAGTTGAATTATGCATGAAAATATCTATATGATTTCGTGTTATCAAACTCCCCTAAGCTTGAATCTTTGCTTGTCCTCAAGTAAAACATGGAAAAGTCGGCAAGCACGAGGCAACTTCTTCGTTCGCAGAGTTTGGAAAAACCGGGATTCTTGGTAGGAACAAGACGAGTATCATGACGACACTGGACTACAAGTCTTCGGAGGTCTCCTTTTTATGCAAATCGGTCTCAGTCATGCTACTGTAGCTTGGTGTCAAGGTTCTCGCGGCAAGTTCACCCTGTTTGTTCTAGCGCAATCACATTAAGCCCGTTATCCGCACACTTTCATGGCAAGTCGACCTGTTAGCGAATATGATCTCATTTCTGTTTTTGATCTTCTTCATTGATCATAAGTTTATGTCATTGATTTTTCAATGAGTTTTTCGTGCCGTTGGGCTAAATGCTCGGGTGAGGAGCACCTAACTTAGAAGGAAACGTGTCTTATATTTTTGGGCTATTTAGCTCCCTTTTCATGATTTTTCATCTTTTTGGAGATCATACACTTATTTGCATCGGTCGCTCGCTTAGAAGTGTTCTAGGATGGTGCTGACTGCTTAGTATAAACTACTGGGGGTTGAGTTTGCGTAGACACTTGAGACTTTGGTACGCGTAGGTAGTGAAAACCGACTCGCATAAACTAGAGATCTGAGGTGTCAGGACGGTACTGGTTTTGTTAGAACTGTCGTTTCCTCGGAGTTTCAAAACTTGGTTTGAACTCAGGTGCATTCTCGTGATGCTTTTGCTTTTGAGGAACGAACGAAAATTTTTGTTTACGTTGAATAATGTGGGGATTGTTTGCGTAACGTGAAAAATATATAGACGAGCTTTATTTGCTAGAAATAGAGAGTGTAAAAATAGAAATTACAAAAATTCAAAGTGCAGTGAAATGGAAATAAAGGAAATAAAGGAAATTCAGAGCACAGTGGAATGGAAATAAGGCTCCGCTCCCACACTATCTCGATCAGTGTCCTCACTGATTCTTGAAGCATGCGAGAGGGAGATACAACTGAAAATGAAAATACAAATAACTGAAATATAGTAAACGATGAAGGAAAAATGGAAATCTAGTCACGGCCTCTGTCACGTCCGCGCTGGCGTCCTCTTGCTCTGGCAAGGGCTACTCTGTCCTCATAGCTCATAGCTCCGGTGTGGTAGACGGTGTCTCGGAGTCCTTCGACCTGCAAGGTCAGATTCGCTAGGCTCTCAGTGATCGTAGCCTGGCCGGTGTGAAGTTGTTGCATTTGAGTCTGGTGCCAAGCTTCGAACTGGTCAGCTCGCTGATTCTGCTGTTGCAGCATCGTGAGTATCTGTGCCTGCTGGTCTAGGGAGCGGCGGAGGTCCTCTTCTGTGTAGTTTGGCACGGGATGATGACGGCGGCGGCGGGAGGATGTACCTACGGGAGGAGGAGGCTGCGATGCCTCTGGCTGCTCGGA
Source organism: Lathyrus sativus (assembly GCA_963859935.3). NCBI lineage: Eukaryota > Viridiplantae > Streptophyta > Magnoliopsida > Fabales > Fabaceae > Lathyrus > Lathyrus sativus. The sequence continues at coordinate 38,962,728 of OZ012739.1, read as the reverse complement.
CCTGTCCAACTCAGCTTGGATTTCATCGTCGGAACCGTGAGTGTGGTCCTGAGTGGGAACAGCGGCAGCAGGAGGGGAAGTGAGGTCGAACAACCAGTTGGTACGGTCCTCTGGATGGATGCGGGTGCGGGACGGAAGGATGATGCTTCGGACGGTCTTGCCACGCACAACCGGATGGTATTTGCCGTCAGCTCGGGAGCGGATGAGATGGGAGGCTCTGCAGTGGTCGGTGTCAAGGAACACCGAGGGGATGGAATGGAGGTGCTGGAGGCGGTCGCCAAGGTTCAGCCCAAGTGCAATAGCGGTGACAATCCCGCCAAAGTAGAATGGCTTCGAGCCACGGTTGCAGTTGGCCTGAATGTGAGCCAGTAGAAACAGGGCAGCGTTGACAGGTTCATTGTTGAAGACGCAATGGAGAAAGAAAAGCTCTTTCGAGTTCACTTTGTGGTTGTTGTCTCTGGCGAAAATAGTGTTGCTCAACGCTCTGTGAAAGTACCGGATGGTTGGGTTATGGATATGAGTGGCGTGTAGGGAGTCCCAACCATCGGCATTGAGGCCGGTCAACTGATACCACAGCGCGAAAGCTTCGTGCTGGAACTGATTGGTGATGCGGCGATGAGCGTTGTCGCCGTGAGGTAGCTGTAGGATGCTGGCAATCTGATTTTGATTCACCTGATAGTTGACGCCAAACATTCGGAAGCATGCGACACCTGTGTGCTGGTTAAGTTCGCCGCTGGATGTGGCGTAAGTGAACGAACTCAAGAACTCAAGAGTGAGTTGTTTGTACGTTGGCTGTGGGTTGGTGCAGAGGTTCCAGATGTCTGCTCTTTGAAGCATCCAGGTTACACCTTCAAGGAGTCCGAGCTCCGTAAGTGATGGAAGGTGCGGGTAGTGAGTCGGCTGGAGCGACCTCTGATGAAATGCAATGTAGTTTGCTCGCTGTCTTTCGCCTAAGTCTCCTTCACTGAAGGTGATGTTACTGATATCTGGGGTTTCTGCATTCCTTGCCATTGTTGGAAGATGCAGAGGTTTCTGAGGTTTGGGGTTTTTCTGCAGAGAGGGAAAAACTGATAGAAGTGTGGTTTGGAGGTTGAATTTGGAGTTGAAATTTATAGTTCAATGTGGGGAGGACGAAAATTCGTAGTGGGGTAGGAGTTAGGATGATTGAAAGTGATAATGGGGGGAAGTGGAAGAGAACACGAACCCTGTTTTATCAGATATCAGTTTCTGACTGCGTGACGGTCGTCACGTAGGTGTGACGGTCGTCACCCGCGTGACGCTCGTCATGAGGCTGTGACGGTCGTCACAGCAGCAAAATCTGCAGAACCCAGAATTTTGCTCTGAGGGCGTACTCGTAGTGACTTTTAAGGCTTAGTATTTATACGGTGATGTAATATAACAGCCAACAAACAACAAATAATGCGAAAACAGAGTAATTGAATAAAAACTAGAATTGAAATAACATAGAATTGAAACAATTGTATGTAGTACATAAAGAAAACTAACAATGCGAAAAATCCAAATGATTAAATGAAACTAACTAGACTAGACTAAACTGAAACTACTGCTAAGAGCTAATAACTAATCTTTTCGTGCCTTTAACTCATCGAATTTCTGTGAATAGTAGTCGAGTTGGTCGCAGACTAGATCCATGAAGCCTACCAGTTCGCTGTGCATGCTTGCGATGTCAGCTTTTACATTAGTCAGGGCTGTATCGACGTCGTCCAATCTGAGTAACACGGCATCCATTTTGTCAGTGGTCTCCTCAAGGATAGGCTCAGGATAAGTATTGTAGTGTGGAGGAGTCGTAGGGTCTACTTCAGTTTCAGATGCAGCGTCCTCATAGTACATATAGTCGTGTGCCTCAGAGATGTGGTCACTGTCATACATATAGTTCTGGGGTGTTGACTGTGGTGAAGGAGGTCCCATAGGCTCATCCAATTCATAGAGCCAGTTGTCCTTGTTGTGGATGCTTGTCATCAGATGATCAGGCAGTGTGAATAGCTGTACTGGTTTTTCGTTAATAAGGTACTCATACGGTCCAGGTCCCATAGTTCCTAAGATGCGCCTGTTAAAGCAGAATTGTATGTTCATGGGTCGGATGGTACCAAAACGAGTGCTGGCATTTAAATGGAATCTAAGGCCAAGCTCGTGGGCAATCATTGTTACCAGGCCTCCTATAAGGATAGGTGTCTGAGGTTCCAGCGTGAGGCGTTTGAAAGATCTCATCATGAAAGGCACTGCATTTACTGTCCGTCCCTGAGAAGCACAGAACATGATGAATAACTCCTCCTTAGATATTGCAGTAATATTTTCTTCTTTTCCAAACAAGGTGTGAGCTAGTATCTTATGGAAGTATCTGAAGGCTGGGTTGTGTATGCCATCATTGTACATTCTGTCTGGTTCAGGGTGATAGTCGCCTGTGATTCTACCCCAGAATTGATCGAGTTCAAAATCAATATCATCATCTTCTGCACTGATGAACACATGCGGTCCGCTAGGGAATCCTAGGAGGTTAGCTAGTGACATCCGGCTATGGGTTTGGTCCATTCCAAACAATCGGAAGGTAATCAACTCTGTGCTGGATCCAAAACCATAGTTGGGTGTGTATCTGAAAGAACTAAGGAATTCATAGGTAAGATCCTTGTAGGTAGCGAAACGTGTTTTCAGAGCAGTGTTCTCCCAACCTAGTTGATTGAACAGGTATTGAATGCTATCTGTGATCCCTAGTTTATCCATAGTAGCCTTATCATAATACAGCGCTAAGGCGAATTCTCTTTCGGTCAGTGCTGCAAATCTTGCCTTTTGAGCGAGTCCTCAGAAGTGAACCTTCGTGAAGTCGTATTCGGCCATACTCGCAGGTAATTCGGAGAAAACAGAAGGAATGTTTTGAAGACTTTTTTATAAAAAAAAATCCTGAAAAGTTTGAAACAGGAAATTGAAGTCAGGATTTTTAGAAACGAAAAGCGGTAGAAACAAAAGACAAAAGAGGAAAAATAAAATAGAATATGAAAACAAACGAAAGTAGAAAGTAGTAGTAATTATAAGTTTAGAATTTTTGTTGGATTTTCAAAGTGGACTTTTAAAGAAAAATGAAATGCAATAACGAGGGAAATTTGGGTTGCCTCCCAGTAAGCGCTGTTTTTAACGTCTAAAGTCTGACGATAGCTTGGTGAGAAGCTATTCGGGTGTCTGAGCTGGAAGCTCAAGCAATGTTATATTGCTGACTTGAGGACTGTTGTCGTTCTTATTGTAATGTTTTAGACGTTGCCCGTTTACGATAAATGGTGCATTTGTCTTATCGGTAATTTCAGCAGCTCCACTCCGAAGTACTTTAGTCACTTCATAGGGTCCAGACCACCTAGATTTTAGTTTACCTGGGAAGAGTTTTAATCATGAATTAAAAAGCAATACGATGTCTCCCATACTGAATTGTTTCCTGATTGAACGTTTATCATGCCACTTTTTAGTTCGTTCTTTATAGATACGGGCATTTTCGTAAGCGTCTAATCGAAGTTCTTCTAACTCGTGTAAGTTCAAGATTTGCTTTTCTCCTGCCTCGGTGTAGTTGAAGTTGAGTGTCTTAATGGCCCAAAAGGCCTTATGCTCTAACTCTACAGGGAGATGGCAGGATTTACCGTAAACCAATTTATAGGGGGTGGTTCCTATTGGTGTCTTAAATGCGGTCCTATAAGCCCATAAAGCTTCTTGTAGCTTCGACGACCAATCTTTTCTTGAGGTAGCGACAGTCTTTTCCAAGATCTGTTTTATTTCTCTGTTCGAGACCTCTACTTGTCCGCTAGTTTGCGGATGATAGGGTGTAGCTACTCGGTGCCGAACTCCATATCTAGAGAGAAGTTTATCGAATATTCGCGATATGAAGTGAGATCCTCCGTCACTAATGACGAGTCTGGGTACACCGGATCTAGGAAAGATTGTGTTTTTGAAGAGTTTGATTACTACTCGTGCGTCGTTTGTTGGAGCAGCTATGGCTTCTATCCATTTAGACACATAATCGACAGCGACGAGTATGTAATTATTACCAAAATAAGGTGGGAATGGTCCCATGAAATCTATTCCCCAGACGTCGAAGATTTCTACCTCTAAGATTCCTTTCTGAGGCATTTCATCGCGTCGTGAGATGTTTCCAGTTCGTTGGCATCGATCGCACTTTTGCACAGCGATGTGAACGTCTTTCCAGAGATTAGGCCAGAATAAGCCGGCTTGGAGAATCTTAGCGCACGTCTTAGATGTACTAGCATGACCACCGTATGGTGCTGAGTGGCATTGGGAAATGATATTTTCTATTTCTTCCTTTGGGACACAGCGACGATATATGTTGTCGGCCCCTCTCTTGAAGAGTAGGGGTTCGTCCCAATAATAGTGTTTCAAATCGTGGAAGAATTTCTTCTTTTGCTGATAAGTAAGATCTGGTGGAAGCACGCCCGCAGCGAGGTAATTAACGATGTCAGCATACCAAGGTAATGTGACTTGGGCATAGACGGCTTCTACGGCTTTTTCGAATTCTGGATCTTCCGAGATTGAATTGGGCGTGTCACTTTCTAATTTGGCTATCAGACGTTCGTACAGGAAATCGTCATTTATCGGTACTGGTTCATGTCTGATGCCCTCTATTCGGGATAAGTGATCTGCAACAACGTTCTCGGTTCCTTTCTTATCTTTGATTTCTAAGTCAAACTCTTGTAATAGCAGGATCCATCTCAATAGTCTTGGTTTGGCATCCTTTTTGCTTATTAGGTACCTTATGGCAGCGTGGTCTGTGTATATGATAATTTTTGCTCCTACTAAGTAAGAACGGAATTTGTCAAGCGCAAATATAACTGCTAGAAGTTCCTTTTCTGTGGTAGCGTAGTTCATTTGGGCAGGATCTAAGGTTCTACTGGCATAGTAGATGGCATGGAGTTTCTTGTCCTTCCTTTGTCCTAGAACTGCGCCTACAACGTAATCACTCGCGTCGCACATGATTTCGAACGGTAGTCGCCAATCGGGTGGTTGCATGATTGGTGCGGTGATAAGGGCTGATTTCAATGTTTCGAATGCTTTTAGACAGTCGTCGTCGAAGACGAACTCAACATCTTTCATTAACAGGCCGGTCAGAGGTTTTGTGATTTTCGAGAAATCTTTTATAAATCTTCTGTAGAAACCGGCATGTCCTAGAAAACTCCGTATTTCTCGTACGGATTTTGGAGGTTGGAGATCTTTTATAATCTCTATTTTAGCTTTGTCTACCTCAATCCCTCTATCTGATATGACGTGTCCTAGAACTATTCCTTGTCGGACCATAAAATGGAATTTCTCCCAATTTAGGACGAGGTTTACTTTTACGCAACGTTCTAGTACCATTTCTAAGTTTTGTAAGCATCCTTCGAAACTTTGTCCACATACCGAGAAATCGTCCATAAATACTTCCATAATGTCGTCTATGAAATCTGCGAAGATTGGCATCATGCATCTTTGGAAGGTTGCTGGAGCGTTACAGAGTCCGAACGGCATTCGACGGTAAGCAAAAGTACCGTAAGGACAGGTGAATGTAGTCTTTTCTTGGTCATCAGGATGGATGGGAATTTGGAAGAATCCTGAGTAACCATCTAGATAGCAGAAATATGAATGTTTGGCTAATCTTTCCAACATTTGGTCTATGAAGGGTAACGGGAAGTGATCTTTGCGCGTAGCTTTGTTAAGTTTCCTATAATCAATACACATCCTGCTTCCAGTCACGACTCTTTTTGTTATTGATTCGCCTTTTTCGTTTTTAACTACTGTGACTCCTCCTTTCTTTGGTACGACGTGAACTGGGCTAACCCATTCACTATCGGAGATCGGATAGATGATTCCTGCATCTAGCAATTTCTTTACTTCATCTCTGACTACAGTGCTCAGGATGGGGTTCAGTCTTCTCTGATGCTCTCGAGAGGTTTTAGAGTCTTCCTCTATTGTAATTCGATGCATACAGATTGAAGGGCTTATACCTTTTAAATCGCTTATGTTATAGCCTAACGCGGTGGGGTACTTCTTTAGGACTTCTAATAACTTTTCGGTTTCTGGTTGTCCTAAGTCGGCGTTGACTATCACTGGTCTTTTTAGTTCATCGTCTAGAAATTCATATCTAAGGTTTTTGGGTAGTGTTTTAAGTTCTAAAGATGGGTTCTTCGGACCTGGCATATGGTTTGGGGTCAGTGCTAAGCTTTCGCTTAGGCTGTCGTCTTTATACGGTTTACGCCAATTATCGTCTTCAGAAATGTCGGGTATTCGAATTTTTATTATTTCTGAATATGTGGTCTCTTCATTTTCAAGTTCTCTTATGCATTCGTCAATTTCGTCTACTAAATAGCAAGTATCGTCTATTGCTGGTGCCTGTAAGAACTTGGTGAGAATGAACTCTATCTTTTCTTCTCCTACTTCGAATGTTAGCCTTCCTTTCTTCACGTCTATAATGGCTCCGGCTGTGGCTAGGAACGGTCTTCCTAGGATAATTGGGGTTACAGTATCCTCCTTGATGTCCATGATTATGAAGTCGGTTGGAATGTAGAATTTTCCTATGCGTACTGGAACGTTTTCCAGTATTCCGACTGGGTATTTTACTGATCTGTCAGTTAATTGTACGGACATTTTGGTTGGTCTGAGGTCTCCCATATTCAGCTTTTTGCATATAGATAAGGGCATAACACTGATACTGGCTCCTAAATCGCATAGAGCTTTTTCTATTACGAACTTTCCTATGACGCAGGGTATGGAGAAACTACCTGGGTCTTTTAATTTAGGAGGCATGCGGTTTTGAATAATGGCACTACACTCTGCAGTAAGGGTAACTGTTTCGTTATCCTCGATCTTTCTCTTATTCGACAGGATTTCTTTGAGAAATTTAGCGTATGACGGCATTTGAGTTATCGCTTCTGTAAAAGGAATAGTAATATTCAGCTGTTTAAGGAGCTCTACAAATTTCTTAAACTGTCCTGAAGTTTTGGAGTTTATTAGTCTTTGTGGATAAGGAATAGGTGGTTTATATGGCGCTGGAGGTGCTTGAGTTATTTCACTTGCGGTATCCTCCTTCTCGTTGTCCTCCTTCTCTAACTCAGATTCCTTTTCTGCTTGTTCAGTTGGTTTTTGTTGCATGGCTGAGTTTTCGGTCCTCGGATCGATCGGTTCGTCTAATTCTTTTCCACTTCTTAGTATCACAGCATTTGCTTGGCCTTTGGGATTCTGTTCGGGTTGTCCAGGAAATGTGCCAGCAGGTGCGGCAGCAGAGGCTTGTTGTTGAGCCACTTGTGATATCTGAGTTTCTAACATTTTGTTGTGGGTGGCTAAAGCGTCTACTTTTCCTGTCAACTGTTTAATTTGCTCGCTAGTGTGTATGTTTTGATTCAGGAATTCTTTGTTTGTTTGAGCTTGAGTAGCTATGAACTTTTCCATCATCAACTCGAGGTTTGATTTCCTAGGTGCATTCTGAGCAGCTGGTTTCTGATATCCTGGCGGAGCAGTAGGCATTTGCAATGCATTTTCGCTTTTGTAAGAAAAGTTTGGATGATTTCGCCAACCTGGGTTGTAGGTGTTTGCGTAGGGATTTCCTTGAGCATAATTTACCTGGTCTGGTGGGATTCCGGCTAGCAATGGGCATTCGGGTGCATTATGAGTGGTGCTTCCGCATAACTCGCAATTTGGAGTTACTGCAGCGACAGTTGCAGTGGGGTTAACGGTCAGACTATCGATTTTCTGTGCTAGAGCATCTACTTTAGCATTGAACTTTTCAAGGCTGCTGATTTCGTACATCCCACCTTTCGTTGTGGTTTTCTCAGTTGGAGTGCGTTCACCTCCCCATTGGCAATGGTTTTGTGACATGTTTTCTATTAATTGATAGGCTTCATCGTATGGCTTATCCATAAGTGCACCGCCCGCGGCAGCGTCTATTGTCAATCTAGTATTGTATAGAAGCCCATTATAGAAAGTATGGATTGTCACCCAGTCTTCTAGACCGTGGTGAGGACATGTTCTCATCATATCTTTGAATCGTTCCCATGCTTCGTAAAGAGATTCAGTATCTTTCTGCCGAAATCCGTTGATTTGAGCTCTAAGCATAGCAGTTTTGCTTGGCGGAAAATATCTCGCTAAGAAGACGTTCTTCAATTGCTCCCACGTTGTAACGGAGTTGGATGGTAACGATTGTAACCATGTCCACGCTCTGTCTCTAAGAGAGAATGGGAAAAGACAAAGTCTTATCGCGTCTGGAGTTACTCCATTTGCTTTCACTGTGTCTGCGTATTGTACAAACTTCGTTAGATGTTCGTTCGGATCCTCAGTTGCGTTTCCTGAGAATTGGTTTTGTTGTACAGCCGACAACAATGATGGTTTCAGCTCAAAATCATTTTGGGTAATAGCTGGGGCAGCAATGCTACTTCTAGGCTCCATCTGAGATGGTGTAGCGTATGCCTTCAGCGGTTTGTTTGGAGGTCCTTCAGCCATCTCTGGTTCTTCTTCTTCTGATTTGGGAATGAGAGTGAGAGGTTCGGGAGTGTTATGTTTGAGTTGTTTGAGTTGGTACTCAATGATTCTACTTCTTAAATGTAAGAAGTGTTCTAGTTCTGCGACCGAAGGTTTTACGATATCGCCTTGCGGGCGATTTCTTGGCATACAATCGATAGAACTAGTAAAGGAAAAATGAAAATTGTTAACCTAGTCTATACGGCGTAACAGAAGGTTACACTATTGACTAAACGGGTCCCCGGCAACGGCGCCAAAAACTTGATCGCGACTTTCTATGTCTAATACAACCTAACTGCAAGTGCACAGTCTATCGCGTAGTAATAATAGATATCGATCCCACAGGGACTCGTAATCAAACTAGTGTTCTCGGGAGTTACTATGTTTAGCTAGGTAGAATATGTTTAAGGGAATAAGATTGTCACTAAAAGGGAACTAAGATTACTATTTAGATTATAATTGATTGAATCGATACGTAGTAATTGTGTTCTTCAGGGATTTGATAAATTACTGGTGTATGAAATAATTTTCAAAGTTTATTTAAGCAGAAAATGGAGATTTGAAGACTCTCGTCTCACGATGGTTATTGACGCTAATCATAATCCTAAGGGCCAAACGTACACTTTCGTATCCCGTTCGGGGTTTAAATTATTTTTTGGAAATCTCTAAGTTCTAATTCATTTTAAAGTGCTTTCGCTGTTATTAAAACAAATGCCTAGTGTTTACTATCTGACCTTACTGCAGCTTTCGCTTGTTGGTTCGTATCTTAATTAATTTCCCACTTTCGTGGCAAAACTACTTTTAAATAAGTTCTCGCTTTCGCGACGAAGTTTATTCAGTGAATCAATTTTAAACACTCAGACCATAAATTACTTTTTGAAAAGAAAGTTTTTCAACCAGTGGTTATCAAATCCCATTCGAATTATTACTACATATCGATTACCTAAGTTTAGCTAGACATGGATTTGGGAAAGATAAAATATAAATAAGAATAATAAATAATAATTTGCATTATAATAAAACTGAAGTCGATCAAAATGAAAACCTGTAAATATGCCAATTGGCCTTTGGGCAGATCCTCCACAGATGTTGGCAGGATTCTGGTCTTTAGTGCCAATTTGATCGTACAATAAAATAGAAATTGCAGAAGAATGAAAATGGGAATACAGGAAAGGTAAAGAGAAACAAATAAGAATAAAACTGGAAAATAATGCTCTGGAAAGTAAATTCGGCAGCACTTCGTGGTATGAATGCAGCACCCCTTCTGAAGTCCCCTGCTTCCCTTTTTATAGAAGTGGAATCCCAACGGTTATCACTGAAGATGATGGACCTTGAGGCAGATAATTTAGGGAATAGTGGTCCACTCTGTGGGAATTGGAAATGATCCTTTGACGTGTAATCTGAGCGGGGCATTTTTGCCTGCATGACGGTCGTCACAAGGTGTGACGGTCGTCACCCGTGTGACGGTCGTCATAGAGCTGTGACGGTCGTCACATCAGCAAAAACAGCTTGCTGCGCTTTTCATTGTATTTTCACTCCTTTTTCGTCCATATTTCATCTGAGATTGCTTCTTTTCTTCATGTTGCCTTGTTTAGACGTGATCGTTGGATACCTGCAAAACATCAGACAAATACACAGAAATAACCCGAAATCGGATCGAAAACGGTTAGATTTTAGTTGAATTATGCATGAAAATATCTATATGATTTCGTGTTATCAGATGTGCAGGGCGCTATTGTGGTTCCTCCCGTTCGGCGTCAGCTCTAGGTCAGTGAACCCTAACCCATTTCCAGCATTCACGTGGGCTACGACCTCTTCCAGCTGGTTTACCGATATTTCCTGCGGTACGTATGCGGTGTTTAACACCTTCAGTAGTGCGTTGCGGTGTGCTTCAGAACACAGCAACAAATTCAGGATGGAAATATTCGAGGGTGTTTGGTGGAGATGATCCACGATTTTGTAGTCACTCTTTTTAATCAACCTCATAAATTCCTCAGCGTCTTTAACAAGTAAGTCTTTGTCTACCCCACGAGGGGTCTCTTCAACGACTTTACTTTTACCTTTATCAGTTGCATCAGCTCTGTCCGCTTTATCCGTTACGACCTCAGGTGGTGCAAACACTCTTCCGCTGCGAGTGATTCCACTAACGCCCACTAGGTTCTCCACAGACGACCCGAATGGTTCTAGTTCCAACTTCTGTCCGTTGCAGTAGACCTCTGCCCCATAGTGCCACGGGACAGCGTTAGTGCTTTCGAACGGTATTGACCCAACTTTGGTGATGGTAATCGTGGGCGGCCTGGGTGCAGAAATAGTTATTGTCTGGCGAGGGATGGTGATGGTGGCAACCTCATCATCTTGCTTCAGCATTACCTCTCCTGATCCGCTTTCAGCCCTTCGGCTAAATTGCAGGATTCCTTCGGTCATCAGACTTTGAATCCCCTCTCTCAGCTGTTCACATCCATCAGGACTTGTCGCACAGCCCATACACAGCTCTCCGCAACCTGGAAAGAAACCTCTTTTCATCAGCTTAGCTTTAACGAAGCTAAGCGGCGTCTTCAGATCTCTGACGTCAGTCAACAAATCCAAACTCTCGTCTTCAATAATGGCGTTTACTCCACCTCCCCTATGATTTGGCATAGGGTTCTTTGTGACGTTTGGCACATTATCGGAGAAGTTGATGATCTTAGCGTCCACCATGTCCTGCACCTTATGCTTGAAGGCTTTTCAGTTTTCTATTGTGTGGCCTGGTGCCCCTGAGTGAAATTCACAAGTTGCATTCGCGTCATAACCTGGCGGAGGTGCCCCTGTCAAGGGAGCCAAGGTTCTCTTCTGGATCAACTGTAGCTGAAGCAAAGTCTGTAACAGCTGCGCGTACGACATGGGCGGAGTCTCGAGGTGACGGCTCGATAGAGGTGCCCGATTCTGGTACTTTCTGTACCCTTGTTGATTCGGCTGCTGTGGCTGTTGGACTGCCGGGATAGTTATGCTGGCCACCTGTTGGTGAGGGCCTTTACCCTTCCTTCGAGCGTTGGTCACGGCACTCGTTTCTCCTTCCCGTCTTTTGCCACCATAAGGTTTCTTGCCTCCTCCAGCTGAGGATGAATCACCTTGAATTTTCCCCAGTTTGATCCCATTTTCAATGTGTTCACCCGTGATAATGAGATCTGAGAAGGTTCCAGACATACCGTTGACCAATTTCTCATAATAAACCCCTGAGAGGGTGGCTACGAACATTTGCACAAGCTCACGTTCAACCATCGGCGACTGAACCCTGGCTGCCAATTCACGCCACCGCTGGGCGTATTCCTTGAACCCTTCGTTGTTCCTCTGCGACAGATTCTGCAGTTGGACTCGGTTCATAGCCAAGTCACTATTGTATTGGTAGTGGTGCACAAATGCTTCAGCAAGGTCCTTCCACGTGCGCACACTGGTAGGTTCCAGACTCATGTACCATTCGAGGGAGGGCCCAGACAGACTGTCCTGAAAGAAGTGCATCAGCAACTTCTCGTCCTCAGAATGAGCTGACATTTTCCGGTAATATGATCTCAGGTGGACGCGAGGGCAAGTGGTGCCCTTGTACTTTTCAAAGTCAGGTACCTTGAACTTGGGAGGCACCTTGAAATCAACAATCAGTCCCAACTTGGACATATCAACGCCCAGGGTGTTCTGGTTCTCGATATTCCTCATCTTGTCCTTGAGTGCCTTGAACCTAAGCCGTGCTTCAACAGTCAGCTCCCCTTCAGCACCTCTCTGAGAGAACACATCGTCTTGACGGTCTTCTAACCACGGCTGAGGCCCAAACAGATTTCCAACACCCGCATTGCCGTTGCCCAGCCCAACATTGACATTAGCTTCGAAATTCCCATTACCGACGCCCGTCGTATTACCATTGAGTCCCATGTTAGCTATCACATTGCCGTTGGCACCACCATTCCCCCCGGTCAAGGGGACGCCATTCTGAGGAGTTTCAACTAGCGGAGGGGTAGGCACGGTCCCACCATGAAGTACGCCATTGCTATCAACCCTTGAAATCAGAGGCTGAACCAAGGTTCTGAGCTGATCCTGGCCATTGGCGACCGCTTGCATAAGCTCCATGAAGCGATCCATTCTTTCGCGGAGTTCTTGAACATCAGTTTGCACTTGCTCCATGATTCTGGTTTGATTTGCTCTAGTAGGATAGCGGTGGATAGGTCTCTGATCAATCCTGGAATGACTTGAAATAACCTGAAAACACAAAAGGGTTAGGAAAAAGAGACAAAGTACTCGTTATGAAAATGCTTCATGCAAATGCAAACGTGTGTCTGTGCGTTAGGGCGATTTCCCCCGATCCTAGTGCCTGAGTGCCAGTGCTGATAATAAGAAGTCTGAGTCCAGTCATGGAAATAACATCTCATATATATGAAGAAAGCCCATCAAGGCGGTACACAACGTCAGTGAGTACAAGATGAATCAATAGCATGACCTCAACCAACAAGCCTGGTGATGGTCAGCATACAACAATGATCAAACAAAAGGAATACAAATAGTCAAGCACGACCACGGGCGCGAAACTCTTCTAACAACCCTTTCGTTTCCGGATGATCAGGCCGAGTGAGTAACCCTTCAACGAGTAACTCTCTCTGCATAATAGTGTATTGAAGACCTTCGACCGAATCTTCCCATGCTCCTTCGCCGAAATAATCTTCTAACTTCCGCTTCTTGGACTCAAACGTCAGTTTGCGCTCCCTCAGGTTAGCAAGAGCCTTGTTGAGCTGGCCTTCGGCGGCATATCTGCGAGCGGTTTCTTCATCAAACCTCTCCTCACTAGCCTTCACCTGGGCTTTCAGCTTGGAGATCTGCTGCATCAGCTTATCCTCCCACTCTTTCCTGTTGGCTAGGGAGGCCTTCCAATGCTGGTTAAACTTGGATATCCTCCGATACGCTTCATCTAAGTGCTGCTTCTTCGTGGCCAGCACATCATTGACAGCTTTGAAGTCTCGACCCATGCGCTCGCACTCAGCTATCTGCTTAGTCAAGTCTGTCCCCAGCTGGTTCACCAGCTCGGTCTGCCTCTTGAAGGAATGAACGACCTCGCTTCTCTCGCTTCGGAGCTGAGCCAATTCTTTCTCCAGTTCTTCATTTGCCCTTTTCAATTCATCTCGCTCAGCTAGCACCTGATTGTGCTGCTGAATAGGCATAATGGTAGGCTCTTCAATCACTGAGGGGCTTTCTGGCTTGGCAGGAGGAAACGACATCCCTATAGCATCTGCTTTGGCTCTGATCCAAGTTACATACGGAGCGTAGGCCTGGCTATTGCTCTTCCCCAACAATGGTTTTCCCCTCTTACTGATACCATTCCAAGCGCGCTGAAGCTTAGATAACATATCCCCCTCTAGAAGACCAGTGAGGTACAGAGATTCCTGCACCTCTTCATCCTTCGGCGGAGCTCTCAAAGCGTAGGCAAACTGTCGGACCAGCAGAGATGGATTATAGTTTATACAGCCTTTCCTGCCTATCAAAGGCACGTTCGGAAACCCGCTGCAGCTGAAGATAATCTCGGTACCCAACCTATCTCTATCAAACAAGTCAATATCCTCCGCTGATAGACTCATCAAATGCTCGGACCACTCAGCTGTGGCTGCAGACGAAGCAAAGGGACCCCTCTTGGGTAGATGACTATCAAGCCATTTATAGAGCAAGGGCACACAGCACGAGACATTCTTGCCCCTCCTGTTCTCGTTTTTGTAGTGGACGGAATGATAGACATCTCCTATCAAGGTAGGGACTGGATTCCCTGATGCAAAGATGTGAAATGCATTGAAGTCTACAAAGTCTGGCATATTGGGGAACAGAATGATGCCATATATGCACAGAGCGAGGATGGCGTTGAACACGACCCAACATCCGTCTTTGGCGTACTGCTGAGCCTTTCCCACTAAGAACTGCAAGGAGAAACCGGGAACCCTGTTCTAACTAGACAAGACCAACTCGGAGGCGTCCAGATGAAGTGAAGGAGCTAGACTAGCCAGGTAAGGCTCGGCATCCATATGAACAAAAGGCATCTGACTCTTGATAGGCACACCTAACAAATCAACATACTCCTCTAGTGTGGGTGTGAGAACAAAATCCTGGAAAGTAAAGCATCTCAACGGAGGATCGTAGAACTGCAGCAGGGCGTGCAACCCATTCAACTCGAACACAGAGGCTTTACGAACCAAACTGAGCAGTTTACCGTAAGACTTTCTGAATTCATCTCTCACAGAATCATCTGCTAAAGCAATCAAACCAATCAGCTGAACAACATCAGGAGTGGGGAGTTTGTAAGCCACGATCTTCCTCAGAGAACCCATGATAGCACAATAGAAGGCAAGAAATCCTGAATCGGGGGAAACGGTACCTGCAACACAGACACACGTTAATGAAATGCAAATGAGTATGCAAAGCGATGTAAAATGCAATCATGCAGCATGAGATCAAGACAACTGTGCTGTGGAGATTTTGTATCAACAAAACCATAATCCTGCTCTATCAAGAACAACCACTATCTCTGATAATAAGAAAACCCTGGCATCGGACCACAAATCTGCTCTGTCAAGAACACACATCTGATAATAAGGACCTCTGATACAGGACCAAAACTCTGCTCTATCAAGAACAAACATCTGATAATAAGGACCTCTGATACAGGACCAAAACTCTGCTCTATCAAGAACAAACATATCTCTGCTGATGAGATCCTCTGATCCCAACCATCAATCTGCTCTGTCAAGAATAATCACACATCTGCTGATGAGATCCTCTGATCCCAACCATCAATCTGCTCTTTCAAGAACAATCACACATCTGCTGATGAGATCCTCTGATCCCAACCATCAATCTGCTCTGTCAAGAACAATCATATCTGATGATGAGAACCTCTGGTACCAACAAAACTGATTCACTATCAAGAAAACCAGGTAGTATGAAGGTCAAGGTCTCCTGCAACAAACCCAACCCTGCTCACAGGTGTGGCCCTAAACTGACACAAGTTCGGCATCCTATGCGGTCATCAGCGTCACAAACATTCAACAGGGGTGATACGATACCCAGAAGGTGTGGCATTACCAGCTCATGAAGTGGCCTCACTCGGCTGAATCCCAAATGATCGGTCCCCAGAGTCGACAATCCTCCAAACCAACAACCCCCTCAACCCAAAAGGTTGAAAAAGAAGTCAACCGGGAGAACCTCGTCTAAGCGTGGATTTCATGAGACACTAGTGCCTGCCAAGCAAGCACGTGCCCACTAATTTCCACAACTAATGCTAAGTTCACTCAAGCCTGGGTCTGGCTTCTCACTCATCAGAATGCCCCTCCCACAACAGCATAAATAATCATATCATACTGAAAATAAAATGCGGGAAATAAAATGCGATAAATAAACACAACCTAACAAGTAATCATACAAGCGCTAGGATTGACTCTCGCAGGGGATGTTGGATCCCCAAACTGACTCGCATACGGGACGTTGGATCCCAGGAAACTATCAAGTCCCCAGCAGAGTCGCCATCTGTCGCTTCCACGAAAATAAGGTGCCAGCAAAACAGAAGAGTCGCCACCTTTCGTTATTTATCCCTCAGAGCGGGAAAGGAAACGATCGGAAAAACCTGACGAAAAGGTATAAGACAAGGTCATCACAACCGTTGTCTGGGTTCGGGAGTCGGTTACACAAGGGGAAGGTATTAGCACCCCTCACGTCCATCGTACTCGATGGGATCCACGCTTGTTGTGTTTACTGGACGAGTTGGTTTTATCTATCTACCTATCAAGGCTGGCTCAAAAAGGAAAAATGACTCGGCAAAGCATCGCACTTTATGCCTACGTATTCTCATCAGAGAATGAGAAATCAGAGTCAACGTAGTTCGACTAACTACGGGTTACGGGGAAGGTGGCTCGCCAATACGTCAGTATTGTGCCTACGTACTCTCAACAGGTATGAGAGATCAGAGCTTACGTAGTTCGGGATAATACGGATTACGGGGATTCAGATTCATCTGTTTTATCGAGTAGGGTTAAACAGCAGTTCCAGCAGTTAGGGACAAAGCCTGTTTGCGGTAGAACTGGGAGTTAACGATACTCTTTTCTTCAGAAAAGCTTTCCTTTGGATTATGGGCCCACGGGGAAAAAAGGTTTGAAGTTTGTTTTCTGTCTTTTACGAAAGAACTGTTTTTTATGGATGTTTGCAAGTAATATCGCACTAGAGACTATGACCTAAGAATGAATGCGTCGCATGTCACCCAAAGGGTGCCATACTAAACATCCAGACTGTTGAAAAGAAACTCTCCAACAATCCTTTCTCAGATAGCTTAAGGCTTGTAACGTACGACATCAGTTAACCTTTATTACTGTATTTTGATTTGTTTGAAGATAAGAAGAGAGAACAGGCTCAACTAAGGGGAAGACTATCAAGTCCTAATGTTGTCATGCCAAGGATTCATCCTATGGTTGAAGTTTGAAACAGGGAACTCCTAGAAGTTATCATGCATAGGTCTCAACCTAAAGTTCTAATCATCACTTCTTCATCAAAGGAAGTGAGATTCCTAGGGGATCATGTCAATGATAAACAAAAACAGATAAAGCATCAGCTTAAACAGTAAACAGTAAACGACTGTAAAATGCATGCAATGCAAGTGAGGGAGGAAATGTGTGTGGGGCATCAGCCTCCACAAGCTCATCTCAACCTCAAGCCAGATATGAATAACTGCAATCATACAGAAGAAATAACATGCCATCAAGCAAAATAGACTGCAATCATACAAAGGAAATAACATGCTATCAAGCAAACACAAACCACATAGGCAAGGGAACTGGGCTCTACCGAATACCCGCAAGCAAAGCCATACAGTAAAATACAAGCAGAGGGAGCAACTCAACCTCTAGTGCAATCATGCTCCTAGCTTACATCAGTCTAGATATGGACTTATTCTAATGCATCAAGCAAGTCAAACAAGGCACATCAGTACAGAAATGAAAACAGACAAGAAAAGAAAGCAGATCAACAGCTTCCACAGCTTCACAGCAAAGCAATCTTCTGACAGCATCTCAGTCATCAGACTTCAACCACCCTTCAAGGCTATCACCTTCAATAGCAAGTATTAGCTTGCTCCTCCAAGGTTTCAACCCATCAAACATAAGTATCAACTTGTTCTCTCTTCTCCAAGCTTCAGCTTTTCATTCAACTCCACCCTCAGGCTTCACTCCTAACTACAAGTATCAACTTGATTCCTTCAGGATCTCCATGCATCAATGTAAGTGTCAACTTTATCCTTCATTCCTCAAGCCTCAGCTCTTCACTCAATCTCAATTGGATCTTCTTTACAAGTATCAACTTGGTCTTCTTGCTTCAGCTCTCTTTGCTTTACCAGTATCAACTTGGTCTTCTTCTCCTACAAGCTTCAGCTTCTCAAGGGTAATCTCCAATCACACAGAAGTATCAACTCCATCCTTCAATCTTCTTCAAGCAAGGAACTCCATCCTCTAACAAGGGAGAAAGATTCATCTATCAAGAGCAAAGTTTGGATGGTTGGTAGCAGAGTGAAGACCAAAGGTCACCACTAAGCATCCTGTCATCAGAGAAAGGGACCCTCAAAGGTTCTACCAATTTGCAAAGAGCCACACATCCTACCAAAGGAGGGATGAAGACTTTACAAAGGGACCTTTCATCATAGGGAAAAATGTAAGTGATCAACATCATCCATGTTTATGAAGGAAGAGAACTATCTAGAAGCTCTGCCTGCAAAACCCTAATCTTAACCTAATCAAAACTACACCAAAAGAAGGGAAGATCTTCAAATCCAAGCCTCTTCAAGCCATCCAATGCATCTTCAACTTGCCTTCATCATCATCCAAGAACAAGAGAAACAAAACCCTAATCTAAGGGAACTAAAGATGTTAATCTAGTTGAGTTAGTGCCTTAGAATCATCTAAAACTAGCACCTAAACTAAAATCAATCAAAAATAGTAAAATATATTATAAATTTCTACAAAAATTCCTAAGGGATCCTAATTCAATTAAGAATGCCTCATACAAAAACCAGGGACTAAATCATCTATTAAGTCCTACAATTAAGTCCTAAATCCAAAGGTATCAACCATAAACCCTAAAAATGGAGCTTCTAAAGGTTTCAACCTAAACTACCACTTATATTCATCACAAAAATGTGAGAAAAATCTATGGGGATCATGCACATCTATGCTAACTACTCACAAAAAATCAAGATCAAAATCATCATCACATGATCTCACAATATTCCACAAGATCAAGTATCAAACATGACTATTTTAATATCAATTAAAATGTGAAAATTCCCATAAAATCAGAAAATGCATGAAATAAAATATTTTTTATCTAAAAAATACTAGATTCAAGCATGAATCTAATGCAAAAATAATGGGGTCAATTGGATTGTTTTTCAATTTCTTATGATTTAATCATGAACCATGTATAAAATGAAAAATTAAAGAAAATCCAAGAAAAATAATAAATGCACGGTGCAGATAGTAGTAGACATCAGTTCAATTCATGGATTGGGCCATCAGGGGGTGCAGGTATCAACCAATTCACTAAGCCCATAATCAGCAACTAAATGAAACGATGTGTTTCATTAAAACTCAGACTCTTCACAAATTGAAATCCATTTGTGGCCATTGGATCACTTCTCCAGTCAAAGGTCCACCTAAATCCAAGGGCTCTAAAGTCATCTTCAACCTTTTGAATCTATGAACCTCGCACGCAGCTCCGGCCACCACCGGTGGTGCTCCGGTCATCATCCCCAACCCTAACTCTCTCTAGGCCTCCATTGCAAGTGGTCTATACATGAAACTTGTCCCAAATTTCCTCACGAATTCATTCATGCCCTTTATTCTCTCTGAAACCTCAAGATTCGCAAGAACCAATTCTCAATCGAACATGGAAACATCCTTAATTGGTCACTAATTCTCAAATTAACTATCTGAAAACCTTCCTACACCATTCTACAATGCATCTAACATCCTAATTCCTATCGATTCTACCTAAAAAAAGCCAGAGATCAAAGGTTACCAACCTGAAAATTTCGCGTGCACAGAAGTAGCAAGACCTCAAATCAAGCCCTCAAATGCTCCAGACTCCTTCAGTGAATCATTTCCAAGCTTCTGTATGCAATAGAATTGATTGAAATGGCTTCAACTCTTGGATTCGAACCTGAGTTGCAGGTGGAGAAATCTGAGCTCAAGAACACAAATCAGCCACGAATTCCCTTTGATTATGATCTGGAATCATTCCCTAGCATCCATGGAAGAGATTGCAATCAAGAAAATGGATGGAAAGTGAGTGAAATGATGTAACCGAATTCAGTTGCAAGCAATGAAATCTCAATCTCAATCTCTGCTCTCTCCTTCAATCATCACCAACCTTTCATCTGAACCTCTTCTACTCAATATATAGAACATGTGTGGATGATCTAGAACCCTCTAGATCCTTCTAATGAGAAATCCAATCTCTCGTGACATGAGAAGTTCACTTATATGCCATGGTGTGCACAACTCTGCAAACAGCTTGAAATCAATCCCATTCCCTTCCAATTTCTCCCCTCATGACATTTTGTAAGTGTTTGGCTTGCAAGGGATCTTGGTTATGCCTTGCATTTGAGTTTTGCAAATGTTACTTAAGATGTAAGTAACTACTTTTCAAAGCAAGTCCACAAATTACACCTCAACTCAAAAATGTGGCTAAACCAATGTTCTTAAAATGCTTTTCAGAGTCAAAATGACCTATTACATGCCTTGGTTTGGATGTGTAGATCAAAAGTATCAATTTCCAACTTTGGTTCATTTAACTTATACCCTTATTTTAGGTCATTTTTGCAACTTTGAGCTACAAGCATTTCCAACATCTCATGACCTCTTTACTAGCCTTAAAACATCATTTTGAAAAAGTTTGATGTTGAACATTTTCCCATTTGAAGCTTGGAAATAGGAGTTATGGCCTTATGGTTGAAATGACCTATAATCTCCAAATAACCAAAATACCCTTGACTTGTCAAAGCCATAACATGAGTTCTACAAATCCTATCAAG
This sequence comes from Lathyrus sativus, assembly GCA_963859935.3. Classification (NCBI taxonomy): domain Eukaryota; kingdom Viridiplantae; phylum Streptophyta; class Magnoliopsida; order Fabales; family Fabaceae; genus Lathyrus; species Lathyrus sativus. The sequence continues at coordinate 38,942,162 of OZ012739.1, read as the reverse complement.
GACTTCTAGTACTCTATAGAAAGCTAAGAGGATAAGGAACAACATTCATGTTGACCAAAAATTCATAGGAATCATCCTTATATGGAAAAAGTTTGATGCAAGTTGGGTAACTTTCAAGCCCCCAAATTCACATACCTCATATGACCTGTAACTTGTCAAAGTCATAACTTGAGTTCTACAAATCCTATCAAGGACTTATAGTACTCCAATTAAATCTAAGATCAAGCTCTACAACATTCATGTTGGGGGTAAGATGAGATGACAATCACATCTTGAGCTACATTGCCTTGAAGATAGGGATCAAATTAGGGGATTTTACACTGTCAAGCCTTAGAAACCCTAGCTTGAAACTTCTCAAACTCTTCAATCATGATGAGTTAACCTTGGAATCATCCTTATAACCTCTCAATGCATCACTCCATGATCACATGGCCTTTGAATTAGGTCTCAACCTTGTTCAAATCATCAGTTGACTTAGGGTTGACCCAGTCAAACCCTAATTACACCACTCATGGCTGAGTCTTCTTAATCTTGCACAATGACCTGTCTAGGCCTCAAAGTGATCTTCAACACTTCTCATGAGCTCTCTCAAGACCTCAAGTCCAACTTCATGGCTTCAGAATCATCTGATGGCTTTCCACAACTCTCAAGTTAGGAGACCCACACTCTTGGTTTCAACCATTCTCTCTGAGGATCTTTTAACTTCTCTGACAAGGATATCAACCCCTGAACACCTGAATAACCTTCTTAGCTAGCTTAAAACTCTTGTGTAGATCTTGATTGGTACTCATACCTCTTGATCTCCTGCATACATGTCAATGAAATGCAAATGATAATGCTAATGTGAATGAAATGAAACATAAGCTAGGTAAAGAAATGTTGGGAAAATTTTAGGGTGCAACACTATCATATAAAAGCATTTTGATCTGCCCTATGCTCAAAAGAGGCATTTGCAGCTGGAGAGAGCATATAGAGTTTGAATTTTTCTCAACACTTGCCATTTTCGAGTCTGACTTTTCTCTTCAAAATCAACTTCAATTGGAGCTTGTTTCATCTTCATAAAAGGCTAAGGAACATGTTAGAAGCAAGAAAGTGAAGCTTGCATGCCTGAGAAGAGCCAACGGAGCTTCTCTGTTCAGTAAGCTTCCACTTCTATAAACTCTCATTCTAGGCATCATTTTAGCTCCATACTGGGTGCATCTTAAGCCTTACCCTTGGTAGGCCATGTTTGAATGTTTGGTTTGCTTGTATGTTGCAATTTCAGAATGTGTAATCATTTTTTCTTGCTTTCAATTCTCATTATTCATGAACCTTTTTTCAATTTGAGTGATGGATTATTGATCCTTGTGGAAAGCCCTTCAATTTGGTATAAGAATTTGCCATTTTTATGGTTGTTTCATGATTGAGCTCTGGCGAGCATGCTGGAGAAGAAGACCAAAGCCCTAGCTCTGGCGTCTGGTTATTTTTCTGGCCAGTCTGATGTGGCTTGGGTTTGAAAGTTTGACCTCGTGCGTTGTTGTTTTCTAATTCGCTTGACCAGGCTGTGTGGCATGTTGACTCCACACAGGATTAATGAAACCCAGAGTTTCATTAATCCTGAGTCCTTGGGTCGTTTGGGCTCAGAATGATATCCCCACCCCCTTGTTTTCTGGCCCAGCGTGCATTATAACTAGATTCAATTCAATTTGATTTTGCTGATTGCACCTCCCATGGTTGTTCATTTATTTTATTTTATTTTTAATTTCTGTTTTCATTTCCTTTTATTAAAAATAGTTCCAATGATCATAAAATTCCCAAAAAATATTTTCTTATACTTTGGAGTCTTATTTAATTTTCCAAAATTTTTAATTCTGATTTTATTTTTTTTCCATTTTATTTTAATTTTGCAAGTAAAAGTGTTTTTTGGTGTTGTCTTCATTTGATCATGATTGTTTGGACTTCAAATCCTTATCCCCTATGATCATGGATTCTCCCTCACTTAGGCGAGGGATTGAGGCATCTTTGAGGGTGATTTTTAATGTCCATTGATCATTTTTATGTTGACTTTGAGTTGATTTTTGGTGCCCCTCGATATAGGCTCGATAAGGTGGAGCACCATTCATTCTTGAATTGTTTGGTGATGCCTTGAGATGGATATGATCTTGAAAATTTGGCTTCTTTTTTCCCTTAGACTTGGTTGTTTTGTTCTCTTTATTTGAGATTTATTTAATAATTCTTCTATTTTTGATGAAGCTTTCAAGTCAAGTCATCTTAGAAGAGGTTCATACAAACTAGTTTGACCTAGTTCCTTTGGGAAATGACTTCTATGGATCCCATATGCACTTTATGAGCTTGGATTCTTATTTATAACATGATTAAGGTGCTGGTTCTTTATTTTTAGGTCATATACTTGTGTAACTTGTTTTACAAGTTACTTTGAAATCATGCTTCTCCACTTATCTTAGGTGTTGAGTTTGTGTTGAAACTTTGTTTCTTACGCTTGCCATGATCTTGTTTGTGCTTATATGTTGTTTCTTAACTTGATTTAAGGCTTTTCTCTTGATGATCCACTTCTTCCCCATGTGGTTTGGCTCTTATTCAAGATGATTTGGTGTTCACATTCACACTTTAAGTTTGTCTTGGATAATTGGCCACTTTCTTGCACTTGTTTGCTTGTCCCTTTTGCATGATCAATTTGAACTGTTTGGTTGAGATAATTTTCATTTGATTGCTGCCCAAGCTTCTTTCTCCCACGTTCTCTTTGATCATGGCTTTTTGGTTTTGTTTTATGCTTAAGCTTTGTGTAAGTGATTGATGTTTGAATGGTTGTAGGAGTTGTAACTTCTCTCATTTCATCTCACTCATTTTGACTTGTTTAAGTAATCTTGTTTTGGTCATTTGTCTTTGGATTGCATCATTTGTTTCTCATATCTCCTATTTGCATCTTTGCATACCAAGTTTGTATTGCTTTGAATTGTTTAAGACAACTTCTTCTTATTCTCCATTTCATCTGTGATTGGATTATCTGTTGTTTACTTGGTCTTTTTCCATGATCCCTTAGGATTCCTAGTCCCTCTGTTTAAGATGGGAGTAGGAGAGACATTAGGTGTTCAATCCTTTGCATGATAACATTAGGATAGATTCTTCCCTTCTTAATCCCAACTTTAGGAGCACATTTCATGATAACATTAGGGTTGATTAGTTTCCCCTTAGAGTTTGTGTCTTCTCTTCTCATCTCCTAAACATCTTAAGACACTTAATAAAGGATAATAAATGTTGTACTCTATGAGCCTTAAGTACTTGAGGAATGATAGTTGGAAGGCCTCCTCTCAATCTGTCTAGAGTGTTTAGCATATGCCCTTTGAGCGATATGCGACGCATTCGCTCTCAAGTCATAGTCTTTAATGTAACGTGAGTTACAAAATTAACTCAATTCACTTCTTCATGAAAAACACAAAACAAAACATCAAACCTTTTTACCCTTCGGGATTGACTAAAAATAATTTTCAGAAAGAGTGTGTTAAGTCTTGGTTCTACCGCAAACAGGTAACTCCTAAGTCTCCAATGGTTGAGCAACAACACATCTAACTGCTAGAACGAATGTTTAACCCTACCCAGTTAAAACACTTAACCAATCTGTGGTCGTGTCAGCCCGAACTATGTTTGCTTTGACTTCTCGTACCAGACGAGGATACGTAGGCACACGACGACGATGTCTTAGCGAGCAACCTTTTCCCCCCTTTTACCCGTAGTTTTCCGAACTACGTTGACTCTGACTTTCCCATTGCACGAGGGAGTACGTAGGCATAGAGCGGAGATGCTCTATCGAGTCTCTTTTATTTTCTTTTATCCTTGTGAGCCAGCCTTTGATAGATTAATACCCATAGATTTAGACAACAAGCATGGATCTCGTTGAGTACAAAGGATGTGAGGGGTGCTCATACCTTCCCCTTGCGTAACCGACTCCCGAACCTAAGATTTGGTTGCGATGACCTGTCTTTTCCCTTTTCGTAGGTTTTCTCTGATCGTTTCCTTTCCCTCTTTAGGATAAATAACAAATGATGGCGACTCTTCTGTCTTTACCAGCCCTTTTTCACAATAGCGACAGTTGGCGACTCTGTTGGAGAAATGATCCCATCCCCTATGTGAGTCAACCCTAGCGCTTGCGTGTTTTATATTTGGGTGTGTATATGTGCATTTGTGTTGTATCTGTATTTTATCACATTTGCATTTTACTTTCCTGCATTGTATCATGTTATTATTGTATTGTTGGGTGGGATTGTTCCATTGTGTGATAAGCCAAAACCTAGGCTTGAGTATAACTAAAGCATTAGAGTGGAAAGTAGTGAGGACCTGTATGGCAGCATGCACTAGTCCTCACGAAATTTGCGCTCAGACGAGATTCTCTTTGATGACTACCTTTCCAGTCTGTTTCAAACAGTTGAGAGGATGTTGGATCTGAGGATTGTCGACTATGGGGACCGTTCACTTGGGAGTCAGCTAAGTAAGCCCGCTTCGTTAGACTATGATGCCAAACCAGAAATGGTAAACGTATCATTGTTTCTCGAAATTCTGTGACACTGATGACCGTATAGGATGTCGAACCTTATCAGAGATAGGTCTATACCTGTGAGTAGGGAGGGTTATGTAGGAAACTTTGACCTTCAACCTACCCGGTTTTCTTGTCAGTGTGAACTTTTGGTCCTTGATACAGTAGGGTTCCTTATATCAGTGTTGTGTTATTTTCTCGCCAAAGCGAAGTGCTGGTTCATCTCAGCCAGCAGCACAACAATCTTGATCCCCTGTTGCATTTACATTCTCATTTGTATTCTTACATTGACATGTATTTGTGTTTCAGGTGCATATTTTCTTCTTGATTCTATTAATCTAATCCACTGTCAGCATGAAGCTCAGCTTGCAGAGAATAGTAGTGTACAAGTTTATAACACCAGATATAGGGTCCTTTCTCAGTTTGGTCTCTACAGCTGATCACAATGTGATGTAGGATTTCCAAAAAGACTACGGGAAGATTCTGAGTTATGTTTGCAAACCTTCATTGTTTGAGTTAGGAGGTCTTCATACATTGCTTCAGTTCTATGATCCTCATCTGCGATGTTTCACCTTCTCGGGATATGTATTGATGCCTACTTTGGAAGAATTTGCCATGCTGTTAGGAGTCCCAGTTCTAGAACAAATGCCTTTTTACCATTCTGAAGCAGAGCCCAACTTGACAAAGTTAGCAAATTCCCTTCACTTGGATGTTTCTGAATTAGATGGAAAGTTGATTTGGAGGAATGGAGTACCTAGATTCCCATTACCTTTCTTGGTGAACAGAGCTCAACATTTTGCAAAGGAAGGATGTTGGATTGCTTTCAATGCTATTTTGGCTCTCTGTATTTATGGCATAATATTGTTCCCCAATATCCAGGATTTTGTTGACTTAGATGCCTTTCATATCTTCGCCTCCAAGAATCCTGTGCCAACACTCTTAGGAGATGTTTATCATTTTGTCCACTATAAGAATGACAACAGAAGAGGGAAGAGTGTTTCTGTTAGAAAGTATTTGTGGTAGTGTTTTATCATATCCACAGAGATTGCAATAAATATATGGGTACCATTCAACGGTTTAGTAACTTAAGAATATGGGGTTTTTTAGAATGGTATCAATTTTGTGACAAAGGTTTGCAATAATGAAATCGGAACAAAAGTTAGATTTTAAGTTTGATAAAAGTATGCCAAGATATGTGAACGAAGTTCGAACCAACATAACCGCGTATCCTCGCAAAAGCGTTTATCTCTAAATCAATTTTGTTAAAAAAATATGGTTTCGACCGTTAAATGATCTCTCTACCTAACACTCCAAACCATAAGCATTAAGATTGATACAAAGCGGATATCAACTTCCAAATCTATCTCTAGCATTTGTCATAGTTGATAGATGAAGATATTAGGTCAAGACTTGATAAGTTTATCTCTAACACAAACCAAATCATAAATGTAAAAATGGTAGCAAATAACTTCATCTATATTGAATAACAACTTGTTCACATACATTAGATTAAGAAGAATACATAAATTCTGAACCAACTACTTCTAACCTTGACAAAAGAGGTATTTAGCTACTCATTTCCATGGTTTCTTGAACAACAAGTTTCGGAAGAAGGTTGATGAACATCCGAGTCGAGCAATCGAGCTTGGATGGGAATCCACCTTCTTTTTGTAAAATACTGCTAAGAGATGAAGAAATGAGAGATTTTGGGTTTTTAAGGCACAAAAATATCTTCTCTACCAAAACTAGTGAAGAAAATATGATATCAAGATAAGTGGTAAAGTTATGATCCCTATAAAGCAATATATAAAGTACAAAAGAAGCTCTGTTTGTGCCCATTCACCAGGCGAACATCAGAAACAAGGTACTTCAAAGTGCCTTCAGCAAGCAAACCGCCCTCTGAGATATCGCACCTTCGCCAGGCAAAGTAACCATTCTCCAGGAGAACCTTTGCTGGCTTCACTCGCCAGGCGAATTTCATGCAGGTTTGCTACTGGAATAGCCAAGAGATCTTCGTCAGCTCCTTCGCCAGGCGAATGGCAGCGAAGCTTCGCTGGAACCATTGTCTGGTGAACTTCATGCCCTTTTGGTCTGGGAGTTTAATTTGGAATTACTCGCTTGGCTCGCCAGCACTCGCCAGGCGAACACTCGCTGAGCTTCGCCAGGCGAATGCTCTGATTTCCAACTTCTTCTGGCAGTTATGCCTCATCTCTTCCAAGGTGCTCTTACTAGTGTCAATCCTGCACACTAACAGCAACATTACAAGCACCATTCATTTGGACCAAAACAAAAATGAAACTAAGCAAATCCAACTACTAATTCATGCACTACTAGATAAAAAACAAGTAAAAATACTACTAATAAGAGGCCAAATAAATACTATAATCGAGATCTAACAGTTTCCTGCTGTGTGCCTCTCCTGTACAGATGTTTTATTTTGCATTTGCCTAAGTCTGGTCCTTTTGTTGACATCTCTGACACTGCTGATTGGTCAGAATGACTTATGGGTTTAACCTCCGAAAGTATTGTATGGTTTAACAGAGACCTTTTAGGTGTGGAGAGTGTCTACAGATGTGGTAGTTTCCCCAATGTTCCTTTGATTGGGAGAAAGGGGGACATTAATTATAACCCTGCTCTCGCAGTCAGACAATTTGGTTATGCTCTAAGAGAACCTTCGAAGGAAAATCTTCTTTGTGCAAAAGCGATTGCAGAGCCTATGGACCATATGTGGAATGTATCCAGGAGAGAGTTGAAAGACTGTTGCTACCATTTCTAGTCAGGGAGCCTTTGTATCCTCTAGTAGTTGAAGAACCAACGACAGTTGACATCCATAAGTACAATCAATTGTGGGCTTAAAAGGAAGAACTACGCAAGGCGAACAAAGAATTGGAGAAGGAAATCAGTCAGTTTAGAAGGGAAAAGAATCAGGCCATCCACTCATCCAAGAAGCAGACAGAGATAGTGAACAAGATGGGCAGAGAATTAACATAAGAGATTCGTGCCAGAGAGCGAGTGGGTCGAGACTTGAAGAATGCCAGTGATATTCTCAAAGATAAGAAGAAGGACTAGAGAAAGCACATTTAGAGATATCCAAGTTCAACGCTCAATGGAATGCTATCCTGACTAACAACAAAGAAAGAGAAGATGGACTTCATCAACAGATTGTCAAGTTGAAGACTCAACTCCGTGTAAAGGATGAGGTAGATTCAGGAGAATCCTCTCGTCGATACGAAAGCGACCTGATGGGCGATTCGCAAGTGCACGATTAACGTCAAAGTAATACAAAATATTATCGATTCCACAGAGACCAAACGTCAATCTATTGAGTACTATTGTTACGATGTTTATTTAAGGCAAGTCAATTAAGGGGTTGGTTGTGCAAAATAAAAGTAAAGTGCGGAATTAAAATTGATAGTAAAGCAATAGGCATAGATGCAATTCATATAGCTACGTAGTATTCCAGATGTGTACAGAAAGGATTCATTATAGGTTAATGTTTTCTACTTGTGAAAAGAACTATTTTAATAGGAGCTATCGCTTTCGCGTATTCAGAACCGAGTTTATCCCTAATCAATCCCTCTTATTGTCACATATAAGAAGATGCGCATTGCGTTAGGACTAATAAACCTATTTTTAAGAAATATAGTTTCTAGACTTAGTTGAAAAGTATTTTAACTTGGAATTTCTAACAAAAAGAGGTTCTTACGAACCGGACTTCAAATCCATAAACGCGTCCAAAAACAGTTTTAAAATCGGTTTTCTTAAACATTAAAGATTCCTAATTGACTGAGCCAAGCACTTTCGCTTCCTTGGTGTCACAACTGCGAAAAACACCCGGCGGAAAACAGAAGAGTCGCCACCTTTCATTATTTATCCCAAAGAGAGGGAAAGGAAATGATCGGAAAAACCTAACGAAAAAGGGAAAGACAAGGTCATCGCAACCAAGTCTGGGATTCGGGAGTCGGTTACGCAAGGGGAAGGTATGAGCACCCCTCACGTCCGTCGTACTCTATGGGATCCACGCTTGGGTTGTCTAGTCTATGGGTGAAGAACAATATATCTACGACTGCTAAAGCTAAATAGAAAGAAACTGACTCGATAGAGCATCGCCGCTCTATGCCTACATATTCCCTTGTGCAATGGGAAAGTCAGAGTCAACGTAGTTCGGGAAACTACGGGGGGAGTTTGCTCGCCAAGACATCGCGTCTCATGCCTACGTATTCTCATCTGGCATGAGAAATCAGAGAAAAACTTAGTTCAGGCTAACTACGGGATGAAAGGGTGTTCTCGATCACACGGGGGTGAGAGAAAAGGTTGATGATACTAGCGTACACATTCTAGCAGTTAGGTGTATGTTGCTCGACCATTGGAGACTTAGGCGTTACCTGTTTGCGATAGAACAGACGTAGTATGTCATTGGTTTAAAGGTAAGGGAACCTACGGGTTCTAGAACTATGGTCTGGTCTCAATTGCACTAGGGCAAGAGAAAGGGAAAGATTAGCCGTCAGCGGGAAAGTCTCAATCGCACGGAAGCGAGAGAACAGAGAAATTAGTTGTTAGTATGCTCGCTAGGACATCACATCCTATGCCTACGTACTCTCAACAGGCATGAGAGATCAGAGGAGCCGTAGTTCAGCTAACTAGGGAAAACGGTCTCGATTGCATGGGGGCAAGATAAGGGAGCTCAATCGCCAAGATGCGAGAGAAAATGGGGTCTCAATCGCCAGGATGCGAGAGAAAAGGTTCGGATCGGGACGCACACACCAAGTCCTAAACGTATGAGCGAATGCGTCACATATCACCCAAAGGGTGTACACTAAACATTCTAGACGAGTGAGAGGAAGCCCCCCACTTATCATTTCCCACGTATCTAACGCTACAACTCAAAACACTCGACGGTTGAATAAAAGAGATGAAATAAAAACAATGTTACCGAACGGAGTGGTTCCGTTGACCCTTGATGTTTGCGTGCAAGCTCCATTCCAAGCTTTTCCTCTTTTGATCCTTGATGATGACGTTTCGAATCAGAACCAATGTGACGCTGAACCATCATAATTCGACTTATAAGTGAAGTCAAACCCCAAGAGGTAGCGTATTGATATCCGTGTCAAAGACAAGATAGAGAAATGATATTGCGAATCATTCTACAATTGAATCATGTCACATGGACCAAACCAGAAGAAAGTCAAAATAAAATCAGAAGAAGAAGAGAAATGAGGAGAGAAAAAGTGGTCTCGAATCCTACATTATCAATCAACAAGTCGATTAATAACGGTTTACGGAAGTCTCGTCATCGACCTACAAAAAAAACAAAATGAGATAACACATCCAATAACAAATGGAAATAAGAATTCAATTTCTAAAAGTGAAAATAAACTTCTAAAAGAAAAATAAGTTCTAATAGAAATATTAAAAAGAAAATGAATATGGAAAATAGAATATAAAATAATATGTAAAATATATGTATATAATATTCCAAAAGAAAAAATAATACTATAAATTCTTAAAAGAAAAATAGCAAGAAAATACAATACAAAAAAAATTAAAGTATTTACAAAGGAAAATACAGCATAGGGTACATCCCAGAATCAGGGGTGTAATAGAAAAGGTTCTGATTGGGCTCAAAGGCCCAACCCCAAAATCAGCAAAAACAAACAAAAAAAACAAATCCAGCCTGGGGTGTGGAGCGAAAATGGGGGTATGGACTGTAAAACAGTGATTGGGCCTTACGGCCCACTAACCAAATCTAAGGAGTCTCACAGAATACCTTCTCTCTTCCTCTTCTGCTTAACGAAAACCCTAGTTTCCTTCCCCTACTCTGCCGCCGCTCACCATCCAAACTCAACTCCAACCGTCCACTTTACTGTTTCGTCTTCTCAACCTTCTCTCAATCCCTTCTTCAACCTCATGTCCGTCACCTGAAATCTTCATCTCTCTCGTCACACTCCCCCTCTCTTTCTGTTAAGATCAAAACCAGACAAAAACAAATAAGTAAAAATCCATAATTCCGGTAATCTTCTTTTCCTGTTGAGCGCTGTGAGAAGGTGTGCGAGGAGATTAAAAACTAGTCGTGGCTTGTTCATGAACGAAGATGATGGAATCGGGAGTTGCATGTTGATTGCTGAAGGAGTTTTGTTGAAGATCTGAAGGTGTTAATAGAAGATCTTGAAGATTCTAGGAAGAATCTTGATGAACGTGATGAATACGGTGATGATTTCTGAAAAAGAGCGAGTTGAAGATCTTGGTGAAAGTTTAGATGAAGATGAAGGTCTTCAAAGATTTATGGAAAACGTGAAGATGATGAATCTTATGATGAAGTTGGAAGGTTGAGTTTAGATCTGGTTGAAGTTTGAAGGCGTTGATTCGTAGATCCGTGTTTGGTTCATGCGTTGAAGTTCGACTGCTAACGGATTAGGACTTGCATGTCGTAATGGATGAAAACGGTGGATCTGGCAAGATCTGGAAAAATGATATGAAGATTTGAATAGGGATGAGGATCCATGTGATGTTGATATGAAGGAGATTGAAGATTTTTTGTAGAGTTTCAGATCTGAGGAATTTGTGGTGAAGAGGTTTGATGATGTGAGTTCAGATCTGGAAAAATTGTGTGAGGATGGTGATGGACTGTTGAAGGTTTCAATTTCTGGGAAATTAGTATGAAGATTGATGAACGCATGAACATCATGATGAAATCTGGAGAAGTTTGAAGGAGGCGTATGAACATTTGAAGGTTGTATGAAGTTGGAAGAAAAATCTGAAAAAAGAATGAAGATCGTATGAATGTTCATGAAAAAAAACTGGAAAACATTGAAGATATGATGAACACGGTGAAGGTTCTTGAAAAACTGGAAAATGTGTTGAATTTTTCGGCGAAGTTCCGGCGGGTTTTGGTTGCCGTGTGATTTTTTCGGCGAAGGTGAATAGTGTTTGCATGTGAGGTGGCGTGTCAACATTCAATGAAGAGAGAGAGAGCACTGTGCACAGGCTATTTATAGCCTGACACATGGCCTGCGGAAAGCTGCATAACTGAACTGATTAAGGATTAATTTCCTGATTAAAGCTGCCAAATGAAGATTAATTAATGCTGAAATAAAATTGATTAAGATTAAATGCTGACCAAAATTAAAGGTTGATTTAAAACCAAAAATGCAATATTAAAACTAAAACTAATTAGTAACTAAAATTCAAATTAACATCTAACCTATGATTCTAACCAAATTAAATTCAGATTAACAAATTCTAATAAAATCTAAAAAGACTAATAAACCTAATATATTCTAAAATAATTAATATCTAGAAAACTCTAAAAATAGCAAAAACTGTTAAAATCCTATTAAAGTTCTAATAACCTCTAAAAATATGCCATTATAAATCTATTTAAAAATCTAATAAAAGTTAAAACTCTAAAATAGAGAAAATAAACCTAAAAACCTATTTAAAAATCTATTAAGACTAAAAATCTAAAAATAGAAAATGAAAGATAAAAGCTTATTTAAAATCTAATCTCTACACCAAAATTAACGAAATAAAATCTAGAAAATTGCTAATAAATCCAATGAAAAATCAATTAAATCAATTAACAAAAGAATGCGAGAATGTAACGAAATAAACGGTAAAAAAACCGGACTCCAAAATATCCTCAAAAAAACAGCGCAGACCGAATCACCGGGACGAGCACAAACTTCACAACAAAACCTGCTTATTCGAACTGGTCTGAATCGCCTGAGACGCGAGAAAAGGACTGTAATCCCGATAAAATCAATTCGGCTAAAAAAATGCACAGTATGCGGTATGCAGATGCAAATGCAAAATGAATCGAAACATAAGTCAAATATAAGAAACGGTTGGTCAAATTTTGGGGTACAACACTTGGGACAGTCAACACTAACCAAATTTATCTAAAGGTTGGACGACTTTCGATCTTACCCAACAAATTTTAAGTGCAGAAAATAAGTGTTAAAAGTTAAAATATCCCTTAAGTAATTCTATCGACAATCGTTTGGAATACTAATTATAACTATAATCTTCGCATCCTAGCCCTTAAAGTTTAGCCGGACATGGTAAATAAATGTGAGAAAATAAAATGCGGGTAAATAAGTAAAGTGTGATAAAAGGGGTGCGCTAAATAAATGGCGGGTAAATAAAGGCGCGACAAATAAAAGGCAGGTAAATAAAGGCAATAAACAGAAACCTGCTCAAACGAGAGGCTTTAAAATCTTGTGCAATTGGAAGTAAATGCAGAAATAAAATGACGGCAAATTTAACTTCTACCCAAGTGTTCCAAACTCGATTACAGACTCGATTACACGGTGTAATAACCCCTCGATGTGAGAAGTTTAGTACTTTATAGACAAGTGAAATTTATGGCTTAAGTTCTATTCTCTAAGCTTGGATGGTTTGAAATGAATCAGAACTCTGCTATTTATAGAGGCAGGAAAGTACAGGTAAAGACAGGAGTGCCCCCCAACTTCTTTTAGGAGGGAAACTTTCGTGTGAAGGTGGCGCCCGCCACATGTACTAGGGTGGAAGGGAGTGGGAGACGTGGTAGTTGTCAGCAGTTGGCTTGCATCCTTCTCATGGAATCTCGTATGGCGCCCACCATGGTGGAAGCCATGTGTACATTTCCTCAAAAAGTAGAGTTTTAGCTTGTTTTTCTTCATTTCTTCTCGAGTAGCCTTGAAAATACAAAAACCTGAAAAAGAAACAAAGTAGAGGCATAATACAAGAAAATGGAAATAAAATACTAGATAACGTGCATAAAGTCGAGTCAAATAAACAGTATATTTTAGGTCTATCAAATTCTCCCACACTAAAACCTTTGCTTGCCCTCAAGAAAAACATCATGACAGAACAAGGTGATATCCATAAATAACCTGGGGAAGAAGGACTTATAAGTTCAAACTGGGATGAAACGATAGGTGATGACTCAGTGAACCATAAGTATCAGAATGACACTTCTCTGAAAACACGAACCTAAGCTTTATTCTTTACAAAAATCAATCTGTACCACCCTATTGTACCTAGGCCTATTTTCGAATTTCCTTTTGAGTTTTTTTCATTCTAGTGCAATCACATTAAGCCCGTTATCCGTACAAAATTAATCATGGTGAAGTGAACGGTTAGTGATTCTGATCTAAAGCATGGGGTTCTGGTGCACAAAGTGGTGTAACCCCTTTTATTATCCCATCTGCAGCTGTGGGGGATCGGATCGTGATCCGCCCTACCGAGTTCAGTACCAGAAAACTCTGACCCAACTGACAGTGGGGAGGTATTTTGCCTTGTTTTTATCATTTTTCTTTTTCTTCTTTTTCTTTTTCTTTTCGAAATTACAACTTTGTGGGTTTAAATGACCTTGTGAGGGTTACCTATACCCGAGTTTGTAATTATTTTATATTCTTAGCATACCGATTATTCACTTATTTTCATTGATCTTTCACTTAGATAACGCTTAGGCCGAAGCTGACTACTAGGATAAACTACTTAGGACTTACTATGGATATTCTATTAAGGCCATGGTATTCAGAGTATCGGGGTCTATTTTTGCATTTGTGAAGCCTAAGGTGTCATAATGATACCGATGTTTCAAAGAGGATTTCCCAAATCATCCGCATCCTAATACGAACTTGCCTCAAAGCCTAAGAAAATTTTCAGGATAATACACTATTTGTCAAAAAACTTTTTGGTGGGGCAAGTTAATGCGGGAGTAAGATGAGAGAGTAGAGGTATACTGTAAAATGATTTGTTAAGCGCAAGTATGTTCTAAAAACAAACAGAAAGAAAAATGAAGGGAAAATAACTGAAAGCGATAAAATAAAAATGTGAGATAAAGCGGGAAAAGAAATAAAGTCTCCTCTCACACTTAAATTAAACATTGTCCCCAATGTTTCAAAATAAGCAAGGTACGAGGTACCTAGGGCATACTACCGGTGCTGTCAGCAGCGTGCTCAGAGTACCTGGGGCGGCGGGATCTGCTGCGATGGCGATCAGTCTGAGAAGCTTTGAACGCGTCGAATCAGGTGGACAACACAACTTGAGATTGCATAATGCTTTGTATAGACTGGCTCATCTGCTGTTGAGACTCTTGCATGAATCTCATATTCTCAGACAGTTGCTACGAAATGGTGTTGAGCAAATTGTCGCGTCTTTCGTCTCTGGCTAGTTGTGCTTGCCACATCTGCTCAGATATATAAAGTCGGGTGCGGTACGTGTAGAATGGTAAGAGGAAGACGGTGCAGTGTGTGTCTGTGATGTGTGGTGAGGCGGCATAGGGTGATCGGGAGATCGCTCTCGCTGATCATACTCGTCATCAGTATCAGCGCCTTCGCCAACAGGAATATTAGGGGGTACTGGACCTGTAATGGGTGGAGCATCTAAATCATAGGTCCAGTTTCCCGGGTTAGTTACATCGGTGCGTCCAGTGCAGGGTAAAACGACAGATGGGATAGCCTTCCCATGAATCATAAGCTCGAAACCTCCTTCTCTCCTGACTTTGCACAATTTTATATCTTTCAAAAATATCAAATTAATTGTGCGAGGAGGGAGAGGCTCTAAAGTGGCCATCTCAGCATCTAGGTTCAGTGCCTTTGCAATGGACGTGATCAGTCCTCCGAAGGCTATGGTTCTAGTGCTCTTAATAGAGGCATTCATGTGGGCTATCATAAATGGAACTATATTAAATCGCCTATTTGTGAGGCAGCCTTGCAAGAATAGTAATTCTTTGGCATTCACTTTGTTAGGATTCTCCCGGCCAAATATAGTGCAGGCTAACATGTAGCGGAACACACAGATGGCTGGGTTATGAATCGGGAAGCAAGTATTCCTTCAAAAGATGAAATATTAAAATTCGACAACTTGTGCCAGAAGGAAAATGCTTCCACAGACCATTCAGAATCCAGAGGTGTTTCACAAATAGCACCCGCACCAAAAGGCAATCCAAGCCTTTCCGCAAGTTCATCAGTACTCAACGAATATTCAACATTAAACATCTGGAACTAGGCCGTGCCAATTGTGCTAGTAGTGTCGGGTCTGACAATATAGATCAGGGAACTCAAGAATTCCCTGGTCAGCCGGTCAAAAGTAGGATCATGCCTGACAAAAATCTTATGAAGGCCCAGAGTGTCTAATAATTCTCGTCGGATGACCTTGGCTTGTGCCTAATCATTATTTTCCATTTGAGTGAGGCTTCACGGAGGGCTGCCCCATCCGAACTTCTTCGACGAGGTCGAGTTCTTCCCTCAGGGCCTCACTATTTGTTTCTTCGTCCAAAGGTGTTTCAGTTCGTCTGGTCGGCACGTGGGTTTCAATGGGGATTACCGCCTCTATCCCATATGCTAGGCGAAAAAGGGTTTCCCCGGTTGACGAATGAGGTGTAGTGTGATAGGCCTAGAGCATGTTGTGCAACTCCTCGACCCACTGCCTCTTTGTTTTGTGCAGTCTTCGTTTGAACCCTCGTAAGATTACTTTGTTTACCACTTCGACATGTCGGTTAGTCTGCGGGTGCTCGATGGATGTGAAGTGTTGTTTAGTGCCAAGTTAAGCGAAGAACTCCTGGAATCTTTTGTCCTTGAACTGTGTCCCATTGTTTGTGACGATCGCTTGAGGAATGCCAAAACGGGTAAGGATGTTTCTCTTATAGAAATGAAGTAAGTTTTAACATTCTCTTTTATATATATATTGAAGGTGAGAAAAACACTTAGAAGGGGGGGGGGGGTTGAATAAGAGTTTTAAGAAATATGGCAATAAAAACAACTTAAGATTTTTATCCTGGTTCGTTGAACTCAACTACTCCAGTCCACCTTATCAAAGATGATTTGCCTTTCTCTGCAAGGACTTAATCCACTATTGATCAACTGATTACAATAGAAAGCACTAAGAACAACTGTCTTAGTCTTCTCAAGAACTACTGACCACACCTTGGTCTTCTTAAGGAACTTCTTACAATTTAATGTAAACTAACAAGTGTTTGAATGCTTCTAATAAGCTGTATCACAACTGTGATGTTTACACTTAAGATTAAGTACAACAAAAAAACTATATGGTTTTATGAGAGATCAAATGAGTAAGATCTTGTGAGATTTTCTCTTTTATGAATCAAGCGTGTATTTCTTTCTGAGTGATCTAGCAATGAGCAAAATGATGAGTAGTGAATTAGCAACCTCAAAATGTTGAAGTAGTTCTCCTTTTATAGCTTTTTCAAATGCTTTGAGTGATGTGCAGATGAATATAATATTTGATTGTATGACTTTTCATCACCAAAAGTATGGGCAGAGATATGCTTTCTGCATAAAGGTATGGTTGTAGAAGCCTTGGGATTTGCACCACGTCACTTCTTTGGACAAATTAGCCGTTGGTTACTTTGGAAGTAGCACCACGTCTAATCAAGTTTACAGCTTCTTCAACAAGCTTCCTTCAAGATGAAGTCTTCATAATCTGCACTTCAGAACTTGTAGTAAGCTTAAAAGGTATGGAATGCTTTAAGATGTTCAGAGCTTAAAATGAATGATAAGTTCAGAGTCTTGATAGATGATCAGATCTTTAATGTATCAGAGTCTCAATCTTGATTAGAGTCTTCATCAGAGTATGCAGCAGTATGTGCTTTGATCGTGAATATTACTGATAAGAGTCTGGTTATCAAAGCCTCTGAGTTTGCAGTGAAAAGAACTTCAGAGTCTGATAAGATCAGAGCTTTCAGCTTTTGTATACTTCTTTCATTAACACTTCAGATCATTATGTAGCTTCTGCTTCAGATCCTTCTGGCAGCGCTTCAGAATCTTCTGATAGTCTTGCATCTGATGCTTCAGAGCTTTGCATAGTTTCTTTGTACTTATGTATTTTTCTTCTTTAAGAGTATTTAATTTTATACCTGAAATAATAATACTTTGAACGAATTTTAGAGTGTATATTTTCTTACTACAAAATTCCATAACAGTTATCATCAAAACATAGAGATATAAGAAACACCAATCTGTGTTCTAACAATCTCCCCCTTTTTGATGATGACAAAACATAGGGAATTTTGTTCAATAAAGAGAAATAAAATAAATAACTCCCCCTGAAATGAATACTCTAATAGAAGAGAACACTTCCCTTTTTGTTTGAGTATATTTCAGAACCTGGTAGAAATCCTTGTTGAGAGAAAGAATCAGAGCTTGGATGCTTTCCAGAATTAGAATCTGATAATTTCTTTCAAAATGAAGAGTCTGGTGTATCTTCCAGAATCAGAGTTAAAATTTGCTTTCAAGGATCAGAGCCTGGTTGGATAATTCTTAGGGTAACTTCAGATCATTTTATTAGATGAAATAATAAGATCTGAAAGTCTTAAGATTCAATGTTAGATTAAAATAATGTTTGAATTTCATTTTAGTATTTGCTTATGGATTGAACAGTCAAATTCTCTTTCTCCCCCTTTTTGTCATAATAAGAAAAAAGAATTTTAAAGACAGAAAAGATAACAGAAGAAGAGAAAAACATAACACATAAATGAAAGACAAAACAACCAGATTCAATCAGATCAAAATAGCACAAAGGCATAAGAAGTTCATACAGCAGATGATAGAAAATAGAACAAACAGAAAACAAGTGCAAAACAAGAATGCAAAGATATGAAAAAGAAAACTAGGGCTGGCGAGAAGCAATCAAGGTCAGAAGATCCGTAATCTTAGCAGTGGACTCTTCTTGCTTAGCCATCCAAGTCTTAATTTCTTCAGTGGTCTGTTCCTGTTTTATCATCCATGTCCTGATTTCCTTGACTTCTTGGACAACATCTGGAATCTCAGTCTTCATCTCAGATACAGAACGTTCAGAAGCAGATGCAGTTGCCATTGGATGATCAATCTCCATGTCAGATGCAAGAGTTTCTTCTATCATTGCAGAATCTTCAGCAGGAGCATCCTCTAGAAGAAGCACTGGAGTTGTGATAATGTTCAGCAGAGTCTGTCTGACCATTTCAGCAAACTTAGCCTTTGCATCATCAGCACAGAGTGTTCTGAGGTCAGATGCAGCAGAGTTGAATTTTGATATGAATCTGTTCCAAGAAGCTTCAGATTCAGTAGGATCCAAACTAGCCATGCACTCTTTCTCCACAGAAGCAATTCCCATACGTATTTCCTTCTTGAAATTCTTGAACAGAGTAGAAACATCTGATCTGGGTTTGGGGTTCATAAAGTCATCTATGGTGACAGGTTGTGATGGTTCAGGAGGTGGGTGATCAGATGATGGATGTTTAGATGGTGGTTGTTCAGATGGTTGGGGTATGAATGTTTGTGGTTCAGATGGTTGTGGTATGGATTTTTGTGGTATGGTGAGTTAAGGAATGGAGGTGTCAGCATCAGATGGTGTTGATGTAACAACATCAGATGAGGATGGTATAAAATATGTGAAGTTGAATTTGAAGCGAAGAGGGTTGTCAGATGTAGGTAGATCAGATGGTAGTGGTTTATAGGGATCAGGAATTTGTAAGCTAGTTGGTGAAGGGACTTCAGATTCATCAGAATCAGATGATTCAGTTGAATGACATGAAGTTGAAGAGAGGACATACATGGTTGCAAGTGGTGATACATCCAGAATGTCTTCAGATGGTTGTTGGACAGATGGTTCAGGATTTTTTATGGTTGGTTCTTCTGGTGGTTGAGTAGAAGAGAGTGGTTCAGATGTTTTTTTTTTGTTCTAATTGTGTTTGTTGTTCAGAGGATTGTTGTTTTTGTGATTCAGATGATGGTTGTTGTTGTGGTTCAGATTGTTTTTGTTTAGGGGGTTGATGTTCAGATGATTTCGGTTAAGGGGGTTCAGATGGTAGTTGAACAGAAGATGGTTGAGAATGTGTATGAGATAAAATGGGTTCAGATGAATGAGGTTCAGATGGTTTAGGAGGAGATGGTGGAGGTGAAGGTGAGGGTGAAGGTACAGATGGTTTGGGATATTTGTTAATACCTGGCGAATTGTTTCTCTGATTTCTTCCATAGTAGCTTCTGAAGGATTTTCCTTTTGCTTCTTGTCCTTCTCAGGCTTGTCACCAGCATCAGAGGCTTTCCTCTTGGGTTGTGCAACAGTTCCCTCCTCAGCCTTTCTCTTCCTGTGCCTTTCTCTCAGAAAATTTGGCAATACTGCTCCTTCCTTCTGTACTATGTTAGCAGGCAGAGGAATACCATCTCTTAAACATTCAGCAATGTATGTCAGAATGATGTGCCTAGGTTCATCAGCACTGAACATAGGAAAATCTGCTAAAGGAATTCTCCTTCTGCTGACGTCTTCAGAGTGAAATTTCTTGGGTTTTCCAGCAAGCTCTGAAATGACCTTCATTCTCTTTAGAGTGCTCCCATTTATGATAGATCCTATAACATAGGACAGATCCTCTGTTACCCCAACATCAAATAGATGTTTCACAAGACCATTCTCTGTTAGAATGTCTGATATCAGTCTTTCCATAGGGATCCAAGTTCTGATTTTTCCAGCTTTAACCCTTACTTCTTCTCTTGTTTCTTTGATATGGTTCAGAAGATGACTGAATAGAAGATAAGGTAAACCCACCTTCTTTCCTTTACTCATACAGAACATGAAGTACATTTGTTCTGAATTTACATAATCTGGTGAGTTAGAAGATTTCCTATGAAAGATTGAACTCATGAAGATCTTAGCCCAGATTCTGTAAACAGGCTTCAGATCTCTGACCTTATTGGATGGTTCTCCAGAAACACAAACTTCTTGAAAAATGTCAGCCAAATCCACATGATCAGTAGCCATACTTGTAATTCCCCCAGTTTCCTTATACTCAAGCAGTTGCCTGATTAATTTTTCAGTGATGACAATTTCCTTCTCAAGAACAGATGAATGAATGAACTTAGGGCAAACTTGAGCGTGTATCCAGAATTCTTTTACCAAAGTTGGATAAACAGGACCCATCATCCTGTCAAAATACTTTTCCCAGTTCTGAGTTTTGATGGTTGAAAGGAGATCAAAACCATTTTCTTTGATGGATTCAAAATCCACAAAGTTCTCACACAGAACTTCAAGTTCTTTGATTGGAGTGAGAAGAGTTCTCACAGGTGCTTTGTACACAACAACAGTTTGGGATGAACCAGCAACATTAGGAGAAGATGCAGCAATAGTTGAAGTTTGCATATGAGCAGATGTTGATGATGGTGAAGCCATTTAAGTTCTTGAGATGCGTCTGGGTTTACGAGAGATTTTGGGCTTTGAAATGAGATGGAAACAATAGAGAAGGCAGAAATGCATATGAGGGATGAAGAGAGTGTAAAGTGTGATTTGTGAAGTGTTGTGAGAATTTATAGAAAAATTTTAGGGCATGCAAAAAGACACACAATCTCAAGCGTGCACACGCATTGAATGAAGTGAAACATAATCATATCAAGCAATTAATGCAAGGAATAAAATCATATCAAGCATTTAAGATTCTGACAGAAGGGGGGGGGGGGGGAATCAAAAGATTTTGGATTTTCAAAGCAATACCTCAAACGTCACTTCAGTATGGTGCACTCTACCTTTCCAGATTCTGAGCTACACGTGTTTGCTTGCATGTGCCTCTGAAACTCTTTGAGAAATGAACCGTTAGGCAACGTTCAGATCCTCTGAGCCTTGTTAGTTCAGATTTACACACAAATAAATAAACACAGAATTCAACAGAAGAAATACTTCAGAGTTTAGACATTTATCATCAAAAAAAATTTCATCTGATGAATATTTTATTCTGGACAGAAGTCCATACTAATATTTTTCAGAATAAATTTAAATCTATCTTCAGCAAGGGGTTTTGTAAAGATATCAGCCCACTGATGATCTGTATCTACAAAGTTTAAATTGATAATTCCCTTCTGAACATAGTCTCTGATGAAATGATGTTTAATCTCTATATGCTTAGCTTTAGAGTGTAAAATAGGGTTTTTAGATAAGCATATAGCAGAAGTATTATCACAGAAGATAGAAATGTTACTCTCAAAGATCTGATGATCTTCCAGTTGACTTTTCATCCAGAGCATCTGGGTGCTACAACTAGCAGCAGCAATATATTCTGCTTCTGTTGTTGAAAGTGCAATTGTGGGTTGCTTCTTGCTGAACCATGAGATCAGGTGACTTCCAAGAAATTGACAACTTCCAGAAGTACTTTTACGTTCTACTCTGTCTCCAGCATAGTCAGCATCACAGAATCCAACTAATTTATACTCATCAGATCTTCTGTAACACAGACCCACATTATTAGTACCTTTCAGATACCTTAGAATCCTCTTAACAGCTGTTAAGTTAGATTCTCTAGGATCTGATTGGAATCTAGCACACAGACACACACACACACACTGAATAAAATATCAGGTCTTGAAGCAGTCAAATATAAGAGAGATCCAATCATACCTCTGTAAAGTTTTTGATCAACTTTCTTACTTACCTCTTCCTTACCAAGTGTGCTTGTAGGATGCATTGGAGTCTTTGCCAATTTGCTTTCATTCAGATTGAATTTCTTCAGAAGCTCTTTGACATATTTAGTCTGGTGAATATAGGTGCATTCTGGAGTCTGATTTACTTGGATTCCTAGAAAGAATCTAAGTTCTCCCATCATGCTCATTTCAAATTCAGTCTGCATAGACAAAGCAAACTCCTTTCCCAGCATAATATTGGTAGATCCAAAAATAATATCATCCACATAAATTTGACAAACTAGTAAATCTTTCTTAAATGTTTTATAGAAGAGAGTTGTGTCCACTTTGCCTCTGATAAAGTTCTTTTCCAGAAGAAAATTACTTAATCTTTCATACCAAGCTCTGGGAGCTTGTTTCAAACCATAAAGAGATTTTTTGAGTTTGAAAACATGATCTGGAAATTTATCACTTTCAAAACCAGGAGGTTGATGGACATAAACTTCTTCTTCTATAATACCATTTAAGAAGGCACTCTTAACATCCATCTGATATAGAGTGATGTTATGTTGTGCAACAAATGAAATAAGAAGGCGTATAGATTCTAACCTTGCCACTGGAGCATAAGTTTCAGTGTAATCAATACCTTCTTGTTGACTGTACCCTTGAGCTACCAGCCTTGCCTTGTTCCTAACAACTTCTCCTTGCTCATTTAATTTATTTCTGAATACCCACTTTGTTCCCATAATGTTGAAACCTTTTGGTCTAGGAACCAGATCCCACACATCATTTCTTGTAAATTGATTTAGCTCATCTTGCATTGCAAGTATCCAATCATTGTCACTCAGAGCCTCATCCATAGATGTTGGTTCAATAATAGACACCAACCCAAAAAGTGATGTTCCAGATGATCTGATAAACGACCTTGTTCTTATAGGGTCATCTTTCTTCCCAATAATCATTTCTTCTGGATGAGAAGCCTTAATTCTGGATGATCCTTTAACTGTGGTTCTTCAGAAATATTTATGTTATTCATCTGAGCAGCTAATGGAGTTGCATCTGGCGTAGCTTCTTCTTGAGCTTTTTCTACCTCTGGTTTCTCAGATTCTATGAGAATAACTTCTCCATCTGCAGAGTTTTCAATCTGCTTTGGCTTATGATTGCCAAGCTTATCATCAAATCTAACATGTATAGATTCCTCCACAATCTGTGTCTCAGTATTGTATACTCTGTAGCCTTTAGAGCGTTCAGAATATCCAAGCATGAAACACTTTTGTGCTTTAGAATCAAACTTGTTAAGATTCTCTTTAGTGTTTAGTATAAAACAAATACATCCAAAAGGATGGAAATAAGAAATGTTTGGCTTTCTATTCCTCCATAATTCATAAGGAGTCTTTTCCAGAAGAGGTCTGATTGACACTCTGTTCTGAATGTAACATGTTGTGTTAATTGCCTCTGCCCAAAAATGTTTTGCCATGTTAGTCTCATTGATCATGGTTCTGGCCATCTCTTGCAAAGTTCTATTTTTCCTTTCTACAACTCCATTCTGTTGTGGAGTTCTAGGACAGGAGAAATCATGAGCAATGCCATTTTCATTAAAATATTTTTCAAAATGTTTGTTTTCAAATTCACCACCATGATCACTTATGACTTTAACAATTTTGAAATCTTTTTCAGTTTGGACTTGTTTGCAGAAGTCAAAGAACACAGAGTGTGACTCATCCTTGTGTTTTAGGAATTTTACCCATGTCCATCTGTTGTAGTCATCAACAATGACTAATCCATACTTCTTGCCTCTGATAGATGCAGTTTTCACTGGTCCAAATAGATCAATGTGAAGTAACTCTAATGGTTTTGAAGTTTAAACAACATTTTTGGATTTAAAAGATGATTTTGAAAATTTTCCTTTCTGACATGCTTCACAAAGAGCATCTGAGTTGAACTTCAGATTAGGAAGTCCTCTAACCAGGTTAAGCTTATTAATCTGAGATATACGTCTCATATTAATATGACCCAATCTTCTGTGCCAGACCCATTGCTCCTCATTAATAGACATAAGGCATTTAACATTCTGAACCTTAAGTTCTGAAAGACTAATTTTATAAATGTTGTTTTTCCTTTTACCATTAAAGAGGATTGAGCCATCCTTTTGACTAACAGCTTTGCAACACTTTTGATTAAAGATAATGTCATAACCATTGTCACTTAATTGACTTATGGACAATAGATTATGAGCTAACCCTTCAACAAGCAAGACATTAGTTATGGAAGGAAGTTTATCATTGCCTATGGTTCCAGAGCCAATTATCTTGCCCTTCTGATTCCCTCCAAACTTGACATCTCCTCCAGATCTAAGCTCCAGACTTTGGAACATAGACCTTTTTCCCGTCATATGTCGTGAGCATCCAGAGTCCAGGTACCATGACTGGAGTCTTGACTTTGCTGCTAAGGATGTCTGCAACATAGATTATCTTATCCTTAGGTACCCAGATTTTCTTGGGTCCTTTTTGGTTAGTTGCCCTAAAGCTTTTTCTGAACTTCTGTCTTTCAACATAAGACTTGTTCTGATTAGCTTTAGATTTATTAAACACATATTTGTTCTGATTGGAACTTGTGTGTTTAATATCATTTAAGTGACCAAATGTAAACTGAGAATATAAGGGAGGATACTTGATATCCAGTTTATCTACAGATTTTGGATTTGAATCTTCATAAGAGAAAGATTTATATCCAACACCTTTTCTATAGTTTCTGCTAATACCATAGATCATTGAAGCCATTTTGCTTCTATCTAGGCTTTTAGTTAGAAACTTCCTGAAACTATAGTCATACTCTTGTAAAATACTTTTAGAGCATGATTTAGATTTTGAATCAGAGTTTAGTTAAGCAGATTCTAAATTATTTTTCAATTGAAGATTTTCAGCTTTTAGTTCAGCTATTTCTGATTCAAACTTGTTACTCTCAAATTCAATATGCTTTAGAAGCGTTTTGTATTTGAGTTTAACTTTACTATAGTTTTCAAGAGTATCAGATAAACTTTTAACAAGTTCCTGTCTAGAAAGTTCAGCAAATACCTCCTCAGAATCAGATTCTGATTCTGATCCAGATGATTCAGCACTGTCCTCAATGTCAGCCATGAATGCTACATTTGCACATTCCTCTTCTGACTCTGATGACGAGTCAGATGCATCTGAGTCATCCCAGGTAGCCATCAGAACTTTCTTTTTGTGATCTGACTTTCTTTTTGGGTTCTCCTTCTGAAGCTTTGGACAATCACTCTTGTAGTGCCCAGGTTCTTTGCATTCATAGCAAACAACCTCTCTTTTTCCAGATCGTCTGTGTCCAGAGTGTTCTCCAGATCTTCTGTGCCCAGAAGATTCTTTGTGTTGATCTGGTTTTCTAAAGTTCTTAAACTTCCTTTGCTTATTCTTTCAGAGTTTATTGTTTCTTCTGGATAGCAAGGACAATTCTTCTTCATCTTCAGAAGCAGACTCTTCAGAGCTTTCTTCTAATACCTGCAATGCTTTAACAGCTTTATTAGATTTTAACGCAATTGACTTACCTTTCTTTAGAGGCTCATCTTCCTCTAGTTCAATCTCATGACTCCTTAGAGAACTGATTAGTTCCTCCAGCGTAATCTTGTTCAGATCCTTTGCCAGCTTCAAAGCAGTGACCATGGGTCTCCATCTGGTTGGCAAGCTTCTGATTATTTTCTTGACATGATCTGCTGTAGAGTAACCCTTGTTCAGAACCTTTAGGCCAGCGGTGAGAATCTGGAATCTGGAAAACATTGCTTCAATAGATTCTGATTCTTCCATCTTGAAAGCTTCATACTTCTGGATCAGCGCTAGATCCTTGGTTTCTTTGACTTGAGAGTTCCCTTCATGAGTCATCTTCAGGGATTCAAATATATCAAAGGCAGTTTCTCTGTTGGTTATTTTCTCATACTCAGTATGAGATATAGCATTTAGCAATATAGTTCTAGCCTTGTGGTGATTTCTGAATTCCTTCTTTTGCTCCTCAGTCATTGATTTTCTGTCAACTTTCTTGCCATTCCCATCAGTGGGATGAACATATCCATCAATAACTAAGTCCCAAAGATCAGCATCAAATCCTAGAAAGAAACTTTCCAGTCTATCTTTCCAATAATCAAATTTCTCTCCATCAAACATGGGAGGTTTTGTGCTGACTCTTTCTTCATATTTGTTGTTGTTGGGTGTTGAAGTTTCAGCAGCCATAATGTATATCAACCAAGAGTATCAAGAGTTTTTCCCACTGGATCTTTTCTGGTCACAGTTAAGTGATAACACAAACAGAACCGGAGCTCTGATGCCAACTGAAGGTGAGAAAAACACTTAGAAGGGGGGGGGGGGTTGAATAAGAGTTTTAAGAAATATGGCAATAAAAACAACTTAAGATTTTTATCCTGGTTCGTTGAACTCAACTACTCCAATCCACCTTATCAAAGATGATTTTTCTTTCTCTGCAAGGACTTAATCCATTATTGATCAGCTGATTACAATAGAAAGCACTAAGAACAACTGTCTTAGTCTTCTCAAGAACTACTGACCACACCTTGGTCTTCTTAAGGAACTTCTTACAATTTAATGTAAACTAACAAGTGTTTGAATGCTTCTAATAAGCTGTATCACAACTGTGATGTTTACACTTAAGATTAAGTACAACAAAAAAAAACTATATGGTTTTATGAGAGATCAAATGAGTAAGATCTTGTGAGATTTTCTCTTTTATGAATCAAGCGTGTATTTCTTTCTGAGTGATCTAGCAATGAGCAAAATGATGAGTAGTAAATTAGCAACCTCAAAATGTTGAAGTAGTTCTCCTTTTATAGCTTTTTCAAATGCTTTGAGTGATGTGCAGATGAATATAATATTTGATTGTATGACTTTTCATCACCAAAAGTATGGGCAGAGATATGCTTTCTGCATAAAGGTATGGTTGTAGAAGCCTTGGGATTTGCACCACGTCACTTCTTTGGACAAATTAGCCGTTGGTTACTTTGGAAGTAGCACCACGTCTAATCAAGTTTACAGCTTCTTCAACAAGCTTCCTTCAAGATGAAGTCTTCATAATCTGCACTTCAGAACTTGTAGTAAGCTTAAAAGGTATGGAATGCTTTAAGATGTTCAGAGCTTAAAATGAATGATAAGTTCAGAGTCTTGATAGATGATCAGATCTTTAATGTATCAGAGTCTCAATCTTGATTAGAGTCTTCATCAGAGTATGCAGCAGTATGTGCTTTGATCGTGAATATTACTGATAAGAGTCTGGTTATCAAAGCCTCTGAGTTTAGTGAAAAGAACTTCAGAGTCTGATAAGATCAGAGCTTTCAGCTTTTGTATACTTCTTTCATTAACACTTCAGATCATTCTGTAGCTTCTGCTTCAGATCCTTCTGGCAGCGCTTCAGAATCTTCTGATAGTCTTGCATCTGATGCTTCAGAGCTTTGCATAGTTTCTTTGTACTTATGTATTTTGCTTCTTTAAGAGTATTTAATTTTATACCTGAAACAATAATACTTTGAACGAATTTTAGAGTGTATATTTTCTTACTACAAAATTCCATAACAGTTATCATCAAAACATAGAGATATAAGAAACACCAATCTGTATTCTAACACACACACACACACACACATACACGCACACGCACACGCACACGCACACGCACACACACACACACGCGCACGCACACACACATACACGCACATACACGCACACGCACACGCGCACACACACGCACGCACACACACACACACACACACACACACACACACACACACACACACACACACACACACACACACACACACACACACACACACACACACACACACACACACACACACACACACACACACACACACACACACACACACACACACACACACACACACACACACACACACACACACACACACACACACACACACACACACACACACACACACACACACACACACACACACACACACACACACACACACACACACACACACACACACACACACACACACACACACACACACACACACACACACACACACACACACACACACACACACACACACACACACACACACACACACACACACACACACACACACACACACACACACACACACACACACACACACACACACACACACACACACACACACACACACACACACACACACACACGCGCGCGCGCGCGCGCGCGCCAGTTTATTTAGCATTTTTCTAATATATATACATATATAAGTCAACCTATATAAACTATTTTTAATATATATGAAAATATAGACAGATCTATAAATTTTATAGGTTTTTTTAGTAGCCTAAATCAGATTTATTTAATTAAATAGACTTAAAAAAAAATCTAAGTTTAACTTTTTTTATTAAATAAGTCTAATCTGATCTAACCCTAAATATGTTAAATTATACGTTTTTGTAAGCCGACTTAACTTATTCTCATCAATAATTTTAATTGCAATTTTTTTCTATCGAAATATTCAAGAATATTTGATTTAAAAGAGTATAATAATTAGCTTGTTTCCTATTAAGTGTATGTTTAGTGAAATAATTACGAGAATTAAAGTTCGATGAATTATATGTTCTATCACACAATTGAATTGTTTCTTCATAATGTGTGTGGTAGTTTAGAATGTGAATTTCTCCTCTAGGAATATCAATAGTTTTTAACAAACATTTAATTAATCATAAGACATTCTATGTGCTCATTTTTGTGCTCATTTTTCTATTTATTGAATACAATTAACCACTTAGTTTTATTGCATTAACCACTAAATTTGTTATTAAGACTCGATATAAAATATGTATGTCAAAATTAAGCGCCCCATATAGATTTTACATATTTTTTAATATATTAATTTGTTTTATTAATTTTTAAAATGCACGATTAAAGTTTGATTTCTCTCTCAATTTTGTTGTGTGCTGTTTTGCTGCTGTTTTACAATGTAGTGTTTCTAATAAAATAAACCTCAAACAAACAATTTTAAGTTATTATGTAATTTTGGAAAAATCAACGGTCTCACACTCACATTATTACTTATTTATTAATTTTCTGAATAAAATATTAAAATAAAAAAGGTATTTTAACAACTATATAACCTTAAATATAAGCGCATATATAGTAACATAATTATCTTTAAAGATAAGTACATTTTTAGATTACTAAATTTATTTTTTATTTTTTCCAAATAAATTCATATTTAATATCCTAAATGTTTTGAAATATGAAAAACTAAAATAAACTATACACAAATACAAACGTACCTAGACAAGTATACTTAAATATATTAAATCCACATTTAATGTATATAATGGATAAAGATTCCGGTTTAATTGATTTATTCAAGCTAATTAAATTATATATACTTTTAAAGTATTTAAAATAAAATATTAAAATAAATTATGATATTTTAATAAGCTTTATTAAATTAATTTTTTTTAAGTTTCTTTAAAATAATTTATGACAAAGTATACAAAAAATACAAAAAACAATTATTTCATTTTATCTTTTACTTTATACAAATTTATACATAAATGTTTTTCATCATAAATATTTATTTTATATTTATAGTGACAGAGTTTTTCCATTGTTAAAATTTAATTAAAAGTAAAAAATTAAATAAAAATATGGACAGTTGGCGGTTGCTTGTTGATTAATTTTTTATTTTCATTTTAGGAATTTATTTAAAAATTAATGAAAAAATTTGGAAATTTTTTATGGTAAAAAATTTTATTTATAGATTGTCTTTCTCTAGGAAAAATATATTATAGTAAAAATTTATCTTCTAGAATGTCTTTCTCTTCATATAAATATATTGCTTGGTTGTTTTTCTTTGAAATTTTTATTTATAGATTGTATTGAAATTTTCACATGCAAAAAATTACCAAAGAGAAAAAATGATTCAATTTATGTTGACATTGGGTTTCTCTGCTGCTCCTTTACTTCTCTATATTCCACCACTCAGAAGCTTAAATAGCTTTGTGGAAATAATAGAAGAAGTTGAGAGAAAATCAAGATTATATACCAACAGATTGAATTCACAATTAAGGGCAGGTTGGTCTAGGATCTTGAATCGTATACTTTGCAACATAAGGTAGATTTGTAATTACTTGGAATATAAATTTTGTGACAATTTTTAATATTGTTGGATGTAATTTGGGAATCATGTTGAGTTGAATGAAAAAAAGCTTAGCGATGCTTTTTAATTTGGTGATTTATTTTTCAGCGGTATTTGTTCAATAGTATTTAATATGGTGATTTATTTTTCAATAGTATTTTTTCAAAAGCTTGTGCATCAAATTAGTTTTAAATTTTGATATACAATAACTCTAATTTTAAACTGCATAATACTCTTTGCTCAAAATTAACTGTGTTTCTTATGACAAAAACGACATCGTTCAAATCACATTGGCGTCCACATCAACTTCGTAGCAACATTTTAAAAGTAAATAAATGAAATGCAATCATATGTGTAGATTCCGCGTTTGTATATGACACTTATAACATCTTAAATTCCAAAACATAAAATAGTGCGGAAATAAAACAATACACATAATGCGCAAAATTCCGCGTTTGAATAAGAGTTTGTAAGTTGGTTTTCTTTCAAGTGATTTATCAATATGCGTCAACGTTGGAAAGATGCTGAAACTTGTTTAAATACTACTTCAAGTCCTTATCTCAAAGACTGTGCATTGCTGTACGTTCTGCTGCCTTTTGTCTTCTATTGACTTTTCCTTTCCAGGAAGAGGAATGTTCAGACAAGTGCTTTGTGTCTGAATTCTTGTGACATGCATAAATAAGGAATAGTGTCGTTGGAGCAGACGTTGGGATTAGCAACAGATCTTTTCTTTGAGCTGACATCTTTTCAACTGAGTAAACTAACATCAGATCCTCTGATGTAGTTCCTTGTTCTTCAGATCAGAGTCTTGCAACAATAGTGTTAAAGCGTGAATGTTACAATCAGCGCAGAGTTGAATATCAGAGCCTCTGTACTTGCAGCGTGAAGTACTTCCAGAGTCTTCTGAAACAATGATGTACGCTCTTTACTTAAATTCTTCTTAGCTTCACTCAGAGTCATCTGTAGTAGATCAGAGTCTCTTCAAGCAGCGCTCAGAGTCTTCTGAAATGTTGCTTCTGACGCTCAGAGTCTTAACGTTCTTTTTAGTTGCAGATGTAATTTTTGCTTCCTGATGAATATATAATTTAAGATCTGAAACAAAATTACTTAAACAAAATTAGAGTATATATATCCTTTATACAAAATTTCATTTATGTTATCATCAAAACAATGAGATATATTAAAAACCAATCTGTGTTCTAACAATCTCCCCTTTTTTGATGATGACAAAAACATAGGAAATTTTGTTCAATGATAAGAAAAATAAATATAACTCCCCCTGAGATTGTGAATCTCCCCCTGAATTGAATACCATAAGAAAAAATAGATACTTCCCTTTTTGATTAAGTATTCTTTTCAGAATCAGAGCCTGGTTTATTTTTCTTCAGAATTAGAACCTGGTTTGTACTTTTCAGAATCAAAGCCTGGTTTGGATCCTGAGGCCTGGTTTATTCTTTTCAGAATCAGAGCCTGGTTTGGATCCTGATTTGAATCAGAGCCTGACTTAGGAGCTTTCAGAGTAACTTTTCTGAATTAAGTCAGATGCAACGTTATAGTTCTGAAAGATTAAAATTCAATGTTAGTTATAATTTATTATGTCTGAATTCCATTCTGGTAACTGTTTATTTGAACAATTATGATTTCCATTTTCTCCCCCTTTTTGTCATATCAAAAAGAAAAAACTTTTTAAGACACAAAAGAATAACAGAGAAAAACGAATATGATAAAGCAGATAGAAACATAAACCAAACAGATGCATTGATAATCAAAATATTCAGAGGATAACAAGCAGAAAAAGAACAAACATAATGTGCACAAACAACAGAAAAACAACTAAGGTTGACGTGAGGCTATCATCTTCAGAAGGTTTGTGATCTCATAAGTAGATTCTTCTTGCCTAGCCATCCATGTCTTGATTTCATCTGTTGTCTTTTCTTGCTTAATCATCCATGATCTGATCTCTGTGTTGCTGGCTTCAAGCTTAGCAAACTTTTCTTCAAGATCTGGATTCTCTTTCTTTCAGAAGATGCAGGAGCAGATTCAGACGCAGTCTCAATAACCATAGCAGATGCATTCTCTTAAATCACTGAGTTAGAAGCTTGATTCAGAACCATCAGAGCAGATTGATTTGACACAAGAGTTTCTTCAGCAACAAACACTTCTGGAGGAGCATCTTCAGACTTAGATTCTTCAGCAGGTGCATTGTCTAGAGGAAGAATTGGAGATCTACTTATATTCAGAAGAGTTTGTCTGATAACTTCAGCAAATCTCACCTTTGCATCATCAGAGCAAATGGTGCGAAGGTTTGAAGCTACAGAGTTAAATCTTGAAATGAATCTGTTTCAAGTGGCTTCAGAAGCATATGGATTCACACTTGACATGCACTCCTTCTTGACAGAAGACATCCACATGTTTAATTCCTTTTTAAAACCATCAAATAAAGTACTAACATCCATTCTAGGTTTAGGTTTCATAAAGTTTTCTAGGGAGGGTGTTTTGGTGGTTTCAGATGAGGAAGGAATGGAAAAAGAAGGGATGATGAAAAGAGGACGAGGATATGGTGTAGAAGGTTTAGTAACAGTCTTTGGTACAAATGGAATGACATCAGAAGGCATAGGATAAAATGGAACAAAAGCTGATGTAGGTTTTAGAGTTGGTTGAGAAGGGATAGGTTCAGATGAAATGGATGCATCTGGTTGTTTTGGTTCATAGCCACAGAGTGAAGGGGGTGAGTTTACTTCTGAAGGTAAATCAGATTCAGTAGAATCAGATGATGCAGAAGAGTGACAAGATGTTGAAGAAACGTCAAATAGAATTTTTAAGGGTTGTACATCAAGAACATCAGAATCAGGTATAAATGATTTAGAAGTTTTAGATTGTTCTGGTTGAGGATCAGAGGGAATGGGCTCTTCTGGTTGTTGTTTAGAAGTTTGTGTTTCTGGTGGGGGAATTTCAGAAGTTTTTTTTCCAGATTGGTGTGGTTGAGATACAGAAGTTTGTTTTGGTTTAGGTGTAGAAGGAATAGGTTGAGATATTTTTGGTTCAGAAGGAATGGTTTCAGGTTCATGAGGAGGAGAAGGTGAGGGTATGGGTTCATTGGTAGGGGGATCAGATGCTAGTACTTCTTTAACAGTTTCTAAAATGGAATCTAAACTAGCAGCAGGAGGATTACCTTTTTGCTTCTTGACCCTCTTTGGTTTAATAGAAGCTGCCTCGCCAGAAGCTTTCCTTTTTGGTTTAGAAGCTCCTTCTTCTGAAACTTTCCTTTTCTTCCTGTGTCTGTCTCCATAAAAATCTGGTTCAGGTTCGCCTGCTCTCTGAATCAGATGTTCTGGTATAGGAGTTCCGTCTGCTAGACACGTCGCTATATATGCCAGAATAATTTCCCTTGGTTCATTGGCATAAAATAGAGGAAAATCATCTACTAGTATCCTTCTCTTGCTGACCTCTTCAGAGTTGATCTGTTTTGGGGCAGAAGTGAGTTCTTCTACAACCTTCATCCTCTGAAGACTTTTCCCATTCAGAGGTTTTCCTACCACTGACGCTAATTCTTCCTGCATTCCAGCTTCTATCAGATGTCCAACCAAACCATTCTCAGTCAGAATATCTGAAATGAGTCTTCCCATTGGAATCCAATTTCTCATCTTCTGATGCTTGGTTCTGACTTCTTCTCTTGATTGTTTCACGTGAGTCCACAGATGATTAAAAAGCAGATAAGGCAGATCCACTTTTATGCTCTGACTCAGACAGTACATGAAGTACATCTGATCAGTGTTGACATAATCTGGAGAGTTTGAAGATTTCCTGTGATGATGCATCCCATAAAAATCTTAGCCCAGATCCTGTAGTTTGGCTTCAGATCTTTCACTTTGTTAGAAGCTTCTCCAGATGTGCAAACTTCATTGTAAACCTCTGTCATATCAATACGCCCAGCTGGCAGATTTGTAACACCATCAGTTTCTTCATAACCAATGAGCTTCCTGATCAAATCCTCAGTTATGATGATTTCCTTACCCAGAATTGATGAAACAATAAACTAAGGCAATGTAGTTGCATGGATCCAAAATTCTTTCACCAGACATGGATAAACTGGTCCCATTAGTCTATCA
This sequence comes from Lathyrus sativus, assembly GCA_963859935.3. Lineage (NCBI taxonomy): Eukaryota > Viridiplantae > Streptophyta > Magnoliopsida > Fabales > Fabaceae > Lathyrus > Lathyrus sativus. The sequence continues at coordinate 38,908,010 of OZ012739.1, read as the reverse complement.
AAGAATTTTGTCCAACTTTGAGCATCAACAATGGGACGAAGATCAAACCCATTTTCTGCAATAGATTAAAAGTTCACTATAGATTCACACAGAACTTCAAGTTTGTCAACTGGTGTGAGGAGGGTTCTAACTGGTTCTTTGAAAGCAACAATATCCATATTTGCAGAAGAAATAGCAACCATTGTTGATTGAAGTTGTTGAGAGGTTGATGAAGAGGTTGCCATTGATGAAGTAGAGAAGGTTTTACGGTTACGTTGAGATTTGGGTTTTGAGGAGAAGATGAAAGAATGCAATAAGCAGAAATACATAAGAGATGTGAACGAGAGTGAAAAGTGTGAGAAGTGAAGTGGTGTGGAATTTATAGAGAAAGTTAGGGCACACAAGAGTCACACATTCAACAAATAACATTTAATTAAACATTAAATCACATCAAACATAATCATGACAAGAAAAAACATTTAATGATACTGACAACGTGTGGGGGAAAACGAGAATTAAAATTAATTCAAACAGTACCTCTGAACAGCGTTTCAGTGTTGGTCACTCAATCGTTTCAGATTCAGATGGCACGTGTTTGCTTGCATGTGCTTCTGAAATTCTTTGAGAAATGAAACGTTGGCCAACGTTCAGATCCTCTGAGACTTGTCAGTTCAGATTTGCACACAATAAATAAAATAATAAACAATAAATAAATAAATGAAATACTTCAGAGTTAAAACATTCTCCATATGAGGAAATTTTCTTCTAATAAACATTTTATTCTGGCCAGAAATCCATACTTATATTTTTCAGAATAAATTTAAATCTATCTTCAGCAAGGGGTTTTGTAAAGATATCAGCCCATTGATGGTCTGTATCAACAAAGTTTAAACTTATAATTCCCTTCTGAACATAGTCTCTGATGAAATGATGTTTTGTTTCTATGTGCTTTGCCTTAGAGTGTAAAATAGGATTTTTAGACAAGCATATAGCAGAAGTATTATCACAGAAGATGGAAATGTTACTCCCATGAATCTGATAGTCTTCTAGTTGACTTTTTATCCAGAGCATCTGAGTGCTACAACCAGCAACAGCAATGTATTCTGCTTCTGTTGTTGAAAGAGCAATTATGGGTTGCTTCTTGCTGAACCAAGAGATTAGATGACTTCCCAGAAACTGGTAGCTTCCAGAAGTAATCTTAGGTTCTACTCTGTCTCCAGCATAGTCAGCGACACAGAATCCTACTAGTTTGTATTCATCAGATCTTCTGTAACACAAACCCACTTAGTAGTACCTTTCAGGTACCTCAAAATCCTCTTAACAACTGTTAAGTGAGATTCTATAGGATCTGATTGGAATCTAGCACACAGACAAACACTAAATAGAATATCAGGTCTAGAAGCAGTCAAATACAGAAGAGATTCAATCATACCTCTGTAGAGCTTTTGATCTACCTTGTTACTTACCTATTCTTTTCCAAGAGTGCTTGTAGGATGCATTGGAGTTTTAGCCAACTTACTTTCAGTCATATTAAACTTCTTCAGAAGCTCTTTCACATACTTAATCTGATGTATGTAGGTGCCTTCTGGAGTTTGATTGACTTGGATTCCCAAAAAGAATCTGAGTTCTCCCATCATGCTCATCTCGAATTCTGCCTGCATAGACTTCTTGCTAACTGTATCCTTGAGCCACCAGCCTAGCCTTGTTTCTGATCACTTCTCCTTGCTCATTCAGCTTGTTTCTGAAAACCCATTTAGTTCCAATGATGTTGAAACCTTGTGGTCTTGGAACCAGATCCCAGACGTCATTTCTGGTGAATTGATTAAGCTCTTCTTGCATAGCAAGTATCCCATCATTATCTTTCAGAGCCTCATCCATAGAAATTGGTTCAATGATAGAAACCAACCCAAACAGTGACGTTCTAGAAGATCTGAGAAATGACCTTGTTCTGATAGGGTCATCCTTCTTGCCAATTATCATTTCCTCTGGGTGAGAGGCTTTGATTCTGGATGATCCATTAACATTTGGTCCTTCATAAATTGTCAAGCTATCCATCTGAGCAGCCAAGGGAGTAGCATCTGGCATTGCTTCTGGTGCTTTTACTTGATCTTTATCTGCCTCTGATTCTTCAGAGTCTGTGAGAAGGACTTCTCTATCTGCAGAAATTTTAAGCTGCTTTGGCTTTTGATTGCCAAGCTTATCATCAAATCTAACATGAATTGATTCATCTACAATCTGTGTCTCAATATTGTATACTCTGTAGCCTTTAGAGCGTTCATAATATCCAAGCATGAAACACTTCTGAGCTTTAGAATCAAACTTGTTCAAATTTTCCTTAGTGTTCAACATAAAACATACACATCCAAAAGGATGGAAATAAGAAATGTTGGGCTTTCTATTCCTCCACAGTTCATAAGGAGTCTTCTCCAGAAGAGGTCTTACAGACACTCTGTTCTGAATATAACAAGTTGTATTCACTGCTTCTGCCCAAAAATGTTTTGCCATGTTAGTCTCGTTGATCATGGTTCTGGCCATTTCTTGCAATGTTCTATTTTTCCTTTCTACAACCCCATTCTGTTGTGGAGTTCTAGGACAAGAAAAATCATGTGCAATGCCATTTTCTTTAAAATATTTTTCAAAATATTTGTTTTCAAATTCACCACCATGATCACTTCTGACTTTAACAATTTTAAATTCTTTTTCGTTCTGGACTTGTTTGCAGAAGTCAATGAATTCAGAATGAGACTCATCCTTGTGTTTCAGGAATTTTACCCATGTCCATCTGTTGTAGTCATCAACAATGACTAATCCATACTTCTTGCCTTAGATGGATGCAGTTTTCACTGGTCAAAACAGATCAATATGAAACAGCTCTAATGGTCTTGAGGTTGAAACAACATTTTTTGTTTTGAAAGAAGATTTTGAAAATTTTCCTTTCTGACATGCTTCACAAAAAGCATCTGAGTTGAACTTCAACTGAGGAAGTCCTCTGACCAGATTGAGTTTATTAATCTGAGATATACGTCTCATACTAATATGCCCCAATCTTCTGTGCCAGACCCATTGCTCTTCGTTAACAGACAGAAGGCATTTTACATTCTGAACCTTAAGTTCTGAAAGATTGATTTTATAAATGTTGTTCTTCCTTTTTCCATTAAAGAGGATTGAGCCATCTTTTTGACTGACAGCTTTACAACATTTTTGATTGAAGATTATGTCATAACCATTGTCACTTAATTGACTTATGGACAATAGATTATGTGTTAATCCTTCAACAAGTAAAACATTAGAAATGGAAGGGAGGTTACCATTACCTATAGTTCCAGAGCCTATTATCTTTCCCTTCTGGTTCCCTCCAAACTTCACATCACCTCCAGATCTAAGTTCCAGGCTTTGGAACATAGACCTTCTTCCCGTCATGTGACGCGAGCAGCCAGAGTCCAGGTACCAAGATTGGTGTTTCAACTTTGCTGCTAAGGATGTCTGCAACAAAAATAATTTTGTCCTTAGGTACCCATATTTTCTTGGGTCCTCTGGGGTTAGTAGGTTTGAAATTCTTTCTGAATTTCTTTCCCTTGAAGGTATCTTTGTTCTTCTGAGGTTTTGATTTATTAAACACAGGTTTGTTCAGATCAGAACGTGTGTGTTTAATATCATTTAAATGACCAAATTTGAAATGAGCATATAGAGGAGAATACTTTATGATCATTTTATCAACAGGTTTTGAATTTAAATCCTTCCCAGAAGGTGATTCATATCCAATTCCCTTTCTGTTGTTTCTGCTTACGCCATAGATCATTGAAGCCATCTTGCTTCTATCTAGGCCTCTAGCCAGAAACTTCTGAAATCTATAGTCATACTCTTCTAAAATGTTTTTAGAGCATGATATAGGTTCTGAGTCAGATTTCTGAGCTTTTTCTAAATCATTTTTTATTTTAAGATTTTCTACTTTAAGCTCGGCAACTTCAGACCTCAGCTGATCATTCTCAGATGCAAGACAACTTTGAAGCTTCTTGTATTTGTGTTTGATTTTGCTGTAGCTTTCCAGAATTTCTGATAAACTTTCAGAAAGTTCTGCTCTAGTGAGTTCAGAAAATACCTCCTCAGAATCTGATTCTAATCCAGATTCAGCAGCTTCTTCGTGGTCCTCCACGTCAGCCATTAGTGCTACCTTAGCACACTTATCTTCTGATTTTGATGAAGATTCAGAAGCATTTGAATCATCCCACGTGGCTATTAATACTTTCTTTTTATTTTCAAACTTCCTTCTGGGTTTCTCCTTCAGAAGTTTGGGACATTCATTCTTATAGTAGCCAGGCTCCTTGCACTCATAGTACACTATATCTTTCTTTCCAGATTTTTTATGTCCAGAAGAATCACCACGTTGATCAGATCTTCTGAAGTTTCTGAACTTCTTTTGTTTGTGCTTCCAGAGTTGATTAATCCTCTTAGAAAACAAAGACAGTTCATCTTCTTCTTCTTCTGAAGATTCTTCATAACTTTCTTCAATAACCTGCAACGCTTTAGCAGATTTGTTAGATTTTAAATTAACTGATTTACCTTTCTTCTGAGGCTCGTCTTCTCCAGCTCAATCTCGTGACTCCTTAAGGAACTGATCAATTCCTTCAGAGTGATCTTATTTAGATCCTTCACGAGCTTCAGAGCTGTCACCATTGGTCTCCATCTTGTTGGCAGACTTCTGATGATCTTCTTGACATGGTCAAAAGTAGAGTAGCCTTTATCCAAAACCTTCAACCCAACAGTTAGGATCTGAAATCTTGAGAACATAGTTTCTATAGATTCAGACTCCTCCGTTTTGAAGGCTTTATACTTCTGGATGAGGGCCAGAGTCTTAGTCTCCTTTACTTGGGAGTTTCCTTCATGAGTCATCTTCAAAGATTCAAACATATCAAATGCAGTATCTCTGTTTGTGGTTTTCTCATACTCAGTATGAGATATTGCATTTAACAGGATGGTTCTTGCTTTATGGTGGTTTCTAAACTCCTTCTTCTGTTGATCAGACATAGATTTTCTGTCAACCTTTTTCCCTTCATCATTGGTAGGATGAATGTAACCATCAGTTACCAAATCCCACAAATCAACATCATAGCCTAGAAAGAAGCTTTCTATTCTATCTTTCTAGTAGTCAAAATTCTCACCATCAAACATGGGAGGTTTGGTGCTGATTCTGTCTTTATCATCGTATATGTTGTTGTATGAAGTTGAAGTTGAAGTTGAAGCTTCAGCAGCCATGATGAATAAAGAGCAAGATATTAGGAGTTTTCTCAACTGGATCTTTTCTGTCACGGTTAAGTGAGAGCACTAACAGAACCGGAGCTCTGATACCAACTGAAGGTGAGAAAAACACTTAGAAGGGGGGATTGAATAAGGGTTTTAAAACACTTTGGGAGATAGAAAAAAAATAACACAAATATTTTTATCCTGGTTCGTTTGAACTCAAACTAATCCAGTCCACCCTACCCAGGTGATTTGCCTTTCTCAACAAGGACTTAATCCACTATATCAAATTTGATTACAGTGTAAACCACTAAGACAACTGTCTTAGTCTTCTCAAGAAAATCTGACCACAACTTGGTCTTCTTAAGGAAATCTTTTACAAAGATAAACTAACAATTTGTGTTTAATGTTTTGCTTCTAACAAGCTATATCACAACAGTGATGTTTACACAAAATTAAGAACAAATATGAAAACTGTATGCTTTGAAGAATATTTGAATAAGAGCTTGTAAGTTGGTTTTCTTTCAAGTGATTTATCAAAATGCGTCAACGTTGGAAAGATGCTGAAGCTTGTTTAAATACTACTTCAAGTCCTTATCTCAAAGACTGTGCATTGCTGTACGTTCTGCTACCTTTGTTGCCTTTTGTCTTCTATTGACTTTTCCTTTCCAGGAAGAGGAATGTTCAGACAAGTGCTTTGTGTCTGAATTCTTGTGACATGCATAAATAAGGAATAGTGCCGTTGGAGCAGACGTTGGGATTAACAACGAATCTTTTCTTTGAGCTGGCATCTTTTCAACTGAGTAAACTAACATCAGATCCTCTGATGTAGTTCCTTGTTCTTCAGATCAGAGTCTTGAAGCAATAGTGCTAAAGCGTGAATGTTACAATCAGCGCAGAGTTGAATATAAAAGCCTCTGTACTTGCAGCGTGAAGTACTTCCAGAGTATTCTGAAACAATGTTGTACGCTCTTTACTTAAATTCTTCTTAGCTTCACTCAGAGTCATCTGTAGAAAATCAGAGTCTCTTCAAGCAGTACTCAGAATCTTCTGAAATGTTGCTTCTAACGCTCAGAGTCTTAACGTTCTTTTCAGTTGCAGATGTAATTTTTGCTTCCAAATGAATATATAATTTACGATCTGAAACAAAATTACTTAAACAAAATTAGAGTATATATATCCTTTATACAAAAATTCATTCATGTTATCATTAAAACAATGAGATATATTAAACACCAATATGTGTTCTAACAGTGTCAATCAAACACAATGTAAACCAGCTCCGTAACATGGATTAAATAAAACATGCATTAAAATAGACACTTTTCATCACATGTTCGCCTTTACATAGGATCATCGTAACAGAGTTTAATAATTAAAATAATTCAACGAATAAACATGTCTCATAACATAACCGTGGTTATGGAAATTTCCTTCATTAAAAACTACATCGAAATAATAACAAATAGCAAAAATAAAAAGTCCGTCCGCCCAGTATTATAGATCATAGCAAAGGAATTTAAAATATCGAGCCCACTACTTTTCTAGAAGGCGAGATATGCATTATACATAGCAAATGCCTAGACCTATTTAATAAGCTTCATAAGTTAGACAAATAATTATTGGTGTTTGGTACACCTTCTTAGCTTCCTTTGGATTTTCTCCTTTAGTAGTCTCATCATTTTTAGAATTTGTTTCAGATTCTTTTAATGAATCCTCAGAAGTAGATTCTTCATTGTGACCAGTCACCTCATCCTTCTCACTTCACTCTTTTTCTTTTTTGCTTGTTCTTTCTCTTCCACCTGCTCTTCTTCTTCTTCTTCTTCTTCTTCTTCTTCTTCTTCAGCTACAACGACAACATCTTCCATTTTCTCATCTTCCTCTGTCATCTCCTTCTCAATAGTTTCAATCTTGAGTTAAACAAGAGGAATATTTTCAATCTTAAGTTAAATAAGAGGACTTGTTGGCCTTACACCAATACCCTTTTCTAACATTTATCATGCCAATTTTTAGTCTCTTCCTTGTATAAATCACCATTTTCATATGAGAATAATCTATGTTCTGATAGTGTTAGACAATGGCTTAGATCTAGAAGGGGGGTTGAATAGATCCCAATTAAAAATCAGTAGGCGCTTACCAATTAAAAATTGGTTTTAAAAATATTTGATTTGCGGAAGCGGTCATGGAAAAATTACCGTCTAAAATGAACCGTTATTAGAAGACCGGATATGCGTCTAGCCATATGAAAATGATAATGAGCAAATAGATTCAACACGCTAGTCACACTATCAATTGATTATACCACTAATTAGTAGTACTAGTTCCAATGCTACATAATGCCCACAAAATATGTAAACAATATAAGTGAATTTTAGTGTAGACAATTTATCAAACACTTGGTGTGCGAGGCACTCCAAGTGAGTTTTGACTCGAGTAAGTAACTCTAGATTCCTTGTACAATATACTATTGTAATAGAGTTCAAAACAGTGATAAGCACTTATTCAATCCAACACTAATTTCGATAGAATTGCTTATACTAAAATTACTCAATTTTAAAGCAAAAATGAAAATGCTGAAAACTAAAGGAGACAAAGATTTGTTGAGGCAGCTCCCCCGCCGTCCTCGCTTCGGGGTACGTCTTCCCTCAATTCTAATAATAGAATTGAGCTTAATATAATAGATATCACTTGTAGAGTTGAAATGTTTATACAAGGATAGACAAGCAAAATATACAAACAAGCTCTCTTGATGTTGATGATGCTTTCTCTCCTTGTTCCTTGATTCGAGTCGAATCAAGTTCTTCGATTGTTGTGAGTAGACCTCTGATTACAGCCCCTTTGTTGAGTAACCTTCCTTTCTTCAAACCCTCGGCCCTGATGATCTCAAGCACACACTAATCGAACCCGGAACTCTCTTTCACACTTCATTGATTCCCACTACTAGATTGACGAAACCTTCCTCTTCTTAATCACCTTCGCTCAGCTGAAAGTTGGTAGAGACGATCCGTACCAAAAACCCCCAAATTCTCCGAATCTTAGAGGATAAAACCTTCAAGGTTTTATTCAAAAAAAACCTGCCACAAGCTCAGCCCGAACCGGATTCCCAATCGACGGTTTCGGACCTTATCACCTTGAACAAAACACAAAGCACACAAAGAATTGTTATGTATAATTGTTGTGTTGTGAACTGTTGAGGATGAAGATGAAGAGATTTGATGGCACCTATTTCACTTTTCTTGTTCTTGTACAATTGACTCAAAATTTCAATTGTTGTTGAGAAATGAACATAAAACATCTATATATAGTAACCAACAAGCCAACAAACATAACAACTTTTCACCCAAAGTGGAATGTCTTCAGCAACATCATAAACGAGTGAACGATCGACCATAGCAGGACTATGCGTCGACGCATAGCCTACAGTTTTAGGCAAATTGAAATGTCTTCACAGTATGCTTCGACCATAGGTCGGCGTGCACCGACCCGTGGGATTTTACACTGATCCATGCGTCGACCTGTGGCCGACTCAAACCCTGCAAATCTGCAAAAATACATATTTTTATGGTTTTTATGCATCTAGTCATAATTAATGGTCTCCCATATATATTGAATTTAATATGACAAGTTATATGGATATAAGAAGGATAGGAGAGGTGAATATTGCATTTGTTTTGTAGAGGTAGAGTCGAGAAAATCGATTCATCCATGATCGCGTTTTGCTATCATCGAAACTCAAATATGTATGCTATATGAGGGTTTGCCCTCACATACGCCCCCTTTTTGATGATGAAAAAACATGCGAAGCCAACGAGAGCAACGTGCAATATTAATAACATAATCTCCCCCTCGCTTTTGCAGTTCTACACCTAAAAAAACGGATGTGATCTTCTTGGCTTTGGCATACTCCAACTCTCTTCTCCCCCTTTGACAACATCAAAAAGAGAAAGAGATAGGTTAAGAATGATATGTTCAACTCAAAAATGCTCAACAGGTAATAACTAGCATCAACCAATATTCACACAAAATACTGTCAATGAAAAGAGAAAGCAACGGATAATCATATTTTAGATTAAGAGATAGAGTACAATTAGAAACTCAAAATGACATAACAATCAAAAACCAAATAGTTGGCATTAGTACAAAGTAAGAAACAGAACAACATAATAACAACACAGATATTGAGAAAATGCAAACACAATCTAATGTCCTCGTCCCCTCCCAGAGAAATGTGGATTGCGGTATGGGTCGGCCATGTCGGTAATCGACTCCACAACACTGGTCAAATACCGCATGCTGCAAGTTATGGCCGTTTCCTGAACTTTATTTGATGCAGCTAGAGCCTCAAAACTTGCATCCATCCTTGTTGAAAAGGAATTTAACCTTTCATTTTGCGTCTGGAGCTCTCTTTGAATTTGACCAAACCGCTCATCTTGAGTCCTCATAAAAGTTTGCTGGTCCAATTGCATAGACTACATCATGGTGAGAATTTCAGAAGTATTTGACTGTGGAGGAGATGGAGGTGCTTCAGAGCCACCTTGATAAGGCTGATAATACTGTCTCAGTATGGTCCATCCAGTGTATTGCCATTCACCCCAACCTTGATTGTTAGTTTCTTCTTCAGCTGAAGTGTTGTATTGAGCCCAATTGTCACTGGTATACGCATCGGTATCCATTTGGTGGTGAGTTTCATGTTCCTCATGTGCCTGTTCTTCTTCTTCCTCTTCATCTTCCTCTTCTTCTCCTTCTTCACTTTCTTCACTTTTGTCATTGTCATCAGATTCTACAACATTTCTACGAGTAGTTGCCTTGCCAACAAATTTGTACCGTCTTTGATCTTCGGACCAGAAGTAACCCATCATTGAAAGCATTTTCTGACCAAACTCTTTGTATGAGGTAATTGATATGTATTGAAAGGTTGGAAAAACCAAGTCAGCACTAGTGAGAATCTCTTGGATAAATGAACCATAAGCTAGAGCGGTCCCCCTGCCGGAATCTCTTAAAGCAAATATCCTACTAGCAATGTAGTAGGGCCAGTTGATTTTGATTTTATTTTTCAGAAGATACATGAGATGGACTTCTGCTTGCTCGACGCGAGAAAGGCCTCCCTTCTTGGGCCGCAGAATACGCGCCACGATCCATTGTAAAATCCTGTCACCTGTTTTCAATTTTCCTGCAATGACTGTTCTTGGGAACACATCACTTGCCACAATTTGCGGTGGATATGGCCGTTTCAACATTGAATTTAACGCAGCTTTGAAATCATAACCAACCATAGTACGATTATCCGTCACCTCACATAATGGTTTATCACCATCAAGATCCAAATTAAAGTATGTTCTCCAAACAGCAGAATTTAAGCTAACCTTTGTAGTGCCAATTTGAGAATGAAAAAGAGGACCCCGGAATTTGTCGTGTATGCATGTGTAGAAGACACGCACAAGATCTTCACTGTAATTGACATTACATTTTAAGAAATTGTTAAAACCTTGGAAATCTAGCAGAGAGATGATGTCGGTGAGATGCATGCGTTTTGCAGTGAGTCGATAATACGCATGTTGCTTGACTACCCCTCTTTTACCAAAATTTATGTTAAAACTGTCGATGAGTGGAGGTGGAACCAACGACACAACGGTAACCAGAATCTAAGTAGAGGATGATGCTCTTGATGTTATCTTACCGGTAATTCTTCGAGAGGCCATGGAAAGTGGTTTGTAGAAGATGATAGAATGAGGTTTATTGATAGTATAGAGCAAGAGTTTTTAGACAATGTTTGAGTGAGTTGAGAGAATAAGCTTTGCCCCTTTTAATAGATGCAAGTTAGGGTTTTGGGAAGAGGAGAGGACAAGAAACATTAGGCATAAGGTAGGTGCAATTTACAATGTATTTGACTAAATGCACAATCAATAAGAATACCAATTTGAATGCAAATGAAGTATGAACGTTTTTAACAAAAAAACTGAGTTTTCGCGCGATGCGTCGACCATTCCTATGCATGCGTCGTCACATACTGTTTTAATTTTGAAAAATGCAAAAATAATAAGTGTGCGTCAACCGTTGCCCTGTTATGGTCGACTCATACAGGCAAAATTTGCAGATTTTCAATTTTATGCACATATGAGCAGACAATTGATGCATAAATACAATGCCATACAACCATAAGCAACCAGACAGATATGATACATAGAGAATGTCATATTGACAATATTTATCATGTGATACAACTTTTAAACACGAGACATTAGAGAGAGAGAGAGAGAGAGAGAGAGAGAGAGAGAGAGAGAAGAGGAACAAAATCACCTTAATACCAAGGATAGCTTGATGAACTATACAATTGTACTTATAACAACCTTGACTTGTTAGATGTATGAGAATATAATCATAAATGAATAAACTGATGAATAAGTAATATTATGGCACACGATCTAAAATATCGAGAATGCCAAGTTCTCGTCGGATATGAAAGAAAGGTTCAGTGGCTAGCGGCTTTGTGAAAATGTCCGCTAGTTGGTTTTTAGTATCAACATGTTCAAAAATAACATCCCCTTTCTCTACATGATCCCTAAGAAAATGGTGTCGAATTTCAATATGTTTGGTGCTTGAATGCAATACCGGATTTTTTGTTAGATTAATGGCACTTGTGTTGTCACAGAAAATAGGAATACGTTCAAGTTTGAGGTTAAAATCCAACAATTGTTGCTTAAGCCACAAGACTTGAGCGCAACAACTGCCGGCGGCAACATATTCCGCTTCAGCGGTTGACAAGGCAACATAAAATTGTTTCTTGCTATGCCAACTGACCAAAGAATTTGAAAATAGGTGACAAGTACCACTAGTACTTTTCCTATCCGATTTGCGCCCAGCAAAATCAGAATCGGAGAAGCCTACCAACGAACAATCATTTCCTTTGGAATACCATAGCTCATACTTCGGAGTACCAGATAGGTAGCAAAGTATGCGCTTAACGAATTTCAAATGGGATTCCTTAGGAGCCGATTGATATCGAGCACACATGCGCACGCTAAACATAATATCGGGTATAGAGGCGGTAAGATAAAGAAGTGAGCCAATCATACCTCGATAACTCTTACCTCTACGTCCTTACCATTTTCATCTTTATTCAAGTTTGTGCATGTAGGCATAGGTGTGTCTATGGCTTTGGAGTTTGCCATGTTAAATCTCTTGAGAAGTTCCAAACAATACTTAGTTTGACTCACGAACGTTCCATCCTCAAGCTGTTTAATTTGAAATCCGAGAAAGTATGTGAGCTCCCCCATCATACTCATCTCGAATTCTCCCTGCATAAGGTTAGAAAACTTTCTCACGAGATTCATGTTAGTTGACCCAAATATAATGTCATCAACATAAATTTGTACCAATATCAAGTGCTTTCCTTGACGCTTAATAAAGAGAGTTGTGTCCACTTTGCCTCTCGAATACCCTTGATCAAGTAGGAACTTTCTTAGACGCTCATACCAAGCCCTAGGAGCTTGCTTGAGTCCATACGAGGCTCTTTTTAGTTTTTAAACATGATCGGGATATTCGTGAGACTCAAAACCTGGAGGTTGTGCAACATAAACTTCTTCATTAATGTAACCGTTAAGGAATGCACTCTTAACATCCATTTGAAATAGCTTAAAGTTTTTCTCACAAGCAAAGGCAAGAAAAAGGCGTATAGCCTCGAGTCGGGCAACCGGCATATAAGTCACCTCATAGTCGATTCCTTCCTCTTGGTTATACCCTTGCACGACTAAACATGCCTTGTTTCAGGTTATTACCCTGTTTTCGTCCAACTTGTTCCTAAACACCCATCGGGTGCCGATTACTTGATGTCCTCACGGTGGAGGGACAAGGTCCCAAACCTCATTTCTAGTGAACTTATTAAGTTCCTCTTGCATTGACAAAACCAATGTTCATCGAGTAAGGCGTATGTAGGGTTTTTAGGTTCAATTTGCGAAACGAAAGCGAAGTGATAACATAAATTACTTATCTGAGAACGGGTTGTAACACCCTTTGATATATCTCCGAGAATGTTGTTAATTGGATGGTCTTTGAAAGACTTCCAAGCTGGAGGGAGATCATCTTTTGAGGGCGGATGAACTTTCTTAGTTTCCTCATGGCGGACATCTTTCTCCTCCTCAACTTTGGCTTGGTCGGGCTGATCGATTCCCGACTCGGCACCTTTGAGTATGTCTTTCGTAGATGTACCTACACCATGAATAACACTATCTTTTCCGACATTTCTCGGATAAGATTCATCAAATGTTATGTGTACCAGTTCTTCAACCGTAAGTAATCTCTTATTGTAAATTCTATAAGCTTTACTTGACTGAGAGTATCCAAGGAAGATACCTTCGTCAGCCTTAGAGTCAAATTTACCCAAGTTTTCTTTTCCATTATTCAGAACAAAACATTTGCAACCGAAAACATACAAGTGAGACACATTTGGCTTGCGCCCTTTTAAAAGCTCATACGGTGTTTTGTTTAGAATGGGGCGGATGAGCATTCTGTTCAAAACATAACAAGTCGTACTTATGGCGTCGGCCCAAAAATATTTCGGTAATCCACTTTCATTGATTATTGTTTTTCCTAATTCTTCTAAAATACGATTTTTGCGCTCCACAACCCTATTTTGTTGAGGAGTGCGTGGAGCGGAGAAGTTGTAATCAATTCCATGATTATCGCAATATTCTTCAAATAAATGGTTTTCAAACTCACTTCCATGGTCACTTCTAATTGAGACAATGTTTGTGCTTAATTTATTTTGGGAAAGCTTGGCAAATCTCTCAAAGGCGGAGGACGTACCGCTCTTGCTAGCCAAAAAGATAGTCCAACAAAATCTAGAGAAGTCATCCACTATTACAAAACCGTAATAGTTTCCACCTAGGCTTTTAATTCTAGATGGCCCAAATAAGTCCATATGGAGAAGCTAGAGAGGTCTTGAAGTTGAAACAATATTTTTGGATTTAAAAGAGATCCTCGTTTGCTTTCCCATTTGGCAAGCATCACAAAGGTGATCCTTGGTAAACTTAATTTTAGGGAGACCTAAGACTAGATCTTTTAAGATTACTTTATTTCGCAAGTCAAAGTCAACATATGCTAAACGTCTATGCCATAACCATGAGTCTTCACTCATTGTCATGAGACATTTGTCACTTGTTAACGATACTTCATTCAAGTCTAGCATATAGACATTGTTCACTCTTAGGCCATTAAACATACTCTTCTTGTCATCATTATGCACAATTTTGCAACAATCTTTTGAAAATGATACATCGTATCCTTTGTCGCATAATTGACTAATGCTAAGTAGATTATGTTTAAGACCCTCGACAAGCAACACATCGGAAATAGTAGTGGAAGAAGGGTTACCTACACTACCTTTACCAAGTATTGCACCGCGATTATTGTCATCATAGGTTACATATCCTTTCTTCTTTTCCACGAAGTCGATGAAGAGGGATATGTCTCCTGACATGTGTCTTGAGCATCCACTATCGAGAACCCATCTTCTCTCGGTGGTCTCGACACATTGTACCTATGAAAAACAATAAAAAAGAGGAGGTACCCAATGACTTATTGGGTCCTAAGTTGTGAGTAACAAAATAGTCGCATTTGGGCAACCATTGATAAACGCCTTTAGGAACTAGAAATCTCCTAAAACGACACTTAGCAATGGAATTGCCTTTCTTGCAACAATATAGACAAGAAAAATTAACTTTTGAATTGTCTTTGCTATCTTGATCCCTTATAACATATTTGTATTTTTGATATGGATTCACCATACTTTTTCTAAAATCATATTTATCAATAGCAAAAGTAATTTTGGGCTCAAGAGCCTTGTTAAGTTTGGCATTTAGGATTCTAACTTCATTTTTCCAAACATAACACGTATCACACCCATAGTTAATTATTTTACTTCTAAGGTCCTCGCAACTTAATTTAGTACTTTCCACTATGGAAGCTTTAAGTGCCTCGAGTTTTCTTTCAGACTCATGAATCTTTTGTTCTAAGTGAACAAAAATTTGTTTATTCGAGGAAAGCCTTTTAAAGGCTTCTTTAGCTTCACAATGCAAAGTATTAAATGAAGCTTGTAATTCGAAATGAGACATGTTCAAAGAATTATCATATTTAGCATGTCGTAACTATTTTTTCTTGTTCTTTTGGTGAGCGGAAAGACACAAATTCACAGATTCATCTTCAGCACTTAAGCTTTCATCTTCGGACGAGTCACTATCGCTTTCCCAAGCTATATATGCTCCTCTTGGCTTTGATGACTTCTTATGTGATTTATTTGATTCTTTTTCTTTTCCCTTTTTGTTCAGAGGACAATCCGATTTATAATGACTGGTCTTTCCACACTTGTAGCACGATCCTCTAGTTTTATTCCCTTTTGTGTCATCATTTCTCGAGTACCTGGATTGATTTCAGAAGTTGACAAGGTTCTTCTCGGAGCGTTGGATGTCGTTCTTTCTCACATAGCGATTGTAGCGCTTTACGAACAGCCCCATGTCCTCACTCTTGTCATCTTACTCATCGTCACTCAATGAATAATCACTATGCTCCTTAGATTTAGACTTTGAGGAGGAAGTCTTGAGAGCAATAGATTTCTTTTCAACTATTTTTATTTTGTCCTTCTTTTCTTTCTTTTCATGTTGCTCTAGGCTTAGGAGCACTTATTCGTTCTCTTGCAGCTTTCAAAACAATGTTGTTAAATCCAAAATTGTGAGGTCGTTAGCTTCCTTGATGGCAGTTACCTTCATCTATCATTCCCTGTTAAGACATCTCAAAATTTTGTTAGTAGCAACATCATTGGCCACTGGCCTACCTAGTGAATGCAATCTATTGATGATATGAGTGAATCTCTTTTGCATGTCCGCAATGGTTTCCCCTTGCTCCATGTAAAAGAGATCAAATTCTTGTGTTAGTGTGTTGATTCTAGCTAGCTTAACATCATTAGTCCCCTCATGGGCGACTTGTAATGAGTCCCACATAGCTTTTGCCGTAATACAATGAGAAACCCGATAATATTCATCAACTTCTAATGAGATCAAAATATTCTTGGCTTTCCAATCATAGTTATATTTCTTTTCATCATCATCAGTCCATTGTGCTTCGGGCTTAGGCACAATCTCATTATTTTCATTGGTCATGGTTATTTCCATTGGACCTTTGATAATAACATTCCACACTTTTCTATCTATGAAATTTATGTGCACCCGCATACAGTCCTTCCAATAACTGTAATTTTCTCCATTAAAAATGGGAGCTCTATTATAAGCCCCTTTAGGTTCGTTTTCCATTTTCTATCAAAGTTATATTTGAAGCACGGAGTGAACCGGTGGTCTAATACCACTTGTTAGACGATGGCTTGGATCTAGAAGAGGGGGGGGGGGGGGTTGAATAGATTCCAATTAAAAATCAGTAGGTGCTTACCAATTAAAAATTAGTTTTAAAAATATTTGATTTGCGGAACTGGCCGTGGAAAAATTACCGTCTAAAACGAACCGTTATTAGAAGACCAGATATGCGTCTAGCCTTATGGAAATGATAATGAGCAAATAGATTCAACACACTAGTCACACTATCAATTGATTATACCACTAATTAGTAGTACTAGTTCCAATGCTACACAATGCCCATAAAATATGTAAATAATACAAGTGAATTTTGGTCTAGACAATTTATCAAACACTTGGTGTGCGAGGCACTCCAAGTGAGTTTTGACTTGAGTAAGTAACTCTAGATTCCTGGTACAATATACTATTGTACTAGAGTTCAAAACAATGATAATCACTTACTCAATCCAACACTAATTTCGATAGAATTGCTTATACTAAAATTACTCAATTTTAAAGCAAAAATGAAAGTGCTGAAAACTAAAGGAGACAAAGATTTGTTGAGGCAGTTCCCCAGCCGTCCTCGCTTTGGGGTACGTCTGCCCTCAATTATAATAATAGAGTTGAGCTCAATATAATAGATATCACCTGTAGAGTTGAAATATTTATACAAGGATAGACAAGCAAAATATACAAACAAGCTCTCTTGATGTTGATGATGCTTTCTCTCCTTGTTCCTTGATTCGAGTCGAATCAAGTTCTTCGATTGTTGTGAGTAGACCTCCATTGCAGCCCCTTTGTTGAGTAACCTTCCGTTCTTCAAACCCTCAGCCCGAATGATCTTAAGCACACACAAATCGAACCCGGAACTCTCTTGCACACTTCACTGATTACCGCTACTAGATTGACAAAACCTTCCGCTTCTCAATCACCTTCGCTCAGCTGAAAGTTGGTAGAGACGATCCGTACCAAAAACCCCCAAATTCTCCGAATCTTGGAGGACAAAACCTTCAAGGTTTTATTCAAGAAAAACCTTCCACAAGCTCAACCCGAACCGGATTCCCAATCGACGGCTTCGGACCTTGTCACCTTGAATAAAACACAAAGCACACAAAGAATTGTTGTGTGTAATTGTTGTGTTGTGAACTGTTGAGGATGAAGATGAAGAGATTTGATGGCACCTATTTCACTTTTCTTGTTCTTGTACAATTGACTCAAAATTTCAATCGTTGTTGAGAAATGAACATAAAACATCTATATATAGTAACTGTAATACCCCAAATTTTGCCCTAAGATTTGTCGTCGCATTTAGTCAATTACTAACAAATTTGTGTAGTCGTTTGACTTTTTGCAGGTAAATATCATATGGCATGCATTTTTTTTTCTAAAAAGTAAAAATGGTACAATTGGTAAGAGGACATGTGTAAGGAGTTGTGAGTGTGAGAGGTTGAGAGTTCGAATCTCACCTTTGTCACTTTTTGTTTTTTTATTATTTTTACTCTAAATTTTTCTCTCTTTCATTAAAAAATAACAAAAATAGTTTTTTATTATTATTTAATTATTATTTTCGTATTTTAATTAAATCATTTTTTAAAATATTATTTTTTTTACTTTTTTCTAAATTATTCATAAAAATATCCAAAAAATCATAAAATAAAAAATATTGAAAAAAATTTTGTTCTTTTTATAATATTTTTGATTTTTAGGAATCAATAGGATTATTAGTTTTTATTTTAAGTTTATTTTAATTATTTTAAATTATTTAAATTTTATTTTTTTTCTTAACTAATTATTTAGTTTGGGCTTTAAAATGGGCTTTAGGGACATTATTGACAATTTGGTGTTAACCCTAATTTGTTCCCTATATATACATGTGTTGCCTTGTTGAAAGGGGGTCAGAAGGTTTTCTTCAGAAAAGAGGAGAGAGAAAGGGAGAAACAAAGGAGATCCCCAGAGAAGAAAGGCGGTCGTTCCCACAACTCGTCAGAAGGATTGGAGCTCTCCAGTGTTCCCTTATTCAAACCTTTTTCACATTTACCGAAGCAAACCTCCGCTTCGTAGGTTAAATTACTAAACCTTTTGCCTTTTCATGTTTATGTGCATATTTTGGCATGTTAATGTGTTTAGGTCCGTTAAATTATTAAACCTTTTGCTTTTTCATGTTTATGTGCATATTTTGCCATGTTAATCTCCATGTGTGTTTAGGTCCGTAGATTTTAATATCAAAACCCTTTTTTATCAAAACCTTTTTTTAAAATCAAAACCTTTTTTTTATTTATTATTAAAACCTTTTTTTAGTAAGACCTTTTTTAAAAACTGAAAAGCCTTTTTTGTTCTAAAAAAAACTGAAAAGCCTTTTTTTGGATGAAAAGCCTTTTTTGTTCTAAAAAAAACTGAAAAGACTTTTCCTCCAAAAAAACTTTTTTTTATAATTTAAACTTAATTTTTTTTTATAATTTTAACTTAAATATTTTTTATTAAAAAATTAAAACCTTTTTTTTTTATAATTAAAATATTAAAAAAATTAAAACCTTTTCGTAAGGAACTCCTGATGTTTGATGTTTGTCGTGTCATTTTATGTACCTTTTATTACTTTTCTTTCTTTGGGCATTTCATGTGCATGCTCGAGGTTGAGATGTGCTTGTGGTGGCCACAGCCCCACACTATTTTCCTCCCTCACTTCATTCTAAGTGTCATTACATATTTTCATATTCTTCATGTTTTCAGAAATGTTTCTTTGTTTCTTTATACCCTCTGCCTTTATTACTTTTCTTATTTCTGTACCTTAATTATTCCTCCATATAATGATTTGTCATATTTTCACATTTTTTACAGTTTTATCCTTCCGAAGGATTAGGTCCAGCCTTTTGGCCGCCGAGTCAATAGCCTTACCCCTTTAATGGATCAAACCCTGTTTAGCCTAGGTGTCCCTCCGTGGGCAAAATTGCTTTTATCCTAGTGTTAGGCCAAAAGAGTCGTTGTACTCTGTTTTAAGGTTTTCCGCCGTGGAATCCCTAATTTAACCCTATTTTAATTTTAATTAACATTTTTTAACATAAAGATTGGAGTCTCTGAACAAACCTTGGCCACAGTCAAGACGTTTCTAACCTCCCTTTTGAGGGGAACTACAGTTACTCTGATTCCATTCCCGTAAGGATATGTAGGCACAAGATGCGATGTCTTGCCGAGTAAACTTAGAATTAACCCCTAGGTCTTTTTTAATTTTCAATCCTTTGTATATACCCTAAAGCAAAATAATTAATGAAATAAATAAAAAAAAATAAACAAAAGGTTCCCGTAGAGTACTACGGAAGTTTAGGGTGCTAATACCTTCCCTAAATTTAACCAACCCCCGAACCTTAGATCTCTCCCTTTTAGGTTTTTCCTTTCTTTAACCTTTCCTTCGGATAAATCAAAGACCGGTTGTAAATGAATTAAGATTCAAGTTAATCAATAGCTTGACATCCAAATTTCACCGCAACAGTAACCAACAAGCCAAAAAACATAATAACTTTTCACCCAAAGTGGAAAGTCTTCAGCAACATCATAAACGAGTGAACGGTCGACCATAGCAGGACTATGCATCGACGCATAGCCTGCAGTTTTAGGCAAATTGAAATGTCTTCACAATATGCTTCGACCATAGGTCGGCGTGCGTCGGCCCGTGGGATTTTACACTGATCCATACGTCGACCTGTGGTCGACTCAAACCCTGCAAATTTGCAAAAATCATAGTTTTATGGTTTTTATGCATCTAGTCATAATCAATGGTCTCCCATATATATTGAATTTAATATGACAAGTTAGATGGATATAAGAAAGATATGAGAGGTGAAATATTGCATTTGTTTTATAGAGGTAGAGTCAAGAAAACTGATTCATCCATGATCGCGTTTTGTTATCATCAAAACTCAAGTATGTATGCTATATGAGGGTTTGCCCTTACAGATAGCTCATTGAGCTGAAGCATTCTGGTTTTCCTAACAAAAGGCAAGTTAAAATTTAAGTTTTTTATAGCCCAAAATTATCTTTTCTCCTACCTAATGGATAAGTGGAAAGATTTTCCATAAACTAGCATATAAGGAGACATTACTAAAGAGGTTTTGTAAGCAGTCTTATAAGCCAACAAAGAATCATCAAGATGTTTGGACCAATCTTTCTTTGAAGGGTTAACCACCTTTTTTTAAAATTCTCTTAATCTCTCTATTGGACAAATCAATTTTCCCAGTACTTTATAGGTGATAGGCTATAGCAACCTTGTGTTTCGCCCGATATTCTGCAATTAAATTTTCAAACAATTTGTTGCAAATATGGTACCCTTATTACTAATGATAGCTCTAGGTGTGCCATGTCTAGAAAAAAAATATGTTTTTAACTAAAAATTTGGCTACAACCTTAACATCATTGGTATCTATCACAAACCTTTGACATCTATCACAAACCTTGACGAACTCATTAGCATCTTTAAAAAAAGAGGGCCAAAAAATGACCTGATTGCAATACATTTGCAGCTGTTCTAGTCCCTACAAAGTGTCCTCTATAAGGAGCATCATGGCAAGTTGTTAAGATCTGGTGCACCTCTGGTTGGTCTACACACCTCCTCAGCAATTCATCAGCATAACTCTTGTAAAGAAATGGTTCATCCAAAAAATAACTCTTTAACATATGGAAAAACATATTTCTTTGTTGAGAGTTGAATTCTGGTGGGACATACCCACTGACCAAATAGTTTACAATGTTCGCATATCAGGGTGTCACGCCTGAGGTGATCGAAAACAGGTGCTCATCACTGTCATTAGGAAAACTCTCATTGATGTCTTCCATTACATTCCTCTGGACTTTATCAGGGAGTCTTGAAAACTTACCAATAACTAAATTTTCTAGTCCCTTCTTGTCCCTTATTTCCAAATCAAATCCTTACAACAAAAGAACCCACCTTATCAATTTTTTCTTTGCATAATTCTTTGCAATGAGGTACTTGATTGTTGCATCATGATTATACAGTATCACATTGGTTCCTATAAAGTATGATTTGAACTTTTCAAATGAAAACACAACTACCAACAACTCTTTCTCAATAGTGATGCATTTGATTTGAGCTTCACTGAGTGTTCTACTAGCATAGTAAATGGCATGGAACACCTTGTTATACCTCTGACCTAACTCAACTCTAATAGCAAAGTCACTAGCATTACGCATAAGCTCAAATGGCTTAGTCAAGTCTTAAGTTTTTAGGTTCCAAAATTAAAGCATGTTTTAACATATTGAACACCTTCTCACACTCACTACTATAGTTATATGGCACGTCATGCTTCAGCAGTTGGCACAATGGCTTTGTTATTGTAGAAAATTCCTCGATGAATCTTTTGTAAAATCCAGCATAGCCAAGGAAACTTCTTATTCCTTTAATGTTAAATTATGGAGGTAACTTCTCAATAACTTCAATAATTTCTTGATCTACCTCCAATACTATCTTTAAAATCTTGTGCCCCAAAACAATTCCTTCTTTAACCATGAATTGACACTTCTCCAATTCATAACCAAATAGCTTTGTTCACATCTAGTAAGCACCATGTCCTAATTATCCAAGCATTTCTTAAAGGATTCTACAAGACTGAAAAGTTATCCATGAACACTTTCATGGAGCACTCAATCAAATCTAATAACATTTCAATCATGCATCTTTGAAAGATTGTTGGTACATTACATATCACAAATGGTATTGTTGTAGTGAGAATCGGATATAAAGCTATTAATTAACTTGAATCACAAATCATGAAGTTCACCACCGAGCTTTTATTTATCCAAAGGAAATGGTAAAGATCGAAGAAAACCTTAAGTGCACTATGTGATAACACAACTAAGAGAATCTAAGGTTCAAGGTTGGTTATACTTAAGAAAGGTACTAGCATCCTAAGAATTTGTAATACTCTACAGGAACCTCTTATTTATATTTGTGTTATGCTAAAGTTTTCTTGCTAAGGAAATTGTGCTAAGGTAAAGCCCTAAGGTATACACATTAAGTATGCTCGCCAAGACATCGCATCTTGTGCCTACGTATCCTAACTAGGATGGAATCAAAGCATTCATAGTTCACCTAACTAGGGATGATGAATTCTTGATAATGATCAAGGTTCCAGAGGGAAGTAAGTATTCTTAACCATGACACTTACATGGAGTGCGGCAGATCCAGTTCTAAGGCTAGGATAAAGAGAAAGGTAAACTAGTCTCGATCGCACGATGGTGTGAGATAAGGGAGTTAATTGTTAGTTAGTTAGTGGGCTTGACAAACCCTTCAGCTATGCAAAAAGGAAGAAACACTTCAAGAAAAGGGAGGCTTCCACATCAAATCAAGATGTCACATGCTATGAATGTGGTAAGCAAGGTCACATTAAACCGGATTATCCAAAAATTACAAAGAAAAATGGATTCAAAGGCAAGAAGGAGACAAAGAGTAAGAAGGCTTATGTTGTATGGGAAGACAACGACATAAATTCATCATCCGAATCAAATAGCGAAGAAAGTGCAAATTTGGCATTGATGGCTTCTCATCACTCTGACAACGAAAATGATGAGGTTCGTACTTCTTTTTCACTTTATGATAATGATGCTCAAAAGGCTATAAATGAACTCTTAAATGAATGCAAAGTTTTGTGTAAAACCATATCTTCACAAAAGAAACAAATATCATCTCTAGAAGAAAAAGTGAATACTATGGAAAAAGATGAAAAGAATGAAAAGAAAAAGGTTATTAATGAATAAAAACAAAACTTTGTATGTAAAAATTGTGAATCACTGTCTTTTTAAATTGTTCAACTTAAAAGAGTTCTAGAAAGATATGAAAAAGAAAAAATTGGTTTAGAAGGGGTCCTTAGTCAACAAAGAATTTCAAACGATAAAAGTGGACTTGGTTACTCTAAGTTTTCTAAACCAAGTTCTAGCAAAACAATCTTTGTTAAGGCTAGTGACCAAACTTCTAAAGAGAAAGTGAACAAGCCTAAAGTTGTGCATCATCATCATAAAAAGAAAAAGGTTGTGAAAAAGAAATCTTTCGTTCCTAGATATAAGAGTAATGTTATACCTACTTGTTTTTATTGTGGTATTATTGGCCATACACCTAATGCATGTTATGTTAGAAATTTCAATATAGCAAGCAGACATTATGTGTGGGTTAATAAAGATACTAATTATGAAGGACCCAAAACAATTTGGGTACCTAACAAGAAATAACTTGTTTTGTAGGTTTGCTTGAAAACCACTTCAAATATTTGGTATCTTGATAGTGGTTGTTCGAAGCATATGACCAATGACCTCAACAAATTTTCAAATCTAAAGCTTAAGGCCAAGGGTTGTGTTACCTATGGTAACAATAACAATGGGAAAGATTCTTGGCATAGGCAAAGTTGGAGCACCACCTTTCACATCTATTGAAGATGTTCTTTATGTCGAAGGACTAAAGCACAACTTACTTAGCATAAGCCAACTATGTGACAAAGGATTCAAAATCAAGTTCACAAAACATGAATGCTTGATAGAAGACGAAGTCACTAATGAGGTAAAGCTAAAAGGTAAAAGGATCAATAATATATTTATGATTTCTCTTGACAATTTGTCTTTGAAGGTTAAATGTCTCATGGCGAACAATAATGGTTCCTGGTTATGGCATAAGAGATTTGCTCATATACACGTGGAACATTTGAACAAGTTGGTTAAACATGATCTAGTTGTTGGTTTGCCTAAGATAAAATTCATCAAGGATAAGTTGTGTGACGCATGTCAAAAAAGGAAACAGACGAAATCAACTTTCAAGTCAAAGAATGTGGTGTCCACTAAAAGGCCACTACAATTGTTACATATGGACTTATTTGGCCCATCGAGAACAAAGAGCTTCAGAGGTAATGTTTATGCTTTGGTTATTATTGACGATTTTTCTAGATTTTGTTGGACTTGCTTTTTAGTGCAGAAAAGTGATGCCTTTAAAGCATTCAAGAAGTTTGCAAAACAAATACAAAATGAAAAGTCTTTAACAATTGCCTCCATAAGAAGCGATCTTGGTGGAGAATTCCAAAATGCTCCTTTCGAAGAATTTTGTGAAGAATATGGAATCTCTCACAACTTCTCAGCACCAAGGACTCCTCAATAAAATGGTGTTGTAGAAAGGAAGAACAGATCATTGGTGGAACTTGCAAGGACAATGCTTAGCGATTCGAATCTTCCAAAATATTTTTGGGTGGATGCGGTTAGTACAACATGCTTCGTAGGTAATAGAGTAAATATTAGACCTATTCTTAAAAAGACTCCCTATGAACTTTTCAAAGGGAGAAAACCAAACATTGCTTACTTTCACATTTTTGGATGCAAGTGCTTTATCTTGAACAATGACAAAGACAATCTCGGTAAGTTTGATGAGAAATCTGATGAAGGCATATTTCTCGGCTACTCTCTCTCTAGTAAGGCTTATAGAATTTATAATAAAGAACTTTAAAACTATTGAAGAATCAATGCATTTTAAATTTGATGAATCTAACTCCTTCAAGGAGGAAATTATTTTATGTGATGATGATGATGATTTTGTAGATGTTTCTAAAGAAGGTACTTCTCAATCAAATAATCAACCTAAGCATTAAGAAGAACCGATTCAACAAAAGTTAAAAGATGACGATCTACCTAAGGAATGGAGAACACATAAAGATCACCCGATTGATAAAGTAATTGGTGATATTAGTCAAGGCGTTACAACTAGACTCAACCTCAAGGATGCATGCTTGAATATGGAGTTCGTATCTCAAGTTGAACCTTCCAAATTTGATGAAGCCTTAGGAGATGACTAATGGATCATTGCCATGCAAGAAGAGTTAAACCAATTTGAAAGGAATCAAGTGTGGGAAGTTATTCCTAGGCCATGTGATAAACACATCATAGGTACCAGGTGGGTGTTTAAAACCAAACTTGATGAGAATGGGATAATTATTCCAAACAAGGCAAGATTGGTGGCCCAAGGATATAATCAAGAAGAAGGAATTGATTTCGAAGAATCTTTTGCTCCGGTTGCAAGGTTAGAAGCTATTCATTTATTACTCGCTTAGCGTGTTCATTGAATTTTCAGTTGTACCAGATGGACATCAAGAGAACTTTCTTGAACGGCTACATCAATGAAGAAGTCTATGTCAAGAAACCCCTTGGCTTTGAAGAATTTAAAAATCCATCACATGTATTTAAGTTGAGAAAAGCTCTTTATGGCTTAAAGCAGACACCAAGGGCATGGTATGATCGACTCAACAATTTTCTATGCAAAAAGGGATTTAAAATGGGTAAAGTAGATAAGACCTTGTTCATCAAGAGAATTAAGGACAACACTTTATTAGTTAAAGTCTATGTTGACGACATCATATTTGGATCAACCAACAAAGATCTTTGTGAGGAATTCTCGTTAATGATACAAGGAGAGTTTGAGATGTCTATGATGGGAAATATGAATTACTTCCTTGGATTACAAATAAAGCATTTGAAGGATGGAATATTCATCAACCAAGCCAAGTATTGCAAAGAGTTGTTGAAGAGATTCGACATGGATGGTTGTAAAGCAATGTCTACTCCAATGGGATCCGAAACTTATGTTGATCAAGACAAATCGGGTATTCCAGTTGATATCACGAAGTATCGAGGTATGATTGGTTCTCTATTGTATTTGACGGAAAGCCGTCCTGACATAATGTTCAGTGTGTGTTTATGTGCTCGGTTTCAAGCAAATCCAAAGGAATCACATCTCACTGTTGTAAAGAGGATCATGAAGTATCTCAAAGGAACAACCAATGTTGGACTATGGTATCCAAAAGGTAGTATTTGTAACTTAGTAGGTTATTTTGACTCGGATTATGAAGGTTGTAAAATAGATCGCAAAAGCACGAGTGGAACATATCACATTCTAGGTAATGCATTGGTTTCTTGGTCCTGTAAAAAGTAAGCATGTGTTGCTCTTAGCACGCCTAAAGCAGAATACATTACGGAAGGAAATTGTTGTGCACAGATCCTTTGGCTCAAACAAGAACTACATAATTATGGACTGAGTCTCAGATGCGTTCCACTAAGGTGTGATAATACAAGTACGATCAACATTACAAAGAACCCTGTCATGCACTCAAGGACAAAAAATATTGATATTCGACATCATTTCCTACGAGATCACGTTCTCCAAAAAGACATCGAAGTTACTTTTGTGGATACACTTAACTAACTGGCAGACATCTTCACAAAACCACTTCTAAAAGAAGCCTTTTACAAGATTCAGAGGGAACTTGGAATTCTATAAGAAGGTGATGTGTAAATCTTCAATAATAATTCATTATTTTCTAAAAAAACAATGCCAAGGTATGATTATCTATATGGTTTATTTTTTTCTATATGATCAAAATTGAGAATTTTCACAAATTATATTTTTTTTAGGTAATGCCCAAATTATAACATGTTTGATCTTTCCATATGTTCATTATGTCTTATAATAACATGTTAAAATGAGCCTTTATGAAACACTCATGTTGGTTAAGAAATATGAAGTTGCTGTTCTTTGGCTTGTGGTAACTGATTACTCATTTTTGGTAACCGATTACCACTGTTGCATTTCCACTTCTGCTAACTATTTTTGGTATGGTAACTGATTACTTATACTTGGTAACCAGTTACTACTGCTACATTTTTCAAAAAAAATTCCTTAAAAACAGAATTAAAAAGGCCACTTTATATTTCCTTTCCTTTTTCAAAAGCACTTATTCAGACTTTAAGTCATTTTTTACTCTTCCAAATTCATTATGTTCACTCTTCCATCTTCTCCTCTTCTCCATTAAAGACTTGGTCAACAATCTTCAATACCCACTAACACATTTCTCTCCTTAAATACCTCAACAAAACTCCTCTCTCTTCATCTCAATCCATTTTATTTGTGAAACCTTAAAAGCTTCCAACAACAGTAGTGGCACCTAAAATGAAAAACTAAGGAATGAAGAAATTTGGAGAATCAAGTTCAGAACCCACTAAAGAAGAACAAGCTCAAACTGTCAAGGCAAGAAGGCTGGCCTTCAACATCCGGAATCGTCCATTGATGTCGGTAAAATATGTGAGTCTCAATTCCTTTCCTGCTCATAGCTTTGCTTTTCCCGAACTTTTGAAATCTCAAGGCATAGATAAGCTTGTTAGTAATGTTGGACCAGTTTACCTGGATTTGGTTAAAGATTTCTTTGCTTCTTATAAGTTGGGACATGATGAATTTGGAGACTTAACATTGCAATCTATTGTTAAAGGAGTAATAATTTCCATGAACATAGAAGAGTTAGGCCAATGCTTAGGTATCCTTATGAAGGAGAAAATATCAGATATGGCATTCAATTAGAACCCTAACCCTTGGAAAAACTTTTCAAGCATGAGTTATTATATTGAAATTTCTAAGATAACTGAAGAAGAGCTTTTAAGCCGACAAAATCCTGAAACTTCTAGGATCTTTAAGCTGGCTAAAAATCATACTGTGAGTGACCGCATGTTACATTTTGTCCTGGCTTACATACTTGTTCCAAAGCACTCAAATCTTTCTCAGGTGAGTGATATGGAGGTTCATCTCTTGTTTGCTATCAAGAAGAATTTACAGGTCAACTGGGTATATGTGTTCATGCACCATATGCGTCATATCAAGTCTCTTGCTGGAGGACTTCCTTATGGGCGAATCATTTCCATAGTTCTAGAGGCAAACTTCATTCTTCTTCAAAGGGAACCATAGACCATGATGACCACAAGGGTTAATAAAATCAATGTCACCACAGCTACAAAGAACACTGGTATTGTGCAAAATAATGACAAACGGTTTGCCTACAAGGATGATACATCTTCTTCTATTGCTGCTCATATTCCCGAAGAAGGCTACATAAATGAGGTTATCTACAAAAAGATAGTAGCTCTTGAAAACAAGGTTGATCTTAATGCAAGGGAACACATGAAAGATATGTCCTATATGTGAAAAATGTTCAAACAACTGGCTGTACAGCAACTCCAAGCTCTCAGGAAAGAAGAAGAAGAAGAAGGAGATGAAGATGAAGAAGAAGATGAAGATGAGGATATTATGTCTGAAAGTGACTGAATATGATTTATATTTTACTATGCTTTTATCTTATATTTTCATGTTGTAACTCGTACAATATGTTCGGTTTTATCTGTTATGTTTGGTTTCGTATTTGTGACATGTTGTGTTCTACTTTATGTTCTTGTGTTTAGTCTTTTGTCCACATGTGTGTTTCTTGTTGAAAACATTTTCGCATCCTTTTTGTTGTTGACAATGGGGGAGAAGAATTTCATGTGTTTGTATGTAAATGTATACTGTTTTCTACTCTTCTAAAAAATTTTACAGAAAATTTCAAGACTCTCTTAAACCATAGATTAAAAAGGAGCATCATCCGAGGGGGAACACTTGAACACTTGTTATAAAATCCGCAAAAACTTTCAAAGAAGATGTTGTCATCGTCAAAAAGGGGGAGATTGTGAAGATATGGCTTCTCAAACGGTTTTGATAACAACACACTCTACAACATACAAGGATGGATAAAAGAATCTCAAAGAAATCAAGTGTGAAGAACTTCAATTTCAAATCCATATGTCAAGACTTGGTAAAGAATGAAAACAAAGTTATACACAAATGAAGGTATATCATTCAACTTCTATATAGCTTGTACAAGTGTTCAACTTCATCTTTCATTCTTTGCCTCTATTTCAAAGTATTTTTGCAAAATCTGTTCAGAATTACGGTTACCATTTCCTGGTAATCGATTACCCTGTGTTAACTTTCAAATTTTTTAAAATGTTGAGGCTGGTAACCGATTACCCACATAAGGTAACCGATTACCGCTAGGGCAGTGAGCCAGAAAATTACATTTGTTGGCAGATGTCGTATCGCTGCGGAAAAGGGCCGGCTGACTGACAGAAGAGTCACCATCGTTCGTTATTTATCCCAAAGAGAGGGAAAGGAAACAATCGAAGAAAACCTGACGAAAAGGGAAAAGACAAGGTCATCGCAACCAAATCTCGGGTTCGGGAGTCGGTTACGCAAGGGGAAGGTATGAGCACCCATCACGTCCGTTGTACTCAACGGGATCCATGCTTGTTGTCTATCTACGGGTGAAAACTATCTAAAGGATACTGCTAAGCGGAGGGTGAAAGAAAAGAAAAGACTCGATAGGACATTGTTGCCCTATGCCTACGTATTCCCTCGTGCAATGGGAAAGTCAGAGTCAACATAGTTCAGAAAACTACGGGTGAGGGGGGAAAGGTTTCTCGCCAAGACATCGCTTTCTTGTGCCTACGTATCCTCATCTGGTATGAGAAATCAGAGCAAACTTAGTTTGGCTGACACGGCCACTGGTTGGTTCAAGTGTTTTAACTGAGTAGGGTTAAATCCTCGTTCTAGCAGTTAGGGACGATGCTTGTTTGTGGTAGAACCAAGACTTAACACACTCTTTTTAAAAATGATTTGCAAACAATCCCGAAGGATAAAAAGGTTTGATGTTTTGTTTGTGTTTTTTATGACAAGAAGTGAATTGAGTTAGATTTGAAACTCATGTTGCACTAAAGACTATGACTTGAGAGCGAATGCATCGTATATCGCCCAAAGGGCATACGCTAAACACTCTAGACAAGGTGAGAGGAGGACCCCTACTCATCATTCCTCAAATACTTAAGGCTCGTAGCGTACAACAAGTGTTAACCTTTATTAAGTGTTTTATGAAAGTTATGAGAAGAGAAAAGAAGACACAACACTCTTAATGGAACTAATAAACCCTAATGTTATCATGCAATGTGTTCCTAAAGTTGGGATTGAAAAGGGAAAAGCTATCCTAATGTTAGCATGCAAAGGATTGAACACCTAATGTCTCTCCTACTCCCATCTTAAATAGAGGGACTAGGAATCCTAAGGGATCATGGCAAAAGAGCTCTAGTAAACACATAGCAATTCAATCACAGATGAAATGAAAAGAAAGATGAAAGTGACTTGAACAAGTCAAAGAAATAAGAGATGCAAACATGAGATGCAAACATGGAATGCAAGTATGCAAAGATGCAACAAAGACTCAACAACAAAATGAGACTCAAACATAAACAAGTGACTTAAACAAGTCCACAAGAAGAGATGAGATGAAATGGGAGAAGTGTAACTTCTACAACCATCAAACATCAATCATCCAAAAGAAAAAGGGAGTTATCCTAAGATGCACACATAAAGAAATGAGGGAGGAAAAAGTGTGGGGCAACAACCATGTTCATGACAAACTCAAAGTGTACATAAAGACACCAAATCATCATGAACAAAGGTAAAACCATAATGGGGCAGAAGTGATTCATCAAGAGGAGAGGTTCAAATCAGACTAAGAACAAGAGACAAGGTACAAGTATGATCATGGCAAGTGAAAGAGCTAAAGTCCTAACACAATTTCAACACTTAGGACAAGTGGAAATGCATGATTCAAAGGTAACTTATGCAAGCTTCACATGTAGATGACCTTAAACAAGTAACGCAACACCTCAGGTATGTTAGGATGATGTAACAAGACTTAAGAGATGCATATGGGATCATGCAAGATCATATCCCAAGGTTTTAGGTCAAACAAGTATGTATGAACACCTTCAAAAGTGACTTGACTTGAAAGGTTCACCAAAAATAGAAGAAATGCTTAATAAATCTCAAATAAAATCTGAAACCAATCTTGATCAACGAAAAAGAGGCAAGCAAAATCTCAAGGACAAATTCAACTCAAGGCATCACCAAATAATTCCAATAATGTATGGTGTTCCACCTTATCGAGCATGTTTCGAGGCTCAACAAAAGTCCAATCAAAACCAAATGAAAATTGATCAACAATGAACCAAATCAACCCTCAAGGATACTTCAATCCATCACCTAAGTGATGGAGAAGAATTAGTCATAGGGGATGTGAAATTAAAGTTCAAATAATCATGATCAACATTAGAGTAAACCATAAAACACATCAAATCTTTAATTCCAAATAAAATAGCAAAATAAATGGAAAATGAAAAAAAAAAAATTTAGAAAATTTAATAACATGTTAAAAAGTTAGGAAAATATTTTTGTAGATTTTTTTGATAACTAGAGCTATTTTTAAATAATTAAAATGAAAACAGAAATTAAAATGAAATAAAATAAAGCAAAGTCCAAAGGGGGGTGAAAGCAGCAAAACCATTTGAACTGAACACAAGGCAATGCGCGTTTGGGTCTGAAATCAGGAGGGTGTGGATAGCATTATGACAAGGTCCAAAGAGCAAAGGACTCAGAATTAATGAAACTCTATGTTTCATTAATCCTATGTGGAGTCAAACTAACACGCGGGCACGGTCAAGCGAACGGGAGTGTAACACATCATGCGATCAACATTTCAAACAAGCCAAGTCAGCTCTAACTAGAGAAGTGACTGGATGCCAGAGCCAGGGCTCCGGTCGTCTTCTCCGGCCAGCTCGCCGGAGACCAGTCATCCAAACTCCATAAAAATGGTCAAATCCGGTACCAAACGAAAGCTATTGCCACAAGGATCATGAAACCATCCACCATTTTTGAAAAAGGTCCTTAAAAGCACATGAAAACAAGGCACAATTTTTTGAACACACACACTGAAATCTCAATAAACAACCATGAAATTGTATCACACATTGCCTATGATGCATAGGACTTCAGATGCAACACAAGATGATCCTAACACATGTCTAAAATGAGAGGAAAAAGTTAAAGAATATACCTAACAGAGTTGCTCT
Source organism: Lathyrus sativus (assembly GCA_963859935.3). Taxonomy (NCBI): domain Eukaryota; kingdom Viridiplantae; phylum Streptophyta; class Magnoliopsida; order Fabales; family Fabaceae; genus Lathyrus; species Lathyrus sativus. Next base: position 38,875,662 of record OZ012739.1, on the reverse strand, counting down.
GTTGGCTCTTGAAAGTGGGTGCAAGCTTCACTTTGAAGATGTTAAACTCCTCCTTGAGCTTTGGTGAAGAAGAAATGAGAAAAAACTTGGAGAAATGATCTAGGAACTAGCTAATTCGAAGAAATGAAATTTTTGGAAATTTTGAAGTGGAGGAGCTCTCTCTCATAGCCAACACTCACTCTGATGGTTTAGGGTAAATATTGAGTTCTTATATGATGGGTTTATGGCAACCATGAAGACCCATGTTGTTTGCAATGTGTGAATTCAAAAACTTGCCAAAAAAACTCCCACTCATGGTACACACGGGTTATGCATTGTTCAACCAATATTGGGTCAGCAAAATGAAATATAGGATGTGTAGAAATCAATAGGATGGTTTTTGGTCATGTAACATAAAGTTGTGCCAAGTTTTGATTCAATACTTTTTTGCATGAATTTTGAAAATATGGCATGACAAAGTTTACTATTGTTGGTCCAAAAGAGGCAAAGAGTATTATGGTCATGTAATGGTGTGCCAATGTTCAAAAATAAAGTCATTGATGACTTGTAAATGAAGAAAATCAATCCATGACCAAAAGTTTAATTTTCCATCTTAAAATGGTCCATATGATCACATAATCCATCAAACTTCATGGAAATCAAGTTCATGATGAAGTTAAACCAAAGTGACACAACATTCATGTGGTACAAAGTTGTATTTGAGGTCTCAAAGTTCATGAAATTGACCATTGAAGAAAATGACCTATAATGAACTTTCCCAAAATACACCTGCCTTGTGAGGTTCATAACTTGAGATGTACATGTGAGAATGAGGACCTCTAGGACTTTTTTGAAAGCTAAGATCATGGGGAACAACTTTTATGGTCACTTGATGTTAAGGAGAAACTTGATTCTATGCCAAAAATGCCTTGGAAGTGAGTTGACTTTGAGTTGACCAAAATTCTCTTCATCTAAGGACTCCAACTTGTTGACATCATAACTTGAGATGTACAAACTCAATAGATGAGTTTTTGTACTCAAAAGAAATCTTGAAAGATTCTCTACAAGTCTCACGTTTTCATGAAAATGAGATTGAGCTTGTATCATAGGGAAAATTGTCTTTGAAGTTAGGCACCAAAGAAGGGGATTTTGCACTGAAATCAACTGAAAACCTAATTTAGTAACTTCTTGAACTCTTGAATATCCATGATTTGATCTTAACATGACAACCTAGATGCTTTAGGATGACTTCCTATGTCTTGTATGACTTAGAACAAATTCTTGAACCCTCTTAAGTCCACAGTTGACCTTGGGTTGACCAGATGAAACCCTAGCTCCACATCCTTTGACTGAGGCTCTTGTAGATGAATTGTATGACCATACAAACTCCATAAAGACCCCTCAAGATATCGATTAAGCTTTTAAACCCTATCTTATCCAAGTAAGTAACCTCATGAACCTCTGATGACCCTCTGATGGTCTTTAAGATAGGAGGTGATACCCATACACAAACCTCTCCTCTCAAGGAGCTTTAGAAACCAATCTTGATAGTAATGAAACCCTGATGGCTTGCCCATGATACCTTTGCTTGAGTTTGAACATGAAGCTCTCCTCTTGAATGGCACAGTAACTCATGATCCCCTACTTAGAACTAATGCTATGCAAATGCAAATGCTAAATGAAAATGAAACATAAGCCTAGTTAGAAAAAGAGGTTGATCAAATTTTGGGGTACAATAGTTGCTCCTATTCAAACAGCTTGGACTTGAAGGGATGAAAAGAGAACGACTTTCAAACTTTCAAGGTAGAAGGTGGTTGAATACAAAAGAACTTGAAAATTTGCCAATCGCAAAATAGTAACCTGCAGAAATGGTCCACTGGAGTGGAAAAGGATCATTGGAGAAACTGTATCTGATAGTTGTAGGAAAATGGGCTAACTCAACATCAATTAAAAATTAACGACACGCAGTCAGGAGAAACATTTGCTGACACGCAGGCATCTATTAATTAAAACAGGAATCGAACCCGAAGGCCGGCTCAACACAAAGTTGAGAACATCTGCTAATCCAAGCAGGCATCTATTAAACAAAACAGGCATCAAACCTGAAGGCCGGCTCAACACGAAGTTGAGAACATCTGCTAATCCAAGCAAGCATATGTTAATTAAAACAGGCATCAAACCCGAAGGCCAGCTCAACACGAAGTTAAGAACATCTGCTAATCCAAGCAGGCATCTGTTAAATAAAACAGGCATCAAACCCGAAGGCCGGCTCAACACGAAGTTGAGAAGAGAATCCGTCGATTCCCAATCTGAAAGAAGAAATCCATTGGGAAAGAACAAACTTGAATAAGTAAAATCTATTGGAGAGTAAGTGATAAGATGAACGCATCCATCAAAGATTCTTGTCGGGGTCTGGATACCACACAGGCTCAAGAAAACATCAATATTCGCCGGGGTCTGGATACCACACAGGCTCAAGAGAATATACTAATAACTGCCAGAGATAAACACATCTATCAATAACTCTTGCTGGGGTCTGGGTACCACACATGCTCGAGAGAATATGTTGTTATCTGCTGGAGATATATCTGAAAACAAGAGGTAACAACCTGTCTTATGTTTCTAATGCAGATGTTTGAAAATGGCGTAATGCTCCATACAGAATGGAAATGCTATGCGTTTGGGAGGATGCTATGCGTTTGGGAGGATGCTATGCACAATGCAAATGCAAAGGAACTGCTCCAACAACATAAATGCTGAAGAACGAAACCAACTCCGTTGGGAACGGCTGGGACGTGGAAAATACGATCAGACTATGTTGGGGAAAACAAGCCCTGGATGGCTTCCAAGAAAAGAACTCTCCCGAGTAAACTGCTCTGCTGAGAACAAGATCCACTCTGTTGGGGATCAAATCAACTACGCTGAGGAGAACGCCCTGAATGGCCTTCCAGAATATGACTCTATCGAGGATTCCACTTTACTGGAGATTAAATCCGCTATCTTCCAGGGATGAATAAGATTTACTGGGGAGCTATCCCAAAATCTCTCTGCTGAGGATTGAGAATACCAGTCTCTGGGGTAATCCCACTCTGCGGGGAATAAAACTTACTCCGACGACTTCATCGGAGATTATGAGTAAAGATCTTACCTGCAGGGAATTAAGAGAGACAATCCGTCTACTGAAGATAAAATCCGTGCTGAACGGATAAAATTAATCATTGGGAAGTTAAACCAAAATCTCGCTTCAAAGAAAACCAATAACCCATGGACTCTACCTAGAAGAACGACTTCATCAATAGATACTCGTTGAGGGAATCATCACCAACCACTGCTTGGGGAATAATGTGAATAACACTCAACAACCTCGACCTCTGATTAGGGAAATAAAACTCATCGACATCAACCTCTAATTAGGGAACGAGCCAAAGACTTGTGGGGGAACAACACTGAGTCTTGCTCCACTGTCGGGGAAAACACTCCCATAATTACCTGTCAAGGGATAGGTGCACACCACTGCTGGGGGATCTCAGTTTCAACCCTCAGGGGGATAACTTAGGTCTTAACCTGCTAGGGGATAAGTGCAATCTCAACCTGCTGAAGAGAGACTAGTCCCGACCTGCTGAGGATGAATGCAATCTCAACCTGCTAGGGATGAGTGCACATTATTTGTTGGTGAGATACTCCCGATCTGGCATCTTCACCTTGTGGAGACAGAGATATGGTGACTTCACTGAGGATACACCTTTGAAACAGTCCCAACAACGGGAACCCTACAAATGACAAACAAGCAAATGTGTCTTGTATGCAATAAAGGCTATCTCGGTCATCGTCCATGACATTATTCAAGAATATCAATGTTTCAATTACGATTAGGAAAGCCCACGAGTTTATGTATGTAAAGTTTTATCAAAAATATCAGGCGTCTTTTGCAAACAAAACAGTAAAAGTAAAAACAAGAAAACAAGCTTTTCTGACTAATATACTTCATTGGTTGAACATGGCCTGTAAATAGGCAGATTTACATCATATGCCACTCCTGAAAAGAGAAAGTTGCGCAAAAGGTACAGAAATGCAATAAATATACAAAATGTCGGCAATGTGATACAAACAACCATCATGTGTTGATTCGACTATGACTCGTATGACTTCGATGATTCTCTAATGCTTCGTCTTCTGAAGAGACTGACTTGATTTGTTGAACCTCGGGTCCTCCAAGAATCCACCATGCTTAAGGGAACGGTGCAGATTGTAGTCGTTTGCTTTTAAATCCCTAACTTTTTCCTGAATTGCCCTTGCGGGTTTTCAATTCACCGGGATACCCATTTTTGCTGAAGTCGCCTTTTTAGGTTTTCAACTTCGCAAGTTTAAAATTTTCCTTTTTAACCCTAATTTTCCCTAACCCATTCTTTCTATGGTTCGCCGGGATGCCCCATTTTTGCTTGGATTTTATTTTTATTCCAGCGGGTCTGTTTTAAGCAAAGTATTTTTTAACTGCGTCTGCATTCACAGGGGAGGTGAAATCTTCGCCATCCATAGTTGAAACTAGTAAGGCTCCTCCGAAGAAGACTTTCCTTACCACATATGCCCCTGTGATCTGTCTGTGGAGGGAGGATTCGCTTCAACATTAAGTCACCTGCCTGAAAGCTTCGAGGGCGCACCTTCTGATCGAAAGCTTTCTTCATCCTGCTCTGATATAATCGACCATGTGCAATGGATGCTAATCTCTTATCATCCATCAAACTGAGTTGATTTAATCTGGCTTTGACCCATTCCGCCTCATCAAGTTTGACGTCAACCAAAACTTTCAAGGAAGGGATCTCGACTTCCAATGGTAGGACAACTTCCATACAATACACTAGGGAGAAAGGAGTTGCCCCAGTTAAAGTACGTACTAAAGTATGATATCCGTGTAATACAAAGGGCAACATCTCGTGCCTCAACAGCACCATTCATCTTCGGGCGATATGGAGAAGAGTTGTGATGTTAAATATTGAAACTCTGGCACAGTTCCTTCATCATCTTGTTATTCAAATTAGAACCATTATAGGTAATTATTCTTTCGGGCACTCCATAACGACAGATGATGTCCTTCTTGATAAATCGATCCACGGTCTTCCTAGCGACGTTGGCGAAAGAAGTTGCTTCGACCCACATGGTGAAATAATCAATTGCCACTAAGATGAAGCGAAGTCCGTTGGACGCAGTCGGTTCAATCTTACCGATCATATCAATGCCCCACATAGCAAAGAGCCAGGGAGACGCCATGACATTCAGAGGACTTGGCGGTACATGCATCTTGTCAGCATAAATCTGGCATTTGTGGCACTTCTTGCATACTTGAAACAATCAGATTCCATCGTCATCCAATAGTAGTCTGCCCTCAATAGTTTCCGAGATATTGCATGTCCACCTGCATGCGTACCAAAAGCACCCTCGTGGACCTCTTTCATAAGCAATCCTGCTTCTTTTTCGTCCATGCATCTTAGCAACACCAAGCCGAAGTTTCTTCAGTAGAGGACATCGTCTTTGTTTAGGTAGAAGTTTCCAGACAATCTTCTCAAGGTCTTCTTATCCCGGCTCGATGCCCCAGGTGGATACTCTTTATTCTTGAGAAAGTTTCGGATATCATAATACCACGACTTCCCATCAGACGCTTCCTCTACTACAAAAATGAAAACCGGCCTATCGAGGCGCGGGATGACAATCCTCGGAGCATCATTCCAATAATTCACCTTGTACATCAAGGATAAAGTTGCCAAAGCATCTGCCATCTGATTCTCAGCCCTTGGCACGTGATGAAACTCTACCCTGTCGAAGAAAGGTAACAACCTCCTTGCATAATTCATGTAGGGAATCAGGTTGGGTTGACGAGTCTCCCATTCTCCTTTTATCTGATTAATGACCAAAGCTGAATCACCATAAACATCAAGGTTCTTGATTCTCAAATCAATGGCTTCTTCAATGCCCATGATGAATGTTTCATATTCGGCTTCGTTATTGGTGCAAGCAAACGTTAACCTGGTGGTAAACGGTATGTGAGAACCGTGAGGCGTCGTAATGATTGCCCCAATTCCACTGCCGTAAGAGTTAACAGTACCGTAAAAAATCATCTTCCACTGGGAGCCTATCTCAGGACCTTCGTCAGGTAACAACTCATCACAATCTTTCATCTTTAGAAACATAATGTCCTCATCAGGAAATTCAAACTTCATTGGTTGATAGTCATGAATCAGCTGCTCTGCGAGATACTCTGATAAAACACTTCCCTTAATTGCCTTTTGGGAAACATATTGAATAACGTATTTTGTCAGGACCATCTACCACCTAGAAATTCTCCCTGAAAGCGCTTGCTTCTCGAACACGTACTTAATCGGATCCATCTTCGAAATCAACATGGTTGTGTGATTCAACATATACTGCCTTAGGCGTTTGGCTGCCCAAGAAAGTGCACATCACATCTTTTCTAACATTGAGTATCTGGATTCACAATCTGTGAACTTCTTACTCAAATAATAGATAGCATGTTCTTTTCTGTCCGTCTCGTCGTGTTGACCGAGAACACAACCCATGGAGTTCTCAAGAACCGTCAAGTACATTATCAAAGGTCTTCCGGCCACTGGAGGCATCAACATCGGAGGCTCCTGCAAATATTCTTTTATCTTTTCGAATGTCGTTTGGGAAAGGGAACGAGCAGAGAAAACCTAACGAAAAGGGATAAGATTGGTCATCGCAACCAAATCTCGGATTCGGGAGTCGGTTACGCAAGGGGAATGTATTAACACCCCTCACGTTCGTCGTACTCGACGGGATCCACGCTTGGTTGTCTATCTAAAGGGGTGATTGAAACTATTTATGCTAAAGGTCTGGGACAAAATAAAATAAAAGTGACTCGACAGAGCATCGCCACTCTGGGCCTACATATTCCCTCGTGCAAGGGGAAAGTCAGAGTCAACGTAGTTCGGCTAACTACGGGTGAAAGTGGGGAAGGTTGCTCGCCAAGACATCGCGTCTTGTACCTACGTATTCTCATATGGTATGAGAAATCAGAGCAAACATAGTTCGGGAAAATAAGAACAGCGGTTGGTTCGACTATTTTTACCCGAGTAGGGTTAACAATCAGTTCTAGCAGTTAGGTGTATGCAGCTCGAACTTTGGAGACTTAGGTGTTACCTGTTTGCGGTAGAACTAAGAGTTAACGAAACTCTTGTTTATGAAAATGTTTTCCATTATTAAGGGTCCCAAAGGAAAAAATGAAGTTTGATCATTTGTTTGTGTCTTTTAAGAAGAAGTGTTTTTTGAATTGTTTGTAATTCATATTGCACTAGAGACTATGACTTAGGAGCGAATGCATCGTATATCGTCCTAAGGACGTACACTAAACACTCTGTCGGGGATTATATCAAATCCTGCTGAGGAAAATGCCATGAATGACCTTCTGGAATATAAACCTTCTGGAGAAAAGGCGACCCTACTAGGGAAAAAGAACCACACACGGGAACCCGTCCGCCTGCTGGGGAATCAACGACTCTGCGGGGAATAACGATCCACCTTCCGAGACTAACCACGCTCCACTAGGGACATCAGCCCTGAATAGCCTGCCAGAATATAACATTCTAGGGAACAGGCACCTCTACTGGAGAAACGACGCAAACTATGAAGACCTAACTCCAATACCGGGAGTACTCGGCTGGGGAAGAGACGTTTCCCCTCCGACTCCACTGGGGATAACGCAATGAGGGAATCAACATCAACCTCTGCTTGGGGAGATGAGGAATGAACTCATTAATGACAACTTGACCTCCAAAGGTATACAAAATGATCTGCTCAGACTCTATGGTGATTGCTGAATAAGCCAATCTTTCACCGCTGAGGAATGAATGCACACAGACAATCTGATGGAGCTAAAAATGTATTGACAAACTGTTGGGTATAAGCATACACATTACCTGCTCACAACTCTACTGGGGATAGAGATACAAACTCCAATTGCTGATGATGGACTCTGGTTGGGGAGAATAGTCTTGCTTGAGTAACTGCCCTAGTGTAGTTCAATTTACCCCAGTCTAACCTCTAGGATGAAAAGGAAAGCTTTCCATGAAACGACCTCGAGATGGCTTGCCCCGAATTTGTAGCATGAAAGGATCCGACCCTGGTTAATCTCTTATGATACATTCTGAAGATATGGAGAAGAACCTTTCCTCCGTTCCCAATTTTGCCCCAGCCCGCGGGACCTGTACAACATCTTCAATGGTAAGTGCCTTCTGGCCATGAATAGCTCACGTGCTCTTAGGATAATCTGCCCCAAACTCACAACGACTTTTCTCCTGATCGGCTGAGCAGTATCCTTGGCTATGAGAGATTCATCGAATCTCGACTTGATTTCCTCAGGTTAACTGTCTTTCAGATGGTTGACTTCCATGATATGAACATTTGATACACTGTACGGTTCTCCGATGTACCCGGCATTCTGCATTCTACCCTAATCATACTTTCCACTGTGGAAGCTTTCCTGTTGTCAAGTGCTTACCCGCAAGTAAAACAAATTGTTCTGCACAAAAGACATATTAATGCAATGCACATGCAATTTCGAAATCCAAGTTTGTTCACTGGAAAAATTCGTGACATATAATAGATGAAATCATTTATCAAAATGTCAACACTAATACAACGTTGTAATAGGAATCCTTTTAGGAGTCAGTTCCGACACGATCTTTACCGAAGTATGCTTTCGAAACACCTTGCTTCAGTTAGGACTTTTGAAGGTTGGAACGTGGTCAGGTTCACGGTTAAGAAGGAAAGGATAAAGGCTCAAAGTTTATTCTAACCCACCCATTCTCCATGATGTTCTCCAATCCTACATTCAGCTAATTCAACACAAGTGCTCACCTTGCAAAGGTTGAATGACCGGAGTGATGGTTCAGGAAACCACAAGTTTTCAGAGTGACAGTCACTCGCTTTTCGTCTTTGGCCTAGAGCCACACGACTTGTTCTTTCGAAGATTTTTCTTTTATAATCCTTTTCGCTTTTCAGATTTTTCCCTAACTTTTTCCGGGACTGGCTCTTTCGAGCTTCTTTTGATTTCAAAGTCCAGCAGGACGCCCTAATTTTTTCCTGAGTCGCTTATTTTTCAAGATTTGACTTAGCGGGCTTTTTCTTTTGATTCTCTTTTTTTTTTGAACAAATCGTGCGACACTGACTTGTCTGACTTGTTAAAAGGATCGTGACTATTTCACTCCTTGGTTAGCGATGGATACCCACTGTGTTTTTTAGGCACGACCTATACAGGTGTGATTGACCCTCAAACGGGAACACTCCCTTTGCAATTTAAACGCTCGGTCAAATTAACTGACACCTACCCTACCCCGGGTTAAGATTGAGGGTTTTTTCGTTTTTCAGAAAGAAACTCCTACTACTAGGCTCAAAGGGGTTGACAAGGGATTATCTTCCTTATATCTCCAGTGTTTAGGGATTAGAAATAATGCTTGTACATCATCAGTAGGTTTTATTCAAAAGCATACAATCGGAAGTTTTCGTCTTTCAATTTCGTCATCCTCCCCAGATTCTTCTTAAACAAGCGTTAGACATCAATTAAAAACATAAGTGAACACAAATGGATTTAATCAAAACATGCATATTTATTTCATTATCATTATCAATTGAAAACAATACAGTTTTACAAATGAGATTTGCATTCAAACAGGAAAGAAACTACAGAGGCAAAGAAAATGACATGATAAAAACAAAGATTGTCGCCTTCGGGGAACCGGGCCTTCATGTCTTGCTTGCTGCTGAGTCAGCCATCTTCAAATTCAATCAGATGAGAGGTCGACATGCATCCTCAATCTTCCTCTCGGAAAGGAAATGTACCTCTTGTCGATCAACTGTTGTACCCTGACTTGGAAGGCCTGACAATCTTCAGCTGAGTGCCCTATGGATCCTCCGTGATATCCGCATTGAACACTGGGATTATATTCGGGAGGGTACAGCTCTGGCACCGGCTTGAGAGCTTTAGGCTCCACTAATGAGTTCTGGATCAACTGAGGCAGAAGCTTACTATACGGCATAGGAACTGGATGAAGAGGAGCATTCCTCCTTTCCAAATTGTTGCGAGGCCCATTCTGATTCGGGCGCTGATTGTGTCGGAGCCGAGAAGCAAAAGGTTGTTGTTGCTGGTTAGGGCATTCTTCCTGATCAGGCACCTTCGTTCTCAGACTCGGCTCGGGAACAGGCAATAGTTGTGGGCACGGAGATTCAGAAGTCATAAATTGCAAGGCATCCTCTTGACCAGATGCAACTTCAGGAGAAATAAGAGGAACAACCATCTCTTTCACAATGAGTGGACCAAGACCACCTGGTACACTTACGCCGCCCGGCGCAAATTCAACTGCCTTTGAATCAAGTAAATCCTGCACTTTATGCTTAAAAGCTTTGTAGGTCTCAATGTTATGTCCTGGAGCCCCAGAGTGGAAATCACAATGAGCGCTTACATCATAGCCCAGTGGTAGCTCCCTAGTCCACAGAGACATAGTCCGAAGTTTAACCAATTGAAGCTGAAGCAAGAGTTGCAACAACTGCGCATACGTCATGAGGATCTGTTCGAAGACTCTCTCGAGCTGCTTCTTCCTTTGGCCATACCTCCTAGTCTTAAGATTATCTCGGGAAACAGGAGGTAGCTGCTAACGTGGAAACTTTGGGATCTCAGATTGGGCAGCAGATCTTCGAGGCACATCACACCTTGGGATAGGTTCCACGGACATAAGTGGAACAAGCATCTCTACTGCAACTTTAGGCACCTGATCACCCTCCTTCCTTAGCACATTTCTTATCACCTCTGTGACCAGGCCCATCTGGGTTTTCAGCTGATGAACTTCTTCCCTCAGCGCTTTCTGATCCAGACGCAACACTTGCATTTCCACCATAAACTGCCCCATCTGGCCTCAGACTTCCCTCAACTCCGCTTGAACTTGTTCCATGACTTCGTGTTGATTCCCCGATGAACGGTCTGATTGTTTTACCCTGAAACCAGCTAACGGAGCAAACAGAGGTAAGATAAACGGTTCTGCTGTAACTGCTATGCAAAAATGCTATACAAAATGCAGACATATCTATGTGCTTACAAGGAGATCTTCCCCTTGATCCCAGTTTCAATGAACAAGAGCAGCAGAGATGTACATCATAACAATCCTCTCATATATCAGGTAAGATCCTTCCTGAAGGTTTCAAAGACGCCAGGGTCAGCCGTGGAAATCAAACCAAATAAAGGTCCTAGCCCAAGTATCGAGAAATTATGTACAACAATCATCTTTTTGTCTGCTTCCCTCTTTACAGCAAATCCGTACCAGGATCAAGGGAAAGACGAGAACCTTTCAAACCCATAGACATGCAATGTTAAATGCAGGATGATTATGCAAATGCAAATTCAACAGGGGATCAAGATTGTTGTGTTGTAGCTGGAGAAGAACCGGCGCTTCGCTTTGACAAGAACAATAGCACAGCTCTGATAATAGGAATCACTGATACCCAGAAGACATATTCATACTGAGAAGAAAACCGGGTAATCTGAAGATCAAGGTTTCCTGCATAACCCAATCCCTCTCACAGGTATGGGCCTATCCACTGATAAGGTCCGGCCTCCTATGCGTTCATCAGCGTCACAGACTTTTAAGAAATGATGATACGTTCACCATTTCTGGTTTGGCATCATCATTTCCTGAAGAGGCCTCACTTAGCTGAATCACAAATGATCGGTCCCTAGAGTTGACAACTCTCAAATCCAAAATCCCAACTGATCCTAAGAACTGGAAGGGAAATCATCAAAGAGAATCTCGTCTGAGCGCGGATTTCATAGGGAACTGTGTCTGCTAAGCAAACAGGCCCCCACTAGTCTCCACTACTAATGCTAGGTTTGTTCTCAAGCCTGGGTCTGGCTTATCACTCAATAGAACCTCCCTCCCCACAGCACAACAATAATGATATATAATGCTGAAAATAAATGCGGGAAAGTAAAAATAAAGTACAACAAGTATATACATACACCCAAAAAATAAACAAACAAGCGCTAGGATTGACTCGCATAGGGAACTGTTGGATTCCCCAGCAGAGTCGCCAGTTGTCGCTACTGCGAAAAAAGGTGCCAGAAATGACAGAAGAGTCGCCACCGTTCGTTATTTATCCCAACGAGGGAAAGGGAACGAGCAGAGGAAACCTGACGAAAAGGGATAAGATTGGTCATCGCAACCAAATCTCGGGTTTGGGAGTCGGTTACGCAAGGGGAAGGTATTAGCACCCCTCACGTCCATCGTACTTGACGGGATCCACGCTTGGTTTTCTATCCAAAAGGGTGATTGAAACTATCTATGCTAAAGGTCTGGGACAAAAGAAAAGAAAAGTGACTCGACAGAGCATCGCCGCTCTGGGCCTACGTATTCCCTCGTGCAAGGGGAAAGTCAGAGTCAACGTAGTTCGGCTAACTACGGGTGAAAGTGGGGAAGGTTGCTCGCCAAGACATCGCGTCTTGTGCCTACGTATTCTCATCTGGTATGAGAAATCATAGTAAACGTAGTTCATGTAAATAAGAACACCGGTTGGTTCAACTGTTTTTACCCGAGTAGGGTTAACAATCAGTTCTAGCAGTTAGGTGTATGCAGCTCGGACTTTGGAGATTTAGGCGTTACCTGTTTGCAGTAGAACTAAGAGTTAATAAAACTCTTTTTTATGAAAATGTTTTCCATTGTTAAGGGTCCCAAAGGACAAAATGAAGTTTGATCATTTGTTTGGGTCTTTTAAGAAGAAGTGTTTTTTGAATTGTTTGTAATTCATATTGCACTAGAGACTATGACTTAGGAGCGAATGCGTCGCATATCGTCTTAAGGACGTACACTAAACACTCTAGGAAATTGGAGGTAACCCCCCAATCACTATTTCCCAAGTACTTAAGGCTCGTAACGCACAATATTCATTAGCCTTTATTAAGTATTTTGAAGTTGTTTTGAGATGAGAAAGAGAGGACAAACTAAAGGGAAACTGGTTCAAAACCTAGTAGTTGTCATGCGAAATGGCCCTAAGGTTAGGATTGAGAAGGGAATTATATCCTATTTGTTATCATGCAAAGGATTCAACCTAATGTCTATCATCACTATCCTTAATCAAGGAAGTGAGAATTTCTAAGGGAACATGTTAAGAAAAGAAGAAAGGAAACAAAGCCTTAAGTAAATGAAATATGAACATGAATGAATGCATATGCAATGCAACACATAAGAAAAGGGAGGAAATAGTGTGGGGTGAACACTTCCACAAGCTCATCTCAACCTTTAAATGCAAGTAAAGGATGCACAAAGAGAAAATAAGGCACAAGCAAAGGGAGGAAATTGTGTGGGGTGAAAACTTCCACAAGTTCATCTCAACCTTTAATGCAAGTAGGAAAAGAGAAAGAAAAGCCTACACATGCATACTTATATCCTAATGCACAAAATCATACAACATGACATGGAAAGAAGGAGAAGATTAAATGAAATGATGGGAGGCAAAGTGAGAACCAAGGGAACTCACAAGGGCTACTCAACCAACATACTTCATCCAATATGCACACAAATCACACAAATAGTCCAATATGCTGGCAGACGAATAAAATACCAGATGCCGGAGCACGGTGGCTCCGGTCATCTTCCCCGGTGGGAAGCAACTGTAGCAGCCTCTAAACTTAACCAAAACTCCTAATTTCTGATACCATTCCACTCGTCTCATCACGTAGGTTAACAATCCAATGTTCTTTTTCATTTCTTGTTCATAAATAGTGGAAACTGAAAGCAACAAGATTTGAGCAAGATTCACAAATCATCACAAACAATCATCAAACCTATCCAGAAACAACCTATGGTACTAGGGGATCATGAATGTGTAAAAATGCCAGTTGATTATGGCCTGAACAGAGAGCAATAGGGAATGATAGATTACCTAACGGAGTGCCTCTATTGGGCCTTGTTTTGGTGATGAAACTTAGGGGAAAACAACCAGAAAGCTTCCACAAACTTCAATGGAGGTGCTAGCAAACTTCAATTGGCTTGAAACTGGTGAATTATTAAAAACAAGATTTCACTTGTTCTTCAATTTTTGTAACTGAATTCTTGCTCAAAGTTTCTCCAAAATCACTTCTGAGAGTCTGTGAATGATCCTAAGAATATATACTTTGGATACAAATGAAATTGAGGCCCAATCAAAGCCTGTTTTGGTCCAATTGAAATCCAAAAAAATGACCTTGCAAGCTTCCAAAATTCGCATGTGAACTCTGTTCCAATGGCTTCCAAAGTGATTCATACATGTTACTCATGACTTGGAGTGATTTAAGGGTCATAATTGGCTCCTTGAAATCAGCTTGTGGTGGATTTTTAATATGTTGCTTCATGATGAAGTTACATGGAATTTGGCACACCAAAACTCATCCAAAGTTAATTTTGAGATTGGCATTGTAATTGGTACATTTTGGAGACTCAAAAAATGCACAAACTTGATTGGAAATGGTTCAAAATGATTTTGATCCAAACTAGCTCTCTTAAGCACTTTTCCATGGAATTTTTTTCACCATTCTTCCAATTCAAGCCAAACCCGTGATAGGTTAATGTTTGATGATGAAAAGGGTGTCATTTGAAGCGAGTTTGATGTTGGAGAAAGCTCCATTTGGGATGTGCAAAGTTGTGAAATTGACCTATAACCAAAATGGCCTATAATCAAAGTTTCCCAAAATACCCCTGCCTTGCAAGCTTCATATCTTGAGCTCTACAAATCAGATGAAAGAGTTCTAGTACTTTTTGGAAAGCTAAGATCATAAGGAAAAAATTTCATGTTTGGGTCAAAGTGAGGAGAAACATCCTTCTAGGTCAAAAATGTCTTGGAAGTTGGTTGACTTTTGTTGGCCAAAATCACATTCATCTGAGGACCCATAACTTGTCAGCTTCATAACTTGAGTTCTAGAAATCCAATGGATGAGTCCTAGTACTCAAAAGAAATCTAGAAACATGATCTACAAGTTTCATGTTGGGTCAAGATGAGATGAAACTTTTATCTTGAGATATGTGGTCTTGAAGTTAGGCACTAAATAGGGGATTTTACACTGACAAGCTTAGAAACCCTAGCTTAGCAACTTCTCACACTCTTAATTCTTATTGATTTGATCTTGGAATATCATCTTAGACATTTCAACACAACATTCCATGATCACAAAGACTTGGAATTGAGTTTTAATCTCCTTCAAATTCACAATTGACTTAGGGTTGACCAGATGAAAACCCTAACTGCATCACCTTTGACTGTGACTTCTTGCACTTGATATAATGACTTGCACAAGCCCCTCAATGACCCTCAAGACATCCAATAAGCTTATATAATGTTCCCCATCCATAATCATGGACTCACTATCATCTGATGATCTTCAAATGGCCTCCAAGATAGGAGGTGACCCCTATTCATTCATCTGCCCTTTTAAAGAACTTTGACTTTCTTCTGATGATGATAAGCACTAAATAGTTTGAATAAGAACTCTTGACTAGGAACATCTCTCTTGATCCCCTGCAAATGAACAATGATATGCAAATGCACATGCTAGAACCATGCAATGAAACATAAGCTAGGTAAAGAAAAGGTTGGACAAATTTTTGGGTGCAACAGTTGCCCCTGTAGTTCAATCTACCTAGAAAACCACAAACCTCTTTTTCTGTTTTTGGCGCTGGCATTTCTTGTATTGCTTTTATTTTTGCAGGATCGACCTCGATTCCTTTTTCACTAACTATAAACCCCAATAGCTTTCCTGACCGTACACCAAAAGTACACTTGTTTGGATTCAACCTTAGTCTGAATCTCCTCAACCTTTCGAACAGCTTCAAGAGATTCACCAGATGCTCTTCCTCTATTTGTGACTTTGCGATCATGTCATCAATATAAAACTCAATCTCGTGATGAATCATATCATGAAAAAAATTCACCATCGCCCGTTGATAGGTTGACCCTGCATCTTTTAATCCAAAAGGCATCACCTTATAGCAAAAAGTCCCCTATGGCCTGATAAAATTTATTTTCTCCATGTCCTCTGGGGCCATCTTGATTTTGTTATACCCAGACAAACCATCCATGATAGAAAACACAGAATGTTGAGCAGTGTTATCGACTAGAACATCAATGTGGGGGAGCGGGAAGTTGTCTTTCGGGCTCGCTCTATTTAGATCACGGTAATCCACACACATCCTGACCTTAATGTCCTTCTTAGGTACAGGCACAATGTTAGCGATCCCGGAGGATAATTCGTGACAGTAAGAAAACCGGCGTCCAATTGCTTATGGACCTCTTCTTTAATCTTAACTTCCATATCCAGTCTAGTTCTTCTCAATTTCTGCTTTACAGGTGGACACCCTTCTTGAAGAGGTAGATGATGAACCACTACATCTGTATCCAGTCCTAGCATATCCTTGTATGACCAAGCGAAGACGTCTCTGTATTCTCGGAGCATCTCTACTAGTCTTCTCTTGACATCATCTTCTAAAGCAACCCCAATTCTGACCTCCTTCTTGTCTTCCTATGTACCCAAGTTGACGACTTTGATCTCTTCTTGATGAGGCACAATACCCTTCTCTTCCTGTCTCAACAGTCTGGCAAGCTCTTCAGGCGGGTATTCATCTTCATCAATCTCTTCTTCAACTTGAAAGATCGAATTATCAAAGTCATACCGAGTCATAGACGAGTCTGAATCGGTGGCATCTGCGATGTGAAACCTACATGCTGATGATTTGATGCTTAAAATGAAATGCAAACAAGCACAAACCACATTTCCATTTTATTGTTAAAATAAAATTAAAAAAATAGGGATCAAAACAATGGAATGCAAAAGACGTCTTTTGATTAATGATAAAAGCAATTATTCAGACATAAACAGGATAAGGCCCTACAAATGAAAACCACTACGTCCTGGGCAGAACGCAGGGCCACACATAATCAAAACAGATAAATTACTCTTCAAATGAAACTTGGACAACTTGCTCAATGGTCCAATTGCTCAGGCTTCGGCCAGGAACACACGGCTGAATCCGTGCGTCCATGTCACAATCACTGTCCCCTTCATCTTTAGATACGATGTTGATTCTGTTGAAGACCACCCCACCACTTGTAAATTGCACCAGACCCCTATTTCGAGGAGCACTCTGTGAGGAAGAAGATGACGGGCTGTACCCCAATCCGAACTTATCCTGCTTGTTGGGAATACTAAGCACCTGACCCCATCCTTGAGAGGAACCAGACTCCACCACAACACGAGCTTCTTTAAAAGAAGATATATAAATCTCGGGAGTTCTGTCCTCGACAGAAGGCTTCTCTCTGACCTGAGCAGCTTCAAACGTTTGGCACAAGGTCTCGTGAATTTCCCCATCTACTTCAACATACTTGAACGATGATAGCTGGATGATAATTATGTCTTCTTCACCACAGACGGTGAGAATATTTCCTCCAACCATGTATTTTAACTCCTGATGTAAGGTTGATGTGACTGTGTTGCACCCCAAAATTTGCCCTCACAATGCAAGACTTTGTGTTCTAAGAAGGTTCACAAGGTTCACAAGTTCTCCAACAACTTGCATAACCTTTCATGAAGTTCATAAAGTCCACAAGCTACTTTATGAAGGTTCACAAGGTTCACAAGTCCCACAGTGCTTTCAATACCTTTCATGAGGTTCATGAAGTCCATAGGTTGCTTCTTGAAGGTTCACAAGCTTCACAATACCTCCCATGAGTATCACAAGATATCTTATGAAGATTCACAAGGTTCACAAAGTTCACAATTGGTCAGAAGAGTTGACAATTCCCTCAGACAATGCACCTCCTAAGCTGTGCATCCAAAACTAGGGTTTTGACTTTAATCAGGCTAAATGGACTTCCAAGACTTCAAGTGAGCTTCATAACATCTTATATGTGTATAAGAACCCCCATGTCAAGTTTCAAGACTTTTCTCAAAAGTTTGCTCAGTCAGATGATCAGATAAGTCAAAAGCAGTCAATGCAGTTAAAAAGTCAAACTGAGGTCAACTGTGGTCAAACCAAAGTCAAACTTCATGATTTTTTGCCAACATCAAAGAGAGATTTGGTCCCAGGGGTATTTTGGTCATTTTACACAAATTCTACCAATTCCTTGAAGACGGGCTGTTATTAAAATTCTGAGGCATTTGATGCGTTATGGTTTTGAGGCATTTATCAATCACCAGTTCTGATCATATTGAGATTTGGCATTTGGTCAGTGGAGTTTAATTACGATTAGTTTTGCTGTTGATGCTGAAAATGTTGTGACCATGGTGCCCATATGAGTTTGGTTATGAAACAATTGGTTAACATTTTAATCGGATGATGAGATTAGGATCACAAATACCACTTGGAAATATTTATGTTTTATGCCTATGTTAATGAATTAAATACTTGTGGATTTATTCACATTTGTTTATATTTTTTAACTAAGAATAGAATATAAATAAATTCAAAACTTCGAGAATTTTATTTCATAAATAATGCTATCATACAAGAATGGGGATGTTGCTTCATGCAAAGTACTGTTACAAGGAAGTACATTAAAATTCTCAAATCCTAAGGGATTACATTAAAGCATCTATCCTAAATCCTAAAAGTATCTAAAGGTCTTCATGTTCGTATTTGAACTTCTCCATGAATCCTCGGCTAACCTGCACATCAAAAGAGAACAGACAGTACAGAAAATGTTAGAATTTTCGACACTCTCAGAACAATGTCATCATCGAGTGCCGGGAGTGGCACAACCGAAGTTGCGTCCTACCCCCGTTATCAATCCGCGCCGTTGGCGTCAGATCAAGTAACATTCGTTCTTATCATGCGGAACATCCGAGAGATAGAAGTGATAAAAGAAGCGGGACTGATTCGCTTTTGCCGCAATTGGATTTCCAAACTGATACAAAGGTAAATTTGGACTCAGACCCGGATGCCGGCAGGTCTGAATCACTTTTGTTTTCGAAAGTTTCCAACACCTGAAATTCGACAACAGCATCAGTACAAAATTGATAACAGTTCATAAGCTGCAGCCACTGGTAATTGGAAATTCAAACTAAAAGTGCACAACTGCATCAAGACTGAACCACATAAGTGAGTTCATGAACACCAAGTTCAAACAGAACAGAAAAATGAAACACAAAACAAGCTGCATCAAATTGCATCAAACACTGTATCCAAAAGTTCAGAAGAATCAGAATTAAGGTCAAGTTTCAGTTTGATATCACAGCCAAAACACCTCAAAAGGTAGTCAGTTCGCAAGTCACAAAAAACGTGAATGTAAGTCATAAGAATATACCATATCAAGAGAATTAGATCAGAGTCCATATTACCATTTGGAAAAACAGCATTCAAAAGGACTGTTCTTGCAACCAAACAGGATATCAAGTGAAGTTATCAAACCACACCCACGAGCGAAACTATACCAGAGAAAGAACGAAGATAAGCTCACGTGCCGTGGACCGCTCAACTGCACAAGAAAGTCAAAAGTTAAAAGGTTGATAGTATTAGTAAACAGGTGGTTCGAGGACCCGAGGGGTCAAAATAACATCCACGGTGACTAAACAATGCCCTTGTTACCACAGAGAATCGAGTTCGAATAAGATCAGAAAAGAATCAGACTATCACAAAGCAGCACATAACGGATGGTTGGACTAATTGAAGCATACCGAATCCGAACCAGGCCTTCCAACTGAGAACTGCAAAACAACGAAGATATTCGAAGTTATATCAGCCCTCAGCTAACCATCATCGGGCGTAAGCGTTCGAGTGGCTGGGAGAGCCACGGCCGAAGCCGTTACTAATTCCCTACCGAACGTCGAACGACAAGCATTAGTAACTTGAGACAAGAATATCAGCTCAGACCCGAAGGTCATCACCGCTAAGGCAACACAACCAAAACCGAAAGGTCGAAGGGCATCCCTCAAAGGTTCAGACCTAAGGTCATCATCACCGAAATCAAAAGCAACAGCATAATCAAAAGCAAGGATTATAGTATCCTGTTCCGACGGTTCAGACCCAGTGTCATCATTACCGCGTACCCTTCCCGGCAGCAAAGACCAATGCAAAGCATCCATCCTGAAAGAAGAAGAAGAAAAGTGAGTGTATGTTCCGAACTGATGTTCATAACCAAAGAAATTGAAATCCGAAACCGTATCAGCCACAAAGGGCTAAACCGAAGAAAGTAAGTTATCCAATTTCAAATGAGCGAAAATCCACATCTGCAAAAATTCAATCAGTGTATCAGAAAAATGATCAAACAAAATCGGATCAGATAAAGTGAATGAATCCAATCAAGTGACCCCAAAAATGGAAAGCTTCGAATCAAATCAGAAAAATCATATCAGATGGAAATCAAAAACCCCCAAACAAATCCTAAAAGAGGAAACAAGATTCAATCAGTATCAGATGACTCCAATCCGTATCAGAAAGCGTATCCAATTGGAATCCAATCAATATCTGAACAACACACTAAATCAAATCAGATAAAATCAAATCATACGAAGTTATATCTCAGTAAAAGCGAAGCACAAATCAGATACGGTCCAAGCCCAAAAGAGAAATCAGAGAAGATATAAAGGGACAATCTCACCATGGTGAAACCCTAACGAAAAATCGCAAGCAAAAACCCTAGGCGGCGTGAACAAGGGGCTAACGGCGAAGACGAAGGGACGAACCCTAACAAAGGGGCGAAGATCGATCGTGAATCCTCAAACATCAGATCGTCGACTTCTCCGTATCAGAGAGAATCAGAAGGCGTCATAAAGATCATTACCACCGTCTCCCCACAAAGAACAAAGCGAACAAATTTATTCAGGGATTCAGGAACTCCTCCGAGTCCATCATCATCATCCCTATTCTTTAACGGACGATATCGCCATCATCAAAGCCATAAGCTTCGGTTGCGATATTGCTGGCCATAAGTCATCGCGGATCAAATGTAAACCCTCACATTAACTCATTTTTTTTCATTTTTTCATGTTTTGTAGAAGAAGATGCAGAGAATACGAGAGATGGAGGCAAGGAAGAAGAAGAACGGCGCCGCGAATGATTTTAGGGTTGTGAAACCCTAAAAAAATCCTTTTTGTCACATTTACTTCCACCGGGTTGGGTCCGGAGGTAATGACCGGCCCAACCCTTTTATTTATTTTTTACTTTCTTTATCAAATTTTTAAAAATATTTAAGTTGGTTCATTTTTTATAATATAAAAATTAAAAACATTTTCTTATAATATTAAAATAAAAAAAAACATATTTTTTTTTATTTAAAATTTTATTTGTATAGTTTATATTAATTAAAATAATGTTATGTGATTATTAAAAATAAATTTTTGTATATATATAAACCCTAATTCTTACAAACCCTAAAAATTATTTTCTAAAAAAAAATAAAATCTAATTTTAATTTTCTATATAATTCTATGTATATATTTATTATAATTCTTGTAAATTTTTGTAAATAAAATTAAACCTTATAAATACTTAATGTAAAATTTTGTGAATGTGATTATTGACTATTTAAAATTTATTTTCATCATAATGTGTAAATATTTTTCTTAATAATTGTTAATATATAATTAGAGATAATTAAATTTTGTAAATGATTAAGAAATTTATAATTATGTTATATTTAGAACTTTATATTATAGTAATTATTTAATCATTTATGTTTCTAAATAAAAAATCAAATTTTATGTTTAATCACGTTATTAATTAATTATTATTGCTAATTATATTTTGTTGCTTATTATTATTTTGAAATTTCTATCTTATTATTTTTTCTAACTTTGTCTATTTTTCTAATTATTATTGTTTCAACTAATTATTTTCACTAACTTTATATTTCTACTAACCTTATTTAATTTTTCTTATTATTTACTAACCCCAATATTTTATTTACTTATTTGTTATTTTTTTTATTATATTTATTTTGATTATATTTTACTATTTATTTTATTTATTATAATTTTGTAATTGCCTCTTGGATGTAAATTGTAATTATTATTATCATTATGGTTAGTAATTAGGGAGTGCTAATATGTATGATATTTAAAAAAATAAATTAGATCATTTTAATATAAGATAATTAAATTAAACATTTCACACACGTAAGTCGATTTTAATCGCCGTCTCACTTCCTAAGGATATCCCTCAAGTTGCCTATGAATATTGGTTAAGTGGGGTGTATAAAGCAAGTCCCTCAAAAAGAAAATCATCAAAGTCCCTTATGGTTGCCTTTACGAATCGAGTCCCTTTCGAAAAATGATGATAGTCCCTCCAGTTTGCTTATTACACCCCACAATGGCCTTCAAAAATCCAATTGTCCCTCACATGTCCCTTAACATCCAAAGTAAGGACTACCTACTCCATTATAGTAGGGATAGTCTTACTAAGGAAAGGATAAAGAATAAGAAAGACCTTAAAACATTAGGGTAGGCTACTCTTAGATACTTGCTCACTTCAAAACTTTTTCACACTTAAACCAAATTTCCAACAAAATTTTCAAACAAGTTTTTTTCACATCCATACACGGATTATTATTAAACTATTCTGAAATTTTTTTGCTATTCACACACTACACTTTCAAAACAATTCAAAAGTGAGCTTAAGTACCTAAGAGCCCATGGATAACCATGGATGAAAAGGGTGCTAACACCTTCCCTTTTCATAACCTACCCCCCGGACCCAAAATATTCTCTAAGGTCTTTCCTGTTCTTTTATAACCTTTCCTTATGGATAAAATAAAAGTCGGTGGCGACTCTTGCTATCCGCAACATTGTTTAAAGTCAGTTCTCCCACCGTGTTACAGAACTGGCGACTCTGCTGGGGACCTATTTAAGAGGGGTACCCTTAGGAATTAAGATCACTTTAAATTGTTTGCCTTGTTTGCTTTATTATTATATTGTTAGGGTGCTCTTATGTGTGAAAGGTCCTAACCCGGATCTAGTGTACCTTAGGTAAATGGCAATAGACCAAGGAAACTGTACGACGTATATCGATACGGTTGATCTGGTGGCCATAGTTAGTGCGACTTCTTGGTTGATGCTTATATTCCTTAAGTCAAGTTGAGGATAATATTGAGGCTGCCA
Organism: Lathyrus sativus; assembly: GCA_963859935.3. NCBI lineage: Eukaryota > Viridiplantae > Streptophyta > Magnoliopsida > Fabales > Fabaceae > Lathyrus > Lathyrus sativus. The sequence goes on along the minus strand of OZ012739.1, from coordinate 38,852,552 downwards.
TATGTTGTCAATGCACTAACTGACTTTTAGAACCCTAGTTAACTCATCTTGGCCTTTAGAAAGTAGTGAGGTAACCGGCTTTGGTGCAGACTGAAGTTGGTTGACACTCGATACTACGCTCATTGAGATCTTAAACTTGGAGGGTTTTGGTTGGCAAGTAAGTTGCCTTCTGAACAACCACCCTTGTGAAGGATCAATGATATTGAGATCCCTTAGAACCTGGTTACTTTTGTAGGACAGGATGAACCATCTAACTTCAGGGGAGGGTACTTGCCTTTGAACCTCATGCAAGCCTTTAAACCTAGGGCTATGGTGTGACTTGTTTGTGTGTGCCACATGTTTGTGATTGAGCATGACATCATGACATCATCATGCATCATAAGCATATCATTTTCCCTAACCATTTCAAGGACCAAAGGATTTATCTTTGTTCTTTGTTGCAGGTCATGGCTTCTGCTCGTAGAAACACCATCAGGATCAACTTTGTAGGGATACCTGCTAAGCTCAAGGAGTTGGTTTCCCTAGTGCCTGATCATTCCCAGTTCAACAAGAGACATGGTCACTTATTGGATCTAGTTACTTCAGGGTTCAGTGAAGACATGATGAGTGTGCTGTTTCAGTTCTTTGACCCTAAGCACCATTGCTTTACATTTCCTGATTATCAGCTGGTTCCAACCATGGAGGAGTTCTCCAAGCTTCTGGGTATACCTGTTCTTGATCAGAAGCCATTCACAGGCTTAGAGAAGGAGCTTAAACCAGAAGTTATTGCTGCAGCTCTACATCTGAAGAAGTCTGACATTGTTCTAGAGACGAGAAGTGGAGTTAAAGGTATTCTTGCCAAGGTATTAGTGGATAAAGCTCAAATGTTCTTGAAGGCTATGAGCTACGATGCTTTTGAGGAGATCTTAGCCTTATTGATTTATGGCTTAGTGTTGTTCCCCAATCCTGATCAGTTCATAGACGTTCATGCCATCAACATATTCCTGAGTCACAATCCAGTGCCTACCTTACTTGGAGACATCCTACATTCTCTTCACACCCGTACTACAAGGGCAAGAGGAACTTTGATGTGCTGCATACCTTTACTTTCTAGGTGGTTTATTTCTCACCTTCCTCGCTCAGTAATGAAGAATGAGCAAGGGTTCAGATGGTCCAAGAGGATCATGTCACTTTCTCACTCAGACATCCATTGGTGCTCCAGATCTATGGAGAATGTCACCATCATTGACCGTTGTGGGGAGTTTCCTAATGTGCCACTTCTAGGCATAAGAGGAGGCATCACCTACAACCCATCTCTAGCTTTACGAAAGTTTGGTTACGCCCGGAGCGATGGTCCACATGACATGTTGATTCAGGGCATTGTGTTTGACTACGACAACGATCTTCAGGGTTACCGCCAGAGATTCATACGAGCTTGGGGAAAGGTAAACAGGATTGACAGTAAGACACTGGAGCCTAAGTACACCATTCCTATGGAGGCTTATCTCAGATGGGTACGATTTCGTGCTCAGACACTCATGATGCCATATCCTGCCATCCTACCAGTTACCATGGAACCTGTTGCTGAAGGAGACACAGCTTATACCATCCTTCACCCAGACATGCCTACTGATATGGAAGACTTGCAGAGATCATGGATCCAACTGAAAGAGCAAAGGGATACTTTCGAGGCTCATTACAAAGCAAGCCAAGCAAGGATCTTAGAGCTAACAAAGCTACTTCATGAGGAACGAAACCTCAACTCATACCTCAACACCAAGAGGAAACGTCCATGGGAGACTTAAAACCCCATCTTTTGTACTTATTTCGTTTTCATTTTTTGTAAGCCTAAAAGGCAAAACAAGTTATTACTAATAAAAAGTTACTTTCTTGTTTGTTTAAGCAAATTTAAATCCTGCGGTCCTTGAAAACATTGCATATGCATTCCCATATCATTGCATCACAGGTTTATAATTGTGCACAGGTTTCTCATCTTCTCGCTGTTTATTTCAGCAATGGCTCTTGAACAATCAGTTAAGGATCTCCAGGCACAGAATGCACAGTTCCAAGAGCTGATCCTGAACCTATCCAAGGGGCAGGATGAATTGAAGACACTGCTGGCCAAGAAGACTAAGAAGGCTAGAAGGTCTGCTGGGTTGCTCAACATGGGAAGAAGGTTCAAAGGTCCTGTCAGGACCAAGGAACAGGTTGAAGACTATGAATCTGAAGAATCTGAGCAGGAGAGAGGCAGTCTCCACAACACTATGGGGGACTCTGATTCTGAGGCTAACTACTACCATGAGCCTAACGAAGACAAATTCAAGATGCTGGTGGATAGAATGGATGCTATGGAATTACAGAAATCATCTGGGCTGGATTTTGAGGATTTGAGCTTGATATCTGGGGTGGTCATACCCATTGGATTCAAAATTCCTACATTTGTTGTCTATGATGGGGTCTCTTGTCCCAAATTGCATCTGAGGTCTTATGTCAGAAGAATTCAACCCCACACTGCTGATAAAAAGTTGTGGATCCATTTCTTTCAAGAAAGTTTATCTGGAGCTCAGCTAGAGTGGTATTATCAGTTGGAGAGTGTCAACATCAGAGATTGGAATGACCTTGCTGAAGCTTTCTACAAGCAGTATCAATACAATGCTGACTAGCCCCCACTCGCATGCAGCTTCAAAGCATGTCTATGGGTGCCAAAGAAAGCTTTAAGGAGTATGCTCAGAAGTGGAGAGACTTAGCTGGAAGAGTTCAACCCCCTTTGACTGATAGGGAGTTGGTTGATATGTTCATGTGTACGCTGAATGGTCCGTTTTACAGTCATCTCATTAGAAGCTCATCATCTGGCTTCACTGAGTTGATCATGACAGGAGAGCGAGTAGAGAATGGTATCAAGAGTGGTAAGATCCAAGTGGGCACTTCTTCATCAGGTGCTGCAAAGAAGCCTCCCACTGGGAAGAAAGAATCTAATGCTGTGTATGGTCAGCCGGATCGTAACAGAAGGCATCAGTCTGTTAGTGCAGTTCATATTTCAAATCTAACTCCTGCAACAACAGAGCAGCCTCAAGGCAACCAACAGAGGGCTAGAAGACAGTTCACGAAGATCAACATGTCAATGGCTCAGGCATTGCAACACTTGTTGAAGGCTGAACTTATTACCCTGAGGGAGGCTCCTCAGAATCCCAATGTTACCTCTCCCAAGTACAATCCCAATGCACGATGCGCATATCATTCAAACTGTCCAGGACATGATACTAATAACTGCTGGGTCTTGAAGAACAAAATTCAGGATATGATTGATGCTGGAGAAATTGAGTTTGACCCACCAGGTACTCCAAATGTGATTACAGCTCCAATGCCAAATCACGAGAAGACTGTCAACGCCATTGATGAAGATATTGATGAAGATCTGCATGTCTATTCAGTTATGGAGTTGAGCACACCATTGTCTGTTATCAAAAAGAGGTTAGTACAAGCTGGGATCTTTCCAGGTTGTCATGAAGATTGTCTATATTGTACCTATAAGCCGGATAGTTGCTTCATTTTGAGAGACGGGATTCAACGTCTCATGGATAAATATACTATAGTGTTTGAAAGAAGACCAGCATCTGTAGAAAGTATGGTGGATCATCTGACTCAGGGTAAGAAGATTGAAGAGGTTGACATGGTTGACAAAGTACCACTAAGAATCACTTCAAAGGGTCCCATTAAAATCACTCATCAGGGCCCAATCAAGATTACTGCTGAAGGTCCTGTGAAAGTTGTCGCTGAAGCCAAAGTAGCTCCTCTGATCATTACCACTCCTGGTCCTATTTCTTATACATCTGACAAAGCTGTGCCTTGGCACTATGGGTCTGATGTTTACATCCATGGTGTCAAGCAGGAGCCTTTACCTGATATGCCTGTTGACATTGATAATATTGCTGGATCTAGCAAGATCACTCGTAGTGGAAGAGTCTTCTCTCCTCCAGTTGCTTCTAAGAGTGCAGTTACTCCTGCTGTTACTTCCACCACTGATGCTCGGGGCAAGGGTCCTGTTATTGAGCCTGTATCTACTGATGTGCCAGCTGCTGATGACCTCTCTAAGCAGATGGAAGAAGTATTGAAAATCATTCGCAAGAGTGATTATGATATTGTTGATCAGCTGGGGCATACTCCCTCAAAGATTTCTATGCTCTCCCTGTTATTATGTTCTGAGGCTCATGCCAAGTCATTGATCAAGTTTCTAAAGATGGCTCATGTACCCAGTGCAATTTCTGTGGACCAGTTTGAGAATTGTGTTGCGCACCTGACCTATGACAACGGGTTAGGATTTTCTGATGCTGACTTGACCCCTGCCAAGAGGGATCATAACAGGGCCTTGCATATTTCAATTGAATGCAGGGGCACTACCATGTCTCATGTGCTGATAGACAATGGTTCCTCTCTGAATGTGTTGCCTAAGGAAGCCCTGAACAAGCTGAGTCCTGAAGATACGGTATTGAAGCCCAGTAACATTGTGGTAAAGGCTTTTGATGGTTCTAGAAGAGTAGTGCATGGGGAAATTGATCTTCCAATCAAGGTTGGCTCTCAGGTGTTTACTGCTACATTCTATGTGATGGATATTCGTCCTTCGTACTCATGTCTGCTTGGTCGTCCCTGGATCCATGGGGCAGGTGCTGTGACCTCCACATTACATCAAAAGTTGAGATATCCGGTGAATGGAAAAGTTGTTACTGTCTTTGGAGAGGAGGAATACTTTGTCAGCCATGTAAACACTTTCAAGTATCTGGAAGTAGAAGGTGAATACATTGAAACTCCATGTCAGTCATTTGAAGTGGTTCCCTGGGCTGTTAAGGATTGTGTGACTCCTCCTGCTGTGAAGAAGGTTCCTGTGGTCATCAGAAACCCTCCAACAATGGCAATGGCCTCCCTCAATGATGCAAAAGCTGTGGTGGAAGAAGGTGGTTGTACTATTTGGGGTCAGCTTCCTGATATTCCATACAAGTCTGACAAGTTTGGTTTGGGTTTCACTGCAGAGTCCCAGAAGGCTGTCCGTCGTGCTCGTGATGTTCGTATCACCAATCAAGGGGTTATCAATGCTGTGGGAGATCAAGATGAAGACTACAACTTGGAGGCATGGATTTTTCCTACTGTGGGTGCTGGACTCAATAATTGGAAAGCTGAAGATGTTATCCCTATCTCCTTTAGTCAGGAGTAAATACTATTACTGTGTTATGTTTTTAAATTTGTAATTTCTGGAACAATTAAAACTTTCAAGCCATGTGCCTTACCCGGGGCACAATGGTGTGCTTGTTGCGGGTTGTCATTTCATTTGCATACTTCATTCAATAAAATCAGTGGACGTTTCGTTTTCGTAAATATTGTGTTCCTTGTCTTTCTTTTTCTTTTATTTTTGCTTTATCAGCTATGTGTTCTTACAGTTCTACTATTGCCAATTACAATTTCGAGAATCCGATCTATCAAACTGAAGACGGAAACGAGGACGATTGTGAAATACCTGTGGAGCTTGCTAGGTTGTTACAACAAGAAGAGAAAGCTATACAGCCACATGAAGAGCCAGTCGAAGTTGTGAATCTGGGAACTGAAGAAAACAGAAAAGAGGTCAAAATAGGGGCTGATTTAGAGGACAGTGTCAAGAGCAGGTTGATTCAGATGCTACGTGACTATGTGGAGATCTTTGCTTGGTCTTATGAAGATATGCCAGGGTTGGATACAGACATTGTGGTTCACCGTTTGCCAGTGAAAGAAGATTGTCGTCCAAAAAAGCAGAAGGTTCATCGTATGCGTCCTGAAATGTCAGAAAAGATCAAAGCAGAGGTAATGAAACAGTTCAATGCAGGGTTCTTGGCCGTAACTTCTTATCCTCAGTGGGTTGCAAATGTGGTACCAGTTCCTAAGAAATATGGTAAGGTACGTATGTGTGTAGACTACAGAGATCTGAACAAGGCTAGCCCTAAAGATGACTTTCCACTTCCTCATATTGATATCCTGGTAGACAACACTGCTCAGCATAAGGTATTCTCTTTTATGGATGGTTTCTCTGGTTACAATCAAATCAAGATGGCACCTGAAGATATGGAGAAGACTACATTTGTGACACAGTGGGGCACCTTTTGCTATAAGGTAATGCCATTTGGTTTGAAGAATGCAGGGGCAACATATCAGCGTGCCATGGTGGCTTTGTTTCATGATATGATTCATCATGAGATAGAGGTATATGTGGATGATATGATAGCCAGGTCTCGGAATGAAGAACAACATCTTGATCATCTGCACAAGTTGTTTGAGAGGTTGAAGAAATACAGGTTGAGATTAAATCCAAACAAGTGTACTTTTGGAGTTAGATCTGGAAAGCTCCTGGGTTTCATTGTCAGTGGAAAAGGTATTGAAGTGGATCCTGCAAAAGTGAAAGCTATACGAGAGATGCCAGCTCCCCGTACTGAGAAGGAGGTTAGAGGTTTCTTGGGACGATTGAACTACATTGCAAGATTTATTTCCCAATTAACTACCATCTGTGAGCCAATCTTCAAGTTGTTGAAGAAAGATCAGGTGATGGAATGGAATGATGAGTGCCAGACTGCCTTTGATGAAATCAAGAGATATTTGCTAGAACCTCCAATTTTAATGCCACCAGTTGATGGAAGACCCTTGATTATGTATTTAACAGTATTAGACAACTCAATGGGGTGTGTATTGGGGCAACATGACGAGTCTGGTCGAAAAGAGCAGGCAATATACTACCTTAGCAAAAAGTTTACCGACTGTGAAACAAGATACTCACTGCTCGAGAAAACTTGCTGCGCTTTGGCATGGGCTGCTCGCCGACTAAGACAGTATATGTTGACCCATACTACCTTGTTGATTTCGAAGATGGATCCAATCAAGTACATATTTGAGAAACCTGCTCTCTCCGGAAGAATTGCAAGATGGCAAATGATCTTGACGGAATATGATATACAGTATACTACTCAGAAGGCCATTAAGGGGAGTGTTGTTGCTGATCATTTGGCTCATCAAGCAGTAGGTGATTACCAGTCAATGAATTTTGAGTTCCCTGATGAAGACATTATGTCTGTTACCAAAGAACCTGGACAATATGACGGACCTGAACAAGGATCCCGATGGACTATGGTTTTTGATGGTGCCTCCAATGCACATGGTAATGGTGTTGGTGTTGTGATTAGCTCCCCTGAAGGTTGTCATACCCCGATTACTGCCAGACTTTGTTTCTATTGTACCAATAACATGGCTGAGTATGAGGCATGTATCATGGGTATGCAAGTTGCTATTGATATGAAGATTCAGTTCCTTGAGGTGTATGGAGATTCAGCTCTGGTAGTGAGTCAGATTAAAGGAGATTGGGATACAAAGCATGATAATCTCATTCCTTACAGAGAACATGTGTTGTCTTTGATCCCACATTTCAAAGTGATTACTTTTGGACATATTCCACGAAGAGAGAATCAGTTGGCAGACGCATTGGCCACCATGGCATCTATGTTTGAGATCAGCTGGGATGATGAAGCTCCCAAGATTACCATTGATAGATTTGAGAAGCCTGCATACTGCAATGAGGTTGACACTGAAGGGGCAGAGGAGAAGCCTTGGTTCTATGAAGTGAAAAACTATCTTGAAGCTCAGGAGTTCCCTGAAGGGGCATCTGTCAAAGATAGGAAGTTCCTGAGAAGGTTTTCTGCTAAGTTCTTTCTGAGTAATGGCATTCTGTATAAGCGTAATCATGATTCAACTATGCTTCGTTGTGTGGATAAGAAGGAAGCTACAGAAATTATGGAAGAGATGCATGATGGGACCTTTGGCACTCATTCTAGTGGTCATACCATGGCAAAGAAGATTTTGAGAGCAGGTTACTATTGGTCTACCATGGAAGCTGATTGCTATCAACACTCCAGAACATGTCACAAATGTCAAATCTATGCTGATAAAGTACATGTACCGCCATCTCCATTGAATGTGTTGACTGCTCCTTGGCCCTTTGCCATGTGGGGCATTGATATGATTGGTGAGATCAAGCCTACTGCTTCTAATGGGCATCGTTTCATCCTGGTTGCTATTGATTACTTCACGAAGTGGGTAGAGGCAGCTTCATTTGCATCTGTGACTAAGAATGTGGTGGCTCGGTTCATTAAGAATAATCTCATATGTAGGTATGGTATCCCTGAAAGGATTATCACTGACAATGGCTCTAATCTGAACAACACTATGATTACTGATCTCTGTACGCAGTTCAAGATTAAGCATCACAACTCTTCTCCGTATCGTCCGAAGATGAATGGGGCAGTTGAAGCTGCTAATAAGAATATTAAGAAGATTGTACAGAAGATGACTATTACTTACAAGGATTGGCACGAGATGTTACCATTTGCTCTGCATGGCTATCGTACTACAATACGTACTTCAACAGGGGCAACCCCATTCTCCTTAGTCTATGGTATGGAAGCAGTTCTGCCTATTGAAGTTCAGATCCCCTCCTTGAGAATTATGAAGGATGCAGGCTTGGATGAAGATGAGTGGATTCAGACTCGACTTGACCAGATAAATTTGATTGATGAGAAAAGGTTAGCAGCAGTTTGTCATGGCCAGATGTACCAGAAACGGATGATCAAAGCTTTTGACAAGAAGGTTAAGCCAAAGGTATATCAGGCTGGTGACTTGGTAATCAAGCGTATCATATTACCACAGGGTGATCCTAGGGGCAAGTGGACTCCAACATATGAGGGACCATTTGTAGTCAAGACAGTGTTCTCAGGAGGTGCCATGATACTGACTACAATGGATGGTGAAGACTTCCCACAACCTGTAAACGCAGACATAGTTAAAAAATACTACGCATAAAAAGAGACCCGCTAGGTTGACAGGCCTAGGCAAAAATAAGGGCATCCCGGCAAACCAAAAGGGTTTGGGCAAAAATTAGGGATATATATATAAAAAGATGTACACCCGGCAAGTCGAAAACCTGCAAAGGCGGCTTGGGCAAAAAAGGGTATCCCGGTGGATTGAAAACCTGAAAGGGCAATCCAGGCAAAAGTTAGGGATTAAAGCGTATGACTATGTCTCGTTTGGATCACTCATGAAACTGCAACCAGTTGTACTACTTACTCAAGCTCAAACAGATGAAGCTCAATCCAATCGTTTCCGTCTCAACAGCAAGAAGATGAGATACTTGAGTGGCAATAGTAGAATTGAAACTCAATAGGATTATTTCCCACATAGCTGATTCTTTTTGTAAAACTTCATGACAAAATTCTCCTACTAGGGTTTATGTCTCCTTGTACAAACTTACCCGTGTATGGGTCACTTTTGATATAAATAAACTCCATCTTTTGAATCCAGATTTACTTTTACCCTATTTACATAAGCGAAATGTCCATTGGTTGTGTTTGAATGTATGTATGCCTTTTAATATGATTGATGTTTACCAGAAATGCATGAAAATGCAGTAATAGTATTTACTAAGGACGAACGAGGGAAGGATTTCAACGAAGCTTCGCCGGTTCATCTTTACAAGACAGTTACAAACCATCAGTAGGACTAATCCATGTTCACAAAGTCTAATCTCCCCTGGAATTTATATCCATCTCTTTTATCCTCATACGGATATACGGGAAATTACTTTCCAATAAAGGCACGATGAACGAAGACGGGATGTTATACTTATCCTACTATCAAACGAAAACGAAGGTTATCTATACCCTACTATCCCCAACAACGGGAGGTTATCTATACCTTGTTATCCCCAACAACGGGAGGTTATCTATACCTTGTTATCCCCAGCAGACGGAGGGTTATATATTCTTCAACAACGAATCGGGATTTATTTTCCTTGGCCAGCAGTTGTTATACAAGGATATCCAGACACTTCCAGCAGTGTCATATCATACATACATCATTTACATCATACCATAACACATATGTCTATAGTACATTACCTAAGTGCATCATGTCATACATGCATACATAAAGCATAAACTAATGTTGTTATACAGAGTGCTACCTTGTTTTCAGGTTAATTATCCAACAAACAAGCTTATGATCTTTGGGACTGCTTTATTGTAACCTCAGGGTTACTTTATCCTCCTGATGAGCTTCTTATTACTTTGGACTGCTTTATTGTAACCTCAGGGTTATTTTATCCTCCTGATAGCCTCTCATGACTTCAAGACTGCTTTAGAGCTACTGATTGCTCTATCCTCCTGAAATCATCCTATTACTTCAAGACTGCTTTAGAGCTATTCATTGCTCTATCCTCATGAGGTCATATTACTACTTCAAGACTGCTTTAGAGCTATTCATTGCTCTATCCTCCTGAAGCCATCTAATTATTTCAAGACTGCTTTAGAGTTATCCATTGCTCTATCCTCCTGAAATTACATTATTATTTCAAGACTGCTTTAGAGTTATCCATTGCTCTATCCTCCTGAAATTACATTATTATTTCAAGACTGCTTTAGAGCTATCCATTGCTCTATCCTCCTGAAATCATTACTTCAAGACTGCTTTAGAGCTATCGATTGCTCTATCCTCATGAAGACATGCTGCTACATCATTATTATTCCAGACTCCTGACAGCTTTCATCATACACCCATATTTTGAACTGCTCCCCCCCTAGTGGCATCTTTAAGCCCACTCAATCATATTCAACTAGCCATCTGTACCACTCTAGTGCACTGGTGAGTGCAAATTTTTGGGCTTTTGTGTTCAATCCCCTTCAACCTTCCAGGTTACGACTGGCAAATATACCAATCTAACCCCTCAGGTTTCAGAAAATTGAACAGGGGCAGCTGTTGCACCCCAAAATTTGCCCTCACAATGCAAGACTTTGTGTTCTAAGAAGGTTCACAAGGTTCACAAGTTCTCCAACAACTTGCATAACCTTTCATGAAGTTCATAAAGTCCACAAGCTACTTTATGAAGGTTCACAAGGTTCACAAGTCCCACAGTGCTTTCAATACCTTTCATGAGGTTCATGAAGTCCATAGGTTGCTTCTTGAAGGTTCACAAGCTTCACAATACCTCCCATGAGTATCACAAGATATCTTATGAAGATTCACAAGGTTCACAAAGTTCACAATTGGTCAGAAGAGTTGACAATTCCCTCAGACAATGCACCTCCTAAGCAGTGCATCCAAAACTAGGGTTTTGACTTTAATCAGGCTAAATGGACTTCCAAGACTTCAAGTGAGCTTCATAACATCTTATATGTGTATAAGAACCCCCATGTCAAGTTTCAAGACTTTTCTCAAAAGTTTGCTCAGTCAGATGATCAGATAAGTCAAAAGCAGTCAATGCAGTTAAAAAGTCAAACTGAGGTCAACTGTGGTCAAACCAAAGTCAAACTTCATGATTTTTTGCCAACATCAAAGAGAGATTTGGTCCCAGGGGTATTTTGGTCATTTTACACAAATTCTACCAATTCCTTGAAGACGGGCTGTTATTAAAATTCTGAGGCATTTGATGCGTTATGGTTTTGAGGCATTTATCAATCACCAGTTCTGATCATATTGAGATTTGGCATTTGGTCAGTGGAGTTTAATTACGATTAGTTTTGCTGTTGATGCTGAAAATGTTGTGACCATGGTGCCCATATGAGTTTGGTTATGAAACAATTGGTTAACATTTTAATCGGATGATGAGATTAGGATCACAAATACCACTTGGAAATATTTATGTTTTATGCCTATGTTAATGAATTAAATACTTGTGGATTTATTCACATTTGTTTATATTTTTTAACTAAGAATAGAATATAAATAAATTCAAAACTTCGAGAATTTTATTTCATAAATAATGCTATCATACAAGAATGGGGATGTTGCTTCATGCAAAGTACTGTTACAAGGAAGTACATTAAAATTCTCAAATCCTAAGGGATTACATTAAAGCATCTATCCTAAATCCTAAAAGTATCTAAAGGTCTTCATGTTCGTATTTGAACTTCTCCATGAATCCTCGGCTAACCTGCACATCAAAAGAGAACAGACAGTACAGAAAATGTTAGAATTTTCGACACTCTCAGAACAATGTCATCATCGAGTGCCGGGAGTGGCACAACCGAAGCTGCGTCCTACCCCCGTTATCAATCTGCATCGTTGGCGTCAGATCAAGTAACATTCGTTCTTATCATGCGGAACATCCGAGAGATAGAAGTGATAAAAGAAGCGGGACTGATTCGCTTTTGCCGCAATTGGATTTCCAAACTGATACAAAGGTAAATTTGGACTCAGACCCGGATGCCGGCAGGTCTGAATCACTTTTGTTTTCGAAAGTTTCCAACACCTGAAATTCCACAACAGCATCAGTACAAAATTGATAACAGTTCATAAGCTGCAGCCACTGGTAATTGGAAATTCAAACTAAAAGTGCACAACTGCATCAAGACTGAACCACATAAGTGAGTTCATGAACACCAAGTTCAAACAGAACAGAAAAATGAAACACAAAACAAGCTGCATCAAATTGCATCAAACACTGTATCCAAAAGTTCAGAAGAATCAGAATTAAGGTCAAGTTTCAGTTTGATATCACAGCCAAAACACCTCAAAAGGTAGTCAGTTCGCAAGTCACAAAAAACGTGAATGTAAGTCATAAGAATATACCATATCAAGAAAATTAGATCAGAGTCCATATTACCATTTGGAAAAACAGCATTCAAAAGGACTGTTCTTGCAACCAAACAGGATATCAAGTGAAGTTATCAAACCACACCCACGAGCGAAACTATACCAGAGAAAGAACGAAGATAAGCTCACGTGCCGTGGACCGCTCAACTGCACAAGAAAGTCAAAAGTTAAAAGGTTGATAGTATTAGTAAACAGGTGGTTCGAGGACCCGAGGGGTCAAAATAACATCCACGGTGACTAAACAATGCCCTTGTTACCACAGAGAATCGAGTTCGAATAAGATCAGAAAAGAATCAGACTATCACAAAGCAGCACATAACGGATGGTTGGACTAATTGAAGCATACCGAATCCGAACCAGGCCTTCCAACTGAGAACTGCAAAACAACGAAGATATTCGAAGTTATATCAGCCCTCAGCTAACCATCATCGGGCGTAAGCGTTCGAGTGGCTGGGAGAGCCACGGCCGAAGCCGTTACTAATTCCCTACCGAACGTCGAACGACAAGCATTAGTAACTTGAGACAAGAATATCAGCTCAGACCTGAAGGTCATCACCGCTAAGGCAACACAACCAAAACCGAAAGGTCGAAGGGCATCCCTCAAAGGTTCAGACCTAAGGTCATCATCACCGAAATCAAAAGCAACAGCATAATCAAAAGCAAGGATTATAGTATCCTGTTCCGACGGTTCAGACCCAGTGTCATCATTACCGCGTACCCTTCCCGGCAGCAAAGACCAATGCAAAGCATCCATCCTGAAAGAAGAAGAAGAAAAGTGAGTGTATGTTCCGAACTGATGTTCATAACCAAAGAAATTGAAATCCGAAACCGTATCAGCCACAAAGGGCTAAATCGAAGAAAGTAAGTTATCCAATTTCAAATGAGCGAAAATCCACATCTGCAAAAATCCAATCAGTGTATCAGAAAAATGATCAAACAAAATCGGATCAGATAAAGTGAATGAATCCAATCAAGTGACCCCAAAAATGGAAAGCTTCGAATCAAATCAGAAAAATCATATCAGATGGAAATCAAAAACCCCCAAACAAATCCTAAAAGAGGAAACAAGATTCAATCAGTATCAGATGACTCCAATCCGTATCAGAAAGCGTATCCAATTGGAATCCAATCAATATCTGAACAACACACTAAATCAAATCAGATAAAATCAAATCATACGAAGTTATATCTCAGTAAAAGCGAAGCACAAATCAGATACGGTCCAAGCCCAAAAGAGAAATCAGAGAAGATATAAAGGGACAATCTCACCATGGTGAAACCCTAACGAAAAATCGCAAGCAAAAACCCTAGGCGGCGTGAACAAGGGGCTAACGGCGAAGACGAAGGGACGAACCCTAACAAAGGGGCGAAGATCGATCGTGAATCCTCAAACATCAGATCGTCGACTTCTCCGTATCAGAGAGAATCAGAAGGCGTCATAAAGATCATTACCACCGTCTCCCCACAAAGAACAAAGCGAACAAATTTATTCAGGGATTCAGGAACTCCTCCGAGTCCATCATCATCATCCCTATTCTTTAACGGACGATATCGCCATCATCAAAGCCATAAGCTTCGGTTGCGATATTGCTGGCCATAAGTCATCGCGGATCAAATGTAAACCCTCACATTAACTCATTTTTTTTCATTTTTTCATGTTTTGTAGAAGAAGATGCAGAGAATACGAGAGATGGAGGCAAGGAAGAAGAAGAACGGCGCCGCGAATGATTTTAGGGTTGTGAAACCCTAAAAAAATCCTTTTTGTCACATTTACTTCCACCGGGTTGGGTCCGGAGGTAATGACCGGCCCAACCCTTTTATTTTTTTTTTACTTTCTTTATCAAATTTTTAAAAATATTTAAGTTGGTTCATTTTTTATAATATAAAAATTAAAAACATTTTCTTATAATATTAAAATAAAAAAAAAACATATTTTTTTTTATTTAAAATTTTATTTGTATAGTTTATATTAATTAAAATAATGTTATGTGATTATTAAAAATAAATTTTTGTATATATATAAACCCTAATTCTTACAAACCCTAAAAATTATTTTCTAAAAAAAAAATAAAATCTAATTTTAATTTTCTATATAATTCTATGTATATATTTATTATAATTCTTGTAAATTTTTGTAAATAAAATTAAACCTTATAAATACTTAATGTAAAATTTTGTGAATGTGATTATTGACTATTTAAAATTTATTTTCATCATAATGTGTAAATATTTTTCTTAATAATTGTTAATATATAATTAGAGATAATTAAATTTTGTAAATGATTAAGAAATTTATAATTATGTTATATTTAGAACTTTATATTATAGTAATTATTTAATCATTTATGTTTCTAAATAAAAAATCAAATTTTATGTTTAATCACGTTATTAATTAATTATTATTGCTAATTATATTTTGTTGCTTATTATTATTTTGAAATTTCTATCTTATTATTTTTTCTAACTTTGTCTATTTTTCTAATTATTATTGTTTCAACTAATTATTTTCACTAACTTTATATTTCTACTAACCTTATTTAATTTTTCTTATTATTTACTAACCCCAATATTTTATTTACTTATTTGTTATTTTTTTTATTATATTTATTTTGATTATATTTTACTATTTATTTTATTTATTATAATTTTGTAATTGCCTCTTGGATGTAAATTGTAATTATTATTATCATTATGGTTAGTAATTAGGGAGTGCTAATATGTATGATATTTAAAAAAATAAATTAGATCATTTTAATATAAGATAATTAAATTAAACATTTCACACACGTAAGTCGATTTTAATCGCCGTCTCACTTCCTAAGGATATCCCTCAAGTTGCCTATGAATATTGGTTAAGTGGGGTGTATAAAGCAAGTCCCTCAAAAAGAAAATCATCAAAGTCCCTTATGGTTGCCTTTACGAATCGAGTCCCTTTCGAAAAATGATGATAGTCCCTCCAGTTTGCTTATTACACCCCACAATGGCCTTCAAAAATCCAATTGTCCCTCACATGTCCCTTAACATCCAAAGTAAGGACTACCTACTCCATTATAGTAGGGATAGTCTTACTAAGGAAAGGATAAAGAATAAGAAAGACCTTAAAACATTAGGGTAGGCTACTCTTAGATACTTGCTCACTTCAAAACTTTTTCACACTTAAACCAAATTTCCAACAAAATTTTCAAACAAGTTTTTTTCACATCCATTCACGGATTATTATTAAACTATTCTGAAATTTTTTTGCTATTCACACACTACACTTTCAAAACAATTCAAAAGTGAGCTTAAGTACCTAAGAGCCCATGGATAACCATGGATGAAAAGGGTGCTAACACCTTCCCTTTTCATAACCTACCCCCCGGACCCAAAATATTCTCTAAGGTCTTTCCTGTTCTTTTATAACCTTTCCTTATGGATAAAATAAAAGTCGGTGGCGACTCTTGCTATCCGCAACATTGTTTAAAGTCAGTTCTCCCACCGTGTTACAGACTGCACCTACATAATAGATCCAAGGTCAACCTAACAGACAGCTGTATGCGGGCTGAATGTCCATTATATAAAAGACATCATTGAAAATCTCCGGACCTACTTGAATAGGGAGGGTAACTTCGCTAAAAATCGATCTCCTTGTGCCGTCGAACGCTCGTACCACAAGATCACGAGGAGTACACATCACGCCTTGGGTGTCTAACTTCATTAAGGCTTTCTTTGGCAACACGTTGAGTGAAGACCCAGTACCACTAAGACATGCGATAAGACTGCCCCTTTGCACTCAACAGAGATGTGCAAGGCGTGATTATGATTTCTTCCCTTAGGATTCAAATCCAGATCTGTGAACCCTAAGCCATTTCCCGCGTTTACGTGGGCTATAACCCCTTCAAGCTGATTCACTGAAATTTCCTGCGGCACATACGTTGTATTCAGAATCCTCAAAAGGGCATTCATGTATGCCTCTGAGCACAATAACAAAGATAGAATTGAAATTTTGGAAGGAGTCTGCTGCAGGTGATCAACAGTTTTATAATCGCTCTTTCGAATCAGACGCATGAACTCCTCGGTGTCTTTAATCAGAGCATCTTTCTCTCCTTGTTGTGAACTTTATTATACAACAACCTTTCCCCTTCCCTTGTCAGGCCTCTCTACATTGGCTTCTGGTGGTGAAAACACCCTACCACTTCCTGTCATTCCACTAGTTCCAATCAGATTATCAACAGATGAACCATCGGACGATGTTCCTCTCAACTCTTGCTTTTGGCCATTACAAAAGACCTCCGCCCCATAATTCCATGGGATTTCTTTGGTACTTTCGTACGACACTGGTCCTGCTTTGGTGATTATAACAGTTGCTGGCCTTGGCGGCGCTGATATGTTAATCGTTTTGAAAGGGATCGAGATTGTAGTAACCTCATCCTGCTTCTGATTAACCACTTCTGCATCTCTTCCTTCCTTAATCCTGTCAAACTGTAAGACCCCTTTGTTCATCAAGCACTGAACACGACTCTTCAAATCTTCACAACCTTCGGGATGCACTGCACACCCTTCACAATTTTTCCCACAGCCTGGAAAGACTCCGCCTTTCAACAACCTACTTTTAACAAAGCTAAAAGGTGTTCTCAACTCGGCTACATCCATTACCAAATTCAACTCTTCTTCTCCAATAATAGCATTGACGCCGGCTGCTCCATGGTTGGGCATCGGGTTCTGAACAACATTAGGCGCATCATTAGTGAAGTTAATTGCCTTGCTATCAATAAGGTCTTGCACATTATGTTTGAAAGCCTTGTAGTTATCTATATTGTGACCTGGGGCGCCTGAATGGAAGTCACACCTGGCGTTTGCATCATAACCCAAAGGTGGTGCGTCAGTCAGAGGTGTCAATGTTCTCTTCTGAATTAATTGAAGCTGAAGTAAATGTTGTAAAAGTTGCGAATATGGCAAACAATCATGTGATTTATGGTTAATCATGTTTATACAAGTAGGTAACAACCAAACATGTAAAGGGATTAAATCATAGAATATGAGAAACATCTCAAAGGGAAATCATGTATACTTGAACATGCTTCAAATTAAGACAACAAGTGTATGAGAACATTCAAGGTAAGGTTACAACCAAACATGGCATGCATTCAAACATACATTCATATATGAAAATCAACTTGAAAAGGGGAATAACCACTACAACATTTTTACCCTATAGCAACGCCTAATTTTCAGGAAGTAAAAAAATTGTTCTCGTAGAGAGTAATAGGCAACTAACTATATAATTTGTTGTTGTAGCATATTGAATTTTTTGTAAACTTTATACAACGGCCCGAAACCGTTCTGGTAGAGGGCAATGAGAACGGCTCCTATTAGCAACAGCTAGAGCTGTTCTTATATAATTTTTAATTATTTTAATAAATTATTATTACTAACAAAGTTTTCAGTTTCCCTCCACGAGTAAAATTTTCACTTTCCTCCACCGTTCTCACCTTTCATTCTCCCTCCCAAACTTTGAGTAAAATTTTCAGTTCCCTCCACGAGCTTCTCTCAAACGATTCATTGTCCCTCCCAAATACTAGCTTCATCGAACGATTCTCTCAAATGTACGAGCTTCTCCTTAACCCTAATATTCATCCCAAATTGATTCTTCATCGAGCTTCTCCCAAACTCTAACATTTTGTTCTTCATCCATATTGATTCTTCATGGTACGATTCTCTCAAACCCTAACATTCATCCCAAACTTGTGTGTGTAAATGTTCTCCTTCAACTTTCTCTATTTTCTGCCGACAAATCTAACGGTTTTGTTTTCATAGGTCTCAATTTTCAAACGTAATAGTGCGTGAGTTTTCAGCGGTGTGCGCGTTTTCAGTTCATCCTGGTAAAAAGGTAATAATTTGATTATAATTCATAGCCCTGTGTTATTTTGGTGGGTCATTGAGTTAGAGATAGTTAATTAACTCAAATTATCTAGTGCTTCTCTGCCGGTGCCGGTGCCGCTTCTCTGCATCTGTACCCTATAGTTGCTAATTGTTAGAACTGTTAAAAATTGGAAAAGAGTCATGATCTGTGTCTGTTAATCATGCTTTTAGAAATTGAAAATGCTTTTGCACTCAGGATGTAGAACTGGTAGAACTGTTATGCTGTTATACTGTTATGCTGTTAGTAAATTGGTATATCCGTTGTATATCCGTTGAAGATCAAGTATTTCATTTGAGCTTTAATTTCATCTGATTTTTCAGTTGTGCAAGTAACAATTTTGTATTTGGTATTTTGTTTTGCCAATTTTGGTATGGATATGGTTCATTTGGTTGAGAAATACAATTGTTATTTTATTAAAAGTTATAAAGTTCCTTGCCTCAATTCCTGGTCATTTTTGCTTGTCACATTTCTTACATTTTCTCAATTAAGTTAGCACTTGCGAAATATTCTGACAAGCTGTGATATCGGCTGGGGTTCTACCAAACACCTACCTATACAGGGTGAGAAAGTCTCAGCATAGTTATAATGATGTTGAACTGCCATGTTTTCTTCTCCAGTCTACATGAGTACAAGAAATTTTGGGTTTTTATTTTTAAATAAACATATTATGCCAAGTCTAACGGCCAGCCTTTTGCCAATACTCCACACTCGCAACTTAGACACACGGTCCTTGACTACAGACTCGACTAATATAGGGTTTAACACTAGCTTTGCAACATCAGCTGATAAAAAGCACATGAAGATATAGGTTGTAAGAGTTGAGTCACGCACTGGGCATTGATTTAGTAAATGTTTAGTAAGTATTAATAAGTTATGCTAATTGTTTATAAGTATTGTTTAGTAAGTATTGGTAATTAATAAGTTATGCTAATTGTTTATAAGTACTGAACTGTTAGTACTGTTAATAAGTTATGCTAATAAGTACTGAATTGTTTAGTAAATCTTTAGTAAGTATTAATAAGTTATGCTAATTGTTAATGAGTATTGTTTAGTAAGTATTGGTAATTAATAAGTTATGCTAATTGTTAATAAGTATTGTTTAGTAAGTATTGGTAATTAATAAGTTATGCTAATTGTTTATAAGTATTGAACTGTTAGTACTGTTAATAAGTTATGCTAATAAGTACTGAATTGTTTAGTAAATATTTAGTAAGTATTAATAAGTTATGCTAATTGTTAATAAGTACTGTTTAGTAAGTATTGGTAATTAATAAGTTATGGTAATTGTTTATAAGTACTGAATTGTTAGTACTTTTAATAAGTTATGCTAATAAGTACTGAATTGTTTAGTAAATGTTTAGTAAGTATTAATAAGTTATGCTAATTGTTAATAAGTATTGTTTAGTAAGTATTGGTAATTAATAAGTTATGCTAATTGTTTATAAGTACTGAACTGTTAGTACTGTTAATAAGTTATGCTAATAAGTTATGCTAATAAGTACTGAATTGTTTAGTAAATGTTTAGTAAGTATTAATAAGTTATGTTAATTGTTAATAAGTATTGTTTAGTAAGTATTGGTAATTAATAAGTTATGCTAATTGTTTATAAGTACTGAACTGTTAGTACTGTTAATAAGTTATGCTAATAAGTACTGAATATTTAGTAAATGTTTAGTAAGTATTAATAAGTTATGCTAATTGTTAATAAGTACTGTTTAGTAAGTATTGGTAATTAATAAGTTATGCTAATAAGTATTGTTTATAAGTACTGAACTGTTAGTACTGTTAATAAGTTATGCTAATAAGTTATACTGAACTGTTGCATGCAGGTGGGAGGGTTTTTAGTTATTATACTTGTGTTGTAGGGGTTCAAAGAATAAAATGAATTTAATGTAAAGTTTGAGTATTGGTTCTGTTATGGTTGTGCAAAGTGCAAGTTTTTATGCAAATGTTGTGTGTCTTGACTTTGTTCTGAGATTATTTTGGCTGATTATGTCACAGAACAACTAAAATTCATTGTTCTATCTTAAGTACCAGAGATCCGAAGTATCAGGAGAAGTTCAGACCCTACAGACTGAAGTTACAACTATTTATGCCCATCTGACATTATATCAGGTTTGTATCGACATCCATCTATAAAATTTGTTGGACTGTTTTTCTGATATTTCTGAATTTGATGTGAATTCCTAGTTTATGTTAATTGTTGCACTAGATGAGCATGTTCTGTGTTAATAGTAAAGTAGTAGTTATTGGCAGCAGGAACCCTTTGGTAGGCTAGTTTTTATATGACAAAATGAAACAATTTTGACAAATTGAACACTTTGGGTTGCTCTACTATGTTTCTTTTCTGCTTGTTTTGCTTATACATTTTTTCCATAAATGGTAGTATCCCCGTAAACCCGATGGACAAGGAATGGACAAAGAAAAACCCCGCAAGTAAAGAGTACCAAAATGGTCTTGATTCTTTTCTAGATTATGCATACACGAAAGGAAAACCCCGCGGGCAAGAGATTTTGTGTCCTTGTGCTAATTGTTACAATAGCAATTGGTTTACAAGGAATGAAGTACGAAATCATTTAATTGCATTTGGATTTCAAAAGGGATATGACGTTTGGGTTCGACATGGCGAGAAGAAACCGAAACTCGGTGATCTTAATGATAATCATATGAATGAAGAAGAGGATCAAATTGACGATATTGATGGACTATTGCATGAAAGATTTAGAGATGTTGTACAAGAAGAAAATAATGTAAATGTAAGCCTCAATGAAGATGCAAAAAAGTTCTATAATCTTGTCCAAGAAGCCAAACAAGATTTGTATCCCGACTGCAAAAACTTCTCTAAATTGCCATTCATCGTTCGCCTTTATTTATTGAAATATCTTTATGGTTGGAGCAATGTATCATTCGATGCTCTATTAGAGTTGTTGAGAGAAGCTATGCCTTTATTAAACATCCCTGATACGAGGTTCAACAAAACTAAAGGCATGATAAGGGACTTAGGGCTAGATTATAAGAAGATCGATGCTTGCCCTAATGATTACATGATATATTGGAAAGATCACGAGAATGATACTTCTTGCCATGTTTGCGGTGCTCCCCGATGGAATGAAGATGTCAAAGGAAATGATCATGTTGAAAAAAATCATAAGTCTCATAAAGTTCCTTCAAAGGTTTTGAGGCACTTTCCGTTGATTCCTAGACTTCAAATATTGTTTATGTGTTCAAAGACAGCTAGCTCATTAAGGTGGCATGATGAAGAGCGTTCGAAAGATGGGAAGTTGAGGCATCCTGCAGACACAGAAGCATGGAAAGAATTTGATAAATGTCACTCTGAATTTGCTGATGAGCCACGTAATATAAGACTTGGATTGGCCAGCGACGGATTTAATCCATTTAGAACCATGAATTTGTCTTATAGTACTTGGCATGTGGTATTAATACCATATAACTTTCCACCTTGGTGGTGTATGAAGGCTGAGTATTCTATGTTGTCTTTATTAATCCCTGGACCACTTTCACCAGGGAATAACATTGATGTATACCTTCAACCATTGATAGAAGAGTTGAAAGTGTTATGGGATTTGGGTGTAGAAACATATGATGCATCACTAAGTCAAACTTTCCAAATGCGGGCAGCTCTCTTGTGGACTATTAGTGACTTTCCTGGGTATGCTATGTTGAGTGGGTGGAGTACAAAAGGGAAACTAGCATGTCCTTGTTGTAACTATAACACTAATTCAATATATTTGAATTATAGTAAAAAGGTGTGTTATATGGATCATCGTGTTTTTCTGCATGAGAATCATAAATACAGGTCAAATGCTAGGAAGTTCAATGGGAGCATAGAAGATAGGCCACCGCCGAAGTTGTTAACTTGGGAAGAAATCTCAAACAAACTAAAGTATGTCAACAATTCTTTTGGGAGGTTGCAAAAGAAAAGTAATAATGGTCCATGGAAGAAAAAATCAATATTTTTTGAGTTACCATATTGGAAGCATAATAATTTACGCCACAACCTTGATGTGATGCATATAGAGAAAAACATTTTTGATAGTATAATTGGGACTTTGTTGGATACCCCAGGAAAGACAAAAGATCATAAAAATGCACGTTTAGACTTGAAAGAGATGGGTATTAGAAAGAAACTTCACCCAAATGAGGTAGATCAAGGAAAAAAGTCAGTGTTTGCCAAAGCATGTTTTTCCATGACTACAAAGGAGAAAACTACTTTTTGCTCTGTATTGAAAAATGCAAAAATACCTGATGGTTGTGCTTCAAACATTTCAAGATGTGTTCAACTTGCTGGAAAAAAAGTTAGTGGATACAAGAGCCACGATGCACATTTCATGTTGCATTACTTGCTTCAAGTGGTTGTGAGATGTACAATGCCAAATCAGGTTGCACATCCATTAATCCGTCTTTATTCATTTTTTCGTTGTTTGTGTCAGAAGGTGATTGAGGTGGCAGATTTGGATATCTTACAATCTGAGATTGCAGAAACACTTTGCCAACTCGAGACAATTTTCCCCCCGAGTTTCTTTGATATAATGGTTCATTTTCCAATACATCTAGTGAATGAGGTAAGAATGGGAGGACCTGTTCAATTTCGATGGATGTACTTTCCAGAAAGATATCTAGGAAAATTGAAGAGTTATGTTCGTAATAAAAGTCGTCCTGAGGGTTCTATTGTTGAGGGTTATTTGGTTGAAGAATGTTTGACATTTTGCTCTCGGTATTTGCATAGTGGTGTTGAAACAAGATTCACTAGAATGACAAGAAATAGCAATAGATTTGATCCTCATGAACATGAAAGTCCAAGCTCTTGTCTTAACGTTGGCCATCCTATTGGAGGAAAGAGAAAGGGTGAAGAAATTTCGTTGGATTGCAAGTCAAGGAGTTTAGCCCATCGTTACATCTTATTCAATCATGAAGATGTCCAAAAATTTATAAGGTAAATGAATATACTTGTAGGTTCCAATTTCATAAAAAGATTTGTTTTACAATAACTTTAACAGTATAATTTTAATTCTAGTGAGCATGAAAATTCAAATTCCAACAAGAGAAAAGGATGGAGCAAGGCAAAGAGTCAAGGCTTAGATTTTGTTGAATGGTTTAAGAAGCGTGCATTGTTAAGTGATGTATCAGGAAACCTTAGGACGCTATCCAGAGGACCAAATAAAATTGCACGAAGTTTTTCTGGCTATGTAATTAATGGATATAGGTTTCATACAAAAGGACGTGATGCTAGACGTAAAACACAAAATAGTGGTGTGACACTAGCGGCAATAACTAAAAGTTATTCAAGTACCAAAGATGAAAATCCAATAACACAATTAATAACATACTATGGATTAATTACAGAAATAATTGAGGTAGACTACTATGGTAAGTTGAAGTTTGTGTTATTTAGATGTGATTGGTTTGAAGTTGAAGAGGAAAAATATGGGATGACTTGTGTTTACTTCAACAAGAGATGTTATGTGGATGATCCTTTTGTCTTGGCTTCTCAAGTCCACCAATGCTTCTACATTCAAGATCCTTTTGATGCAAATAAACATTATGTTATGAAGTCTATTCCGAGGGATTTTTTTAACATGAATGAACAATCAAATTCAAAGCCCCATCAGCCATATACTTTTGATCTATCAGATCATGCAGTGAATCTAGCTTCGAGTGATGAAATTTGTGAAGTTGAATTTGTTAGGAATGACATTCCACCCACAATTGTTGATAATTTTGTACCTGCGCCAAATGTAATAGAATCTTATGACGATTCAAATTTATGACAATTTTTTATGTATGTTAACTTCATCACTATTTGAAAACAAGAAAGTTGTTTCCTGATCTTTTGTTACTATTGTTCTGATGTAGTGATATTATTTTTACTATTGTTAGTGGCTCTGATGCAGTGACATATCTTAGTAGCAAGATGAATTGATTAAAATTAACTGGTTGATATTGTAATTATCTATTGTATTTCACAGGATTATGTGATGTATGTTATGGCTATATTGTGAAGTTAAACTCAATGGTGTTGTATGTCCCACACTATGAATTTATAATGTCACACCAGTAGCAGTAATTAGCAGCTGCAGTAATTAATTAGCAGCAGCAGTATTTAGCAGCAGCAGTAATTGTATTTTACTCAAAGCACTAATTAGCAGCAGCAGTATTTATTGTTCAGTATCACTGTATTCACTGATCTTTTATATCATATTGTTAATGTTTTGAGCCCATGAATCATATCTCACAATTGTGCAGATCTTGTATGCTTTTGGTAACAAACCTCTGCCCTTTGCTTCTCCATGTAATTGTTTTTACTTTCTGTTGCAGGAAAATGACAAACCGGAACGACTTTGTGTTTGATTTCCAAGCTAAGTCTAGCATGGATTTAAAGAGGAAGATGAAAATCAAGGTTGAAAATGAAAAGGCTTTAAAAGACAACCCAACAAATCAAGGAAGCAATCCTATAAACACCAATGTTGGAAACATCCAAAAGCTGGACCATCGAAAGAAATTGAAAGTAGAAGTCTCTAAGAAAATGGTTGATCCAAGCAAAGTGTCTGTACCGAATAGTAACATTAGAAGCCAATCGGAAGTAGAAATTTCTAATAAATTTGCCCAGCCGAGCAAAGTGCATGTTCTCAATAGTAATAAGAGGCAAATGGAAGTAGAGGCCACAAAGGAAATTACTGAGCCAAGAAAAGTGCTTGCTCTGAATAATAATACTAAAAAGAAATTGAAGTCAACGGTGGATCATCAAGTTAAAGGTTCAATAGAATCACAAGTCTCAAAGAACACCAGTGATCAAACCAAAAAGGTAATTTATAGTATTTTCTAATTCTAATAATGGGGACAACCTCTTATAGTAATGTATTGATTTCTTAAATGAATTTTTAATTATTATTGGTTGATATGAAGCTAATTATTCTTTTACATTCAGATTTTGCAAAGCTGTTGCGGTGAGAATCGTGATATCAAGCTATTGAATTAACTTGAATCTTTAATTCTTAAATTCACAACCGGACTTTAATTTATCCAAAAAGGAAAGGTTTAAAGAAAGAAAAACCTATAAAAATGCAAAGCAAAAAGCAAGGCCTAAAGCTAAGCAAAGAGAGATCAAAGGTTCGGGGGTTGGTTATACCTAGGAAAGGTGTTAGCATCCTAAGTATCTGTAGTACTCTACAGGAACCTCTTGTTAGTATTTGTGTTATGCTAATGTTACTTGCTAAGGGAAAAGTGCTAAGGTAAAGACCTAAGGGTATATACACTAAGTATGCTCGCCAAGACATCGCATCTCGTGCCTACGTATCCTGACAGGAATGGAATCAGAGCAACCGTAGTTCCCCTAACTAGGGGGGAGGAACTCTTGACTGTGGTCAAGATTCCAGGGGGATGTAAGCATTCATATGGAAGTACTTACATGGAGTGCAGTGACTCCTGAATCTACGTTGAGATTGTTATGGTAGAGAATGTCCACGGCGGGGCGTTAAACATGAGTACGGCGACTCAGGTCCTAAAGCTAGGATAAAAGGGTAAAGGTAAAGGATAGGCTAAATGACATGGAAGTCAACAGAGGGAACTCTTTCCTTTGGGACGTATAAACAATAAATTAAAAAAACAAAAAAAAGGAAACAAAATCGAGGGTCGGGAATTAAACACAGCCAAAAACAACAAGAATTAGATCAAACAATAAGACTAATGAAAATGTCAAGATTAAATTATAAAACTAATTAAAACTAAATATTGAAAACTAAAAAGCAACTAAATAATATAAAACAAAATTAACAAAAGATTATCAAGAGACATACTTGGCAAAAATACTATTAACAAACAATATCAACAAAATTATCAATAGAGATTAATAACAAAGTAATAAATAAGCTATCTAACAAAGTTATTAACAAAAATTAAAATTAAAATTATTAAAAAAACTTAAAACAAGAAATTAACTAACAAAACTTAATACAAACATAAAGGAGAGGTGTAGGTAACGTTAGGAGGAGGGGTGTGGGAAAGACATTGGGTTTTAAGGCCCATCAACTAGTTAAGAACCTGGACCAATCAAGCCAGGTCGGGTATGATCAGCCTGGGTCGGTTGAACCAAATCATTCTACTTACCAAAACTAAACCTAGACAGCAATGGTACCAAAAGAAGAGTTACGTTCAAAACGGAGCAGAAACATGGCGTAAAGCTTCACACCTCGATCCCTTGTTTCAAAACATTTCACACTCACTTCCGTCTTTTCACTCTATCGATCCAAATGCGACCGCATATCTCCTCTCTGTGGATCCCTTTCGATCTTCGATTTGAAATCCGACGGCGGTGGGTTACACGACGCAATGATAACAGATGCGCTTTCGAAGTCGATTGAGTTTTGTTATCAGTGAAAGATGGAAGGATTGAGGTTCAAAAATGATTTTGGGGTTTACGTATAAGGATGGTCGGGTTTACTATGAGTAATCAAAAAGGGTTTGTAGGTGAAGGGGACTTGATGAAGCTGAGTTCGATAATGAAGAAGAGATGGTACCCGTCTCTCGAAAGCTTGTGCGCTGCAGCGGTTTATTTTCTCAGACTTCCTCAATGTTATCCTTACTCAACTTACTCTGAATCTCGCTCAAATCCGCTCACCGTAATCGAAACACGAATGCACAAATCAAAATAAAAACGACTCAACCCAAAGATCATCGAGGTCCATCACTAGCGTCATAATCATGAGATTAGAAGGGAAGTTCACATACCTGTGTGATGGCGACGTCGACGTTGAACTATCGGTGAGCTACGATTGCACTACTTTCCTTTCGCCTCCTATGCTTCTTGTTGTTAAGATTTCAAAATGTGTAAAGATCTGGGTCTTGCAGGTATGATTCTGAGGATGAAGCTTGCTTTATAGGTTTCAAAGTTTGTGGTGAGAGGAGCAAAATACAGAGTTTGAAGTGGTGTGAAGATGGAGGTTCGAATTTTCTTGGTGTTTGAGAGTTGAGAGATATATGAAGATGGAGTCAAAAAATGAGGGCTCTTGGTGGGGTGTGATATGAGTCGTTTGCAGTTTCGAAACAGGGGGTTGTATTGGTGTGGAACAGATGAGGATTGGAAAGGATGAATGCAGTTTTTTGGTGCACAGAAGACTGATATAGAGAGTGAGAAGGTTTTGGTGTATTCTCCCAAGTGGGAGGAAGGTTGTATCAGTTTTTGTGATCTTTTTTTCTTTTTTTTTTCCAATTCAAACTCGTTACCTCCTCCTTTTATGCTTTCCTCAAAAACTTGATTGATTTTTTTTTGGGTTTACGTTACTGAAATGTCTCTCTCAAATTGCCAGGTGTTCAGCCTCTTGTTGTGGACTTTGTGTACTGATTTTAAAAGAGGAGTTTGTCCGGTTGTATGGAGCAATGTTTGACTAGTTTGAAAGCAGGTTTGGTGAGTTGTTGTCTCGTTGCTTGTAGCAGGATTTTTGGTCAAAGAGAAATTAATTTTGTTGTGGATTTATGTTTGATGCCTGGGTGCAGATGTGTGGTAGGCATGAGGTTTGTAGCAGGATACAGAGGTCAGCAGTTTGGAGAAAGTCTTTGCAGCTAGTTGTGCACAGTTTGGTGAGAGGTTTCCATTTTGGTGTGTGTAGGCCTATACAAGACGTGGAATTGCTTTGAGGTATTGACAGATTGTAGCAGGACAGATTTGGAGTAAGAGTTTTGGGATGTGGAATTTTTTTGAGGTATTATAGTACAACCTTTGCAGCAGCAATGACTTATTCAACTTGTTGTGCAGATTTTTGTTTATTTGTGGACAGGATTTGATGTTATGCTGTTACCTTCGAGTTGCAGGGATGTTGAAGCAGGCGTACGGTTTTCCTTGGAGCAAGACATAATGTCGCAGGCTTTGAGTCCTTGTGAGTTGTATATCATGTGCATTGGAAATTTTGTTTACAAATTAAATATGGATGGTATATTGTAAATGTGAATCATGGCTACTTTGTTGTCTTGTTTGACGCTGCAGCTCACAGTACAAGTAGCGCAGGATTGGAGTAGCTGCAGGTGGTGATGTTGTGAGAAGGTCTTGGAGTGTAGCAGTTGATGTGCTATTGTAGCAGGGTATTCATACGTGTACTCTTTGCAGTTTGTCACTTGTCTTGGCATATAATGCTTTTTTTTTTACTTTGGTTTATGTGTGACTTGGAGATGAGCCATCCGCAAATGGGGCCTTTCATTTACTTGTATCATGTTTTGTTTTCTCTTTTTTTGAAATGTTTTGAAATGGAGAAACAAGTAGATTTATGAACATGAAAGGACTTTTGATTTGGAATTGATTTGAGTTTGAAATTGAATGGGATGGGATTTGAAGTTATAAAAAAGGAAAGAAGGTGGATTGAATTTGGGAAGAAATATGAAAAGAAGTAAATTTGATTGAAAAGGAAATATGAAAAGAAGTAAATTTGATTGAAAATCGATTTGAACCGAAATGAAATTCACACTTGAACGAATTTGAACTTGGAATAAAATTGAAATTGGCTAGAGATGAATACTTGAAATCAAAGCTTTGAAATGAACTTGAATGAAATAGGTCTTGAATTAAATCGAAGAAAGGCCTCCTCAAATCATCTTCTAATTAATGACGTCACAACCTTAAATCTCCCTTGAAATGATATGAACTGGAAATAAACAAGCTCAAACTGTTGAATCAACAACAAGAAAACTAAACCACTCGACCAATATTTGTACGCCACTTAAAATATACCAACTGTCTTGACATCTTTAAAGTCCTTGCAACTTGACTTCAACCGGCAACTACGAAAACCCCAGTCTAAGTCTTCAGATATAACGCACTGGCAAACACCAAATTCATCCTAAAAAACAATTTTCTCTTTCTCGCCCAGGATCCAAATACTGCACATATACACTTAAACTGCTAAACCCAGATGAAAACCCAGTCGAACAATGCTGGTCCATTGTAAACACAAAGGGATGAGAAACTGTAGTCTTTCAAGATCTTGACCCATGATTTTCCATCCAAACCCTCGATGAAACCTTAAGCCAACGACAACCCCTTTGCCTCAGAATTGAGTACAACAATAGGAAGGGACAAACTCTGAACAATGGAACTCCAGCTTAAAAGAAAACCGCTTGTCCCACCCTAATTCAGCCACATCTGAAGCTTCTGAAGTCAATTCCTGATTCACAAAAGAAACAAAGCAAACAAAGAGTCTAGAAACTCGGTTAGTTATGCAATATGATTGACCTATGATGGTATGCAACAAATCAAAGAATCTGAGGATAAAATTTAGGGTATGACAGTTGCCCCTATTTAAATATCTTTACCAAATGACTTGAGTGATGAAAATCCTCATGAAATCATGGTGAAAGGTATTTAAATACAGATAACCGAAAATTTTGCCCTTAGATGCAATGACATGTCATGCTATAGACAAAAGAAAAGAATATGTAATGTTGACATGCCATGAACTCTAATATGATGAAAATGATGAGATGCTAAAATGCAAACAACACAAAAGAAAAATGGGACAGAGACAACACAACGAGTAAACACTCACTAGGGAAAGACAACAACACTGAGGAAGCGACAGACAACATCCATGAACGGGACTGGATGAAAAATGAGTCACAACATTCAGACTATCATCAAATGAGGTGAGGAGAAATCTGAGAGATATATCAGGGACAAGGAAACAAACGTCAGAGACATTCGGAAGAACATCGAATGAACTCTGAAACACGCCAGAGATACTCGGAAAAACATCGAATAAACTCTGGGACACATCCAGAAACAAAAGGAAGACATTTAGAAGAGCATTAAATGTACGGGAAAAGGTTTGAAGACATATCTGGAAAAGGCTTAAATAAGTAACAAAAGAGTTCTGGAAGAACATCAGAACAAAGACTCAATCTGGAAAACCATCAGAACAGAGACTCAATTTGAAAAACCATCAGAGAGAGAAATAAATATCTGGAAAACCATCAGATAAGTTCTGGAAGAACATCAGAACAGAGACTCAATCTGGAAAACCATCAGAGAGAGAAATAAATATCTGGAAAACCATCAGATAAATTATGTCATATCTGGAAGAACATCAGATAGGCACGACAAAAGCTGTTTGGTAGGTGCCAAGTGAGTTGGACTTTGACCACAAGGTAAAACGTGGATAAAACACGACCTCGGGAGAAAGAAACAAATGGGGAATAAAACACCCATGATGCCAAGTAAATTGAATTTGTTCCACAAGGTAAAACGCGAGTAAAACACGACCTCGGGAGAAAGAGCAGATGGGGAATAAAACACCCATGATGCCAAGTAAATTGAAATTGTTCCACAAGGTAAGACGCGAGTAAAACACGACCTCGGGAGAAAGAAACAGATGGGGAATAAAACACCCATGATGCCAAGTAAATTGAAATTGTTCCACAAGGTAAGACGCGAGTAAAACACGACCTCAGGAGAAAGAAACAGATGGGGAATAAAACACCCATGATGCCATATGTATATGAATATGATATGATATATGATCGAATGCAAATGCATACACCAACGACAAGGCTCAACTCTCTTGGTGAGAAGACAAGACTGGGAAACTAATTCCTCAACACAGAGATCAATGTTATTCTGCTCGGGGACTAGAGATGTTACTGCTGAACATATCTCTGCCACACTGGTAAACTGTATCAAATTGATGATCCTTGTAGGAAGGATGAAGAATTGCTTGAGAATCCTTCAAGTAAACTGCCCCAGATTAAACTGTCTGTTTGTAGATAAAGTGATAATTGCCTCAGCTTATCTAATTCTTGAAAATGACTCCTTTATTGTGCCCTCGGAAGGCTTGCCTCAGTCTGAGTCTTGAAAAATCTTCTGAGTAAATCAATTCTGAGAAGTATTTGCCCCTGACAGGATCACTTGACCAAGTTTCTCGGTGTTTGAAAATTCCTTGAAAGGAAAGCCAGTTTGCAAACAAAAGTGTTCATACAAATATGGTAATACAAAGTTCATGCAAATTTTGAAATCAAAATCATTTTTGAAAGATGCAAAATAAATGAGTCATTGGTCAGAACACGGCGGTTCAGGACACTCAAAGTTTAAAGCACATGTGTACTGCCAAAATAATTGATTTGCAAAGATATTTTAGAGTCAGTTTACGCAACCTTGCTGTAGTATGCTTTCAAAGTAACCTTGCTTCAGTTAGGTCTTTTGAGGGTTGTAACGCGGCCTGGTTCACGGTTTAAGAAACAAAGGATAAGTGCTTAAAATTTATTTGTGCCCACCCAATCTATGTGATGGTCTCCAGTCCTATACTCAGTTAACTCATATTATTCACTCAGGTTCCTATAGGTTAGGAATTGCACTGATAATAGTGATGATGGTTCAGAAGTCAACAGACTTTTTGAAAAGGTAGCCACTGCTTCTTTACAACATTTGGTTGTTTTGACATTAAGGATTTTCAAGATAAAGATTTAATGATCTCCTCTTTTTATTATCCCTAACTTTTGCCTGAACTGTTTCTTTTAAAGCTTACAGTCAGCGGGATGCCCCAGTTTTTCCTAAGTCTCCTTCATAGGTTTTGACTTAGCGGGCTTTCTTTATTTTATTTTTGAAAGAAAGTGACTGCCTTGCTTAATGATCACGGTGAACCATCATCGACTTCTTGGCTTGGAAAACATCTTCGACACTTGTTTGTTGTGTGCGAAGGAAAATTGTAAGTGCAACCCTTATATGAAAGGTGTATTGCATGAACGCACAACCAAGTTAACTGAGAAACTACCTTGCCCCAAGGTTAAAATTGCATTTTTTTTGTAAAGAAAGAAACTCCAACTTCTAGGCTCAAAGAGGTTGACGAGGGAATAACTTCCTTATTTCTCTAGTGTTTAGGAGTTGAAACAATGCCTTACATCGTTAGCAAAGTTTATTGAAAGCATACCAACAACAATTATGGATATAGTGTTTTCATCATCCTCCCTCGAATATTTGCATAATCAAGAATTTGGACAATAAATAAATATTTGAAAGATAAAGTATAAAAGTGAAAATAATAGACAAAATGAATTGAAATCAAAAGTCGCAATGCTCATTTCATTGGTATGGAAGTACAAACACTAATTAAAAGCAAACAGCTTAAACGAAATAAGGAAAGTACAAACACTGAGAAACAAAAGGCCTAGTGACTAATCAGCACAAAGATGAGCTGTCATGTCTGAAACACTGGCGTTTAGGAAGATAATCTTCTGAAGTTGACTGAAACTTCACTTTTGATGCACTGGAAAGGGATTTTTCTGAACATTCGGAGGACTATCCGTAAAATCAAGGATTCCAGTTCTGATCAACTCACGCACTCTGGCTTTTAGTGCATAACAATGCTCCAAGTCGTGGCCTGGGGCACCCTCATGAAAAGCACAATGGAGATCAGCTCTAAATCCAGCTGGAGGAGTATTAGGAGGAGGTTGCAAAGTCTTTGTAGTGATCAACCCTTGTTGAACTAGGTCAGGATAAAGTTATGTGTACGTCATGGAAATAGGATCAAAATGATTCCTATTCTGTTACTGGTTCTGTTCAACAGCTGGATGTTGAGGAATCTGAGCTGGTCGTGGAGCAGCAACAACAGCAACAACATGATGATAAACAAACTGAGGTCTAGAGCAAGGCCTTCTCACTTCAGTCATGACAGCCTTGGTATGATCTTCTCTCTTCTTTTGGAAATTCCCATAGGATTTCTTTGCACCATTAGAAGATTCAGCAGCTTTGGATACTTTACCATTTTTCAGTCCTTCTTCTAACCTTTGGCCAATGGTTACCAGATCTGAAAAGCTTTAAGAGACACTCCCAATCATCTTTTCCCAATAGAAAGGGGACAGGGTATCCATGAACATTCCAGTTAGCTCCTTCTCTGCTAGAGGGGGTTCAACTTGGGAAGCTAACTCTCTCCATCGTTGAGCGTATTCTTTGAACGACTCTCGTTCGCCCTGAGACATATTTTGAAGTTGGCGGGGATCAGGAGCCATGTCCAGATTGTATTTGTATTGCCTCATAAAAGCATTGGCAAGATCCTGGAAGCAGTGGACGCTGTCGTGCTCTAAGTTCATATACCACTTGAGAGAAGCACCACTCAAACTGTCCTGAAAGCAATGGATGAGCAACTTCTGATTGTTGGTGTAAGCTGCCATCTTTCGGAAATACATAACTAGATGGGCTCTTGGACATGAGTGACCCTTATACTTCACAAACTCAAGAGTCTTGAACTTTGCAGGCATAACAAGACCAGAAACTAGGCACATATTATTTGCATCAACATTGAAAAAGTCAGTACCCTCGACGGCTTTGAGTCTCTTATCTATGTTCTGAAACTGTTCACAGACAATCTCAGGCTCAACAAAATCTTCATGGTCTTCTCCTTGAGCACTGGCAGCATTGTACTCATATAGAGGATTCTCAAAGGGAGTTCGGACAGTCTGGTTAACAGTGTGAACCACAGGTCTGGGCTCAGCAAAGACGGGAGCTTGAAAAACTGGTCTGACAGTCTGACCAATCATAGTGGTAGAAGCAAAAGGTGGAGAGTAGTTAGGAGGTAAACCAAACTCTGGCCAAGTAGATGGTGGCATTTGAACAGGAGGAGGATCGACACTTGAAACTTCCTGAATAACAGTCCTTTGAGAGTCTCCTCTGGCCAACAAGACTTGAAGCATCTCGGTGAGCTTAGTCATGCCTGACTTCAACTCATTAATCTCCATTCGGATTTCTGCGTTGTGTACTTCCTGCTCTGACATCTTGCGTCTATAGTTGGCTCTAGTCCGATATCGGTGTCGAGGAATCAGCTTGACGACTCAAAGGCACACTGGAAGATCAAACGACTAGACATGAGTCACTGGACAAACAGAGGTATTTGACGAACCATGCAAAAATGCAAATGCAATGCAATGCGATGTAAGACAGGATGCAAAACACACATAACAGGATCAAAGGTTCGAGATCACAGCATGAGGTCTGGGTAAAGAACCAACCACAGGGTGTGTACTAAGGGTCCTCAAATCTGCAGAACAAGGTTCTAAGAGGTTCTCAAAGTCAAAAATCCATCTTTCGGATATTATCAATTTCCCAAATCACTCGGTAATCGACAATATTCTCAAGAGAGTCTCGTCCAAGTGTAGTATCGCGTATCAACTAATTCGAGAATACTCCCTCATAGCCATCGCACTACGTCCTAAAAGGTCAAGTGGGGGTAAAAGGTAACTAAAGGTCCTCAGTGTCACAGACTCCTAGGTTGAAAGTAGTAATGTTTTCACAAATACTTGTTCAACAAAACTACTCTCAAGAGGGCCTCCACTGAGCGGTGGTTTCTCAAGTCAGCTTGGTCGGGAATCAACTCCCTATAAGCCTTCTTGAATATACCACCTTCCTATCATAAGTGCACTCAAGTCCGGGTATAGGACTTATCTCACCACTCAAGGCAACAACCCTGCATACATAAAAACCCAGGCACAGACATATATATGTACAAATATATACAAATATGCAAGCAAACAATCATATAGCAAACACAAATATAAACAAGGTGCGCTTAACCCTCTTAGGGGATGTCACTCCCCAGTGAAGTCGCCATTTCTGTTGCGGTGAGAATCGTGATATCAAGCTATTGAATTAACTTGAATCTTTAATTCTTAAATTCACAACCGGACTTTAATTTATCCAAAAAGGAAAGGTTTAAAGAAAGAAAAACCTATAAAAATGCAAAGCAAAAAGCAAGGCCTAAAGCTAAGCAAAGAAAGATTAAAGGTTCGGGGGTTGGTTATACCTAGGGAATGTGTTAGCATCCTAAGTATCTGTAGTACTCTACATGAACCTCTTGTTAGTATTTGTGTTATGCTAATGTTGCTTGCTAAGGGAAAAGTGTTAAGGTAAAGACCTAAGGGTATATACACTAAGTATGCTCGCCAAGACATCGCATCTCGTGCCTACGTATCCTGACGGGAATGGAATCAGAGCAATCGTAGTTCCCCTAACTAGGGGGGAGGAACTCTTGACTGTGGTCAAGATTCCAGGGGGCTGTAAGCATTCATATGAAAGTACTTACATGGAGTGCGGTGACTCTTGAATCTACGTTGAGATTGTTATGGTAGAGAATGTCCACGGCGGGACGTTAAACATGAGTACGGCGACTCAGGTCTTAAAGCTAGGATAAAAGGGTAAAGGTAAAGGATAGGCTAAATGACATGGCAGTCAACAGAGGGAATTCTTTCCTTTGGGACGTATAAACAATAAATTAAAAAACAAAAAAAGGAAACAAAATCGAGGGTCGGGAATTAAACACAGCCAAAAACAACAAGAATTAGATCAAACAATAAGACTAATGAAAATGTCAAGGTTAAATTATAAAACTAATTAAAACTAAATATTGAAAATTAAAAAGCAACTAAATAATATAAAACAAAATTAACAAAAGATTATCAAGAGACATACTTGGCAAAAATACTATTAATAAACAATATCAACAAAATTATCAATAGAGATTAATAACAAAGTAATAAATAAGCTATCTAACAAAGTTATTAACAAAAATTAAAATTAAAATTATTAACAAAAATTAAAACAAGAAATTAACTAACAAAACTTAATACAAACATAAAGGAGAGGTGTAGGTAACGTTAGGAGGAGGGGTGTGGGAAAGACATTGGGTTTTAAGGCCCATCAACTAGTTAAGAACCTGGACCAATCAAGCCGGGTCGGGTATGATCAGCCTGGGTCGGTTGAACCAAATCATTCTACTTACCAAAACTAAACCTAGACAGCAATGGTACCAAAAGAATAGCTACGTTCAAAACGGAGCAGAAACATGGCGTAAAGCTTCACACCTCGATCCCTTGTTTCAAAATGTTTCACACTCACTTCCGTCTTTTCACTCTATCGATCCAAATGCGACCGCATATCTCCTCTCTGTGGATCCTTTTCGATCTTCGATTTGAAATCCGACGGCGGTGGGTTACACGACACAAAGATAACAGATGCGCTTTCGAAGTCGATTGAGTTTTGTTATCAATAAAAGATGGAAGGATTGAGGTTCAAAAATAATTTTGGGGTTTACGTATAAGGACGGTCGGGTTTACTATGAGTAATCGAAAAGGGTTTGTAGGTGAAGGGGACTTGATGAAGCTGAGTTCGATAATGACGAAGAGATGGTACCCGTCTCTCGAAAGCTCGTGTGCTGCAGTGGTTTATTTTCTCAGACTTCCTCAATGTTATCCTTACTCAACTTACTCTGAATCTCGCTCAAATCCGCTCACCGTAATCGAAACACGAATGCACAAATCAAAATAAAAACGACTCAACCCAAAGATCACCGAGGTCCATCACTAGCGTCATAATCATGAGATTAGAAGAGAAGTTCACATACCTGTGTGATGACGATGTCGACGTTGAACTATCGGTGAGCTAAGATTGCACTACTTTCCTTTCGCCTCCTATGCTTCTTGTTGTTAAGATTTCAAAATGTGTAAAGATCTGGGTCTTGCAGGTATGATTCTGAGGCTGAAGCTTGCTTTGAAGGTTTCAAAGTTTGTGGTGAGAGGAGCAAAATATAGAGTTTAAAGTGGTGTGAAGATGGAGGTTCGAATTTTCTTGTTGTTTGAGAGTTGAGAGATATATGAAGATGGAGTCAAAAAATGAGGGCTCTTGGTGGGGTGTGATGTGAGTCGTTTGCAGTTTCGAAACAAGGGGTAGTATTGGTGTGGAACAGATAAGGATTGGAAAGGATGAATGCAGTTTTTTGGTGCACAGAAGACTGATGTAGAGAGTGAGAAGGTTTTGGTGTATTCTCCCAAGTGGGAGGAAGGTTGTATCAGTTTTTGTGATCTTTTTTTCTTTTTTTTTCCAATTCAAACTCGTTACCTCCTCCTTTTATGCTTTCCTAAAAAACTTGATTGATTTTTTTTGGGTTTACGTTACTGAAATGTCTCTCTCAAATTGCCAGGTGTTCAGCCTCTTGTTGTGGACTTTGTGTACTGATTTTGAAAGAGGAGTTTGTCCGATTGTATGGAGCAATGTTTGACCAGTTTGAAAGCAGGTTTGGTGAGTTGTTGTCTCGTTCCTTGTAGCGGGATTTTTGGTCAAAGAGAAATTAATTTTGTTGTGGATTTATGTTTGATGCCTGGGTGCAGATCTGTGGTAGGCATGAGGTTTGTAGCAGGATACAGAGGTCAGCAGTTTGGAGAAAGTCTTTGCAGCTAGTTGTGCATAGTTTGGTGAGAGGTTTCCATTTTGGTGTGTGTAGGCCTATACAGGACGTGGAATTGCTTTGAGGTATTGACATATTGTAGCAGGACAATTTTGGAGTAAGAGTTTTGGGATGTGGAATTGTTTTGAGGTATTATAGTACAACCTTTGCAACAACAATGACTTATTCAACTTGTTGTGCAGATTTTTGTTTATTTGTGGACAAGATTTGATGTTATGCTGTTACCTTCGAGTTGCAGGGATGTTGAAGCAGGCGTACAGTTTTCCTTGGAGCAAGACATAATGTCGCAGGCTTTGGGTCCTTGTGAGTTGTATATCATGTGCATTGGAAATTTTGTTTACAAATTAAATATGGATGGTATATTGTAAATGTGAATCATGGCTACTTTGTTGTCTTGTTTGACGTTGCAGCTCACAGTACAAGTAGCGCAGGATTGGAGTAGCTGCAGGTGGTGATGTTGTGAGAAGGTCTTGGAGTGTAGCAGTTGATGTGCTATTGTAGCAGGGTATTCATACGTGTACTCTTTGCAGTTTGTCACTTGTCTTGGCATATAATGCTTTTTTTTTACTTTGGTTTATGTGTGACTTGGAGATGAGCCATCCGCAAATGGGGCCTTTCATTTACTTGTATCATGTTTTGTTTTCTCTTTTTTTGAAATGTTTTGAAATGGAGAAACAAGTAGATTTATGAACATGAAAGGACTTTTGATTTGGAATTGATTTGAGTTTGAAATTGAATGGGATGGGATTTGAAGTTATAAAAAAGGAAAGAAGGTGGATTAAATTTGGGAAGAAATATGAAAAGAAGTAAATTTGATTGAAAAGGAAATATGAAAAGAAGTAAATTTGATTGAAAATCGATTTGAACCGAAATGAAATTCACACTTGAACGAATTTGAACTTGGAATAAAATTGAAATTGGCTAGAGATGAATACTTGAAATCAAAGCTTTGAAATGAACTTGAATGAAATAGGTCTTGAATTAAATCGAAGAAAGGCCTCCTCAAATCATCTTCTAATTAATGACGTCACAACCTTAAATCTCCCTTGAAATGATATGAACTGGAAATAAACAAGCTCAAACTGTTGAATCAACAACAAGAAAACTAAACCACTCGACCAATATTTGTACGCCACTTAAAATATACCAACTGTCTTGACATCTTTAAAGTCCTTGCAACTTGACTTCAACCGGCAACTAGGAAAACCCCAGTCTAAGTCTTCAGATATAACGCACTGGCAAACACCAAATTCATCCTAAAAAACAATTTTCTCTTTCTCGCCCAGGATCCAACTACTGCACATATACACTTAAACTGCTAAACCCAGATGAAAACCCAGTCGAACAATGCTGGTCCATTGTAAACACAAAGGGATGAGAAACTGTAGTCTTTCAAGATCTTGACCCATGATTTTCCATCCAAACCCTCGATGAAACCTTAAGCCAACGACAACCCCTTTGCCTCAGAATTGAGTACAACAACAGGAAGGGACAAACTCTGAACAATGGAACTCCAGCTTAAAAGAAAACTGCTTGTCCCACCCTAATTCAGCCACATCTGAAGCTTCTGAAGTCAATTCCTGATTCACAAAAGAAACAAAGCAAACAAAGAGTCTAGAAACTCGGTTAGTTATGCAATATGATTGACCTATGATGGTATGCAACAAATCAAAGAATCTGAGGATAAAATTTGGGGTATGAAAAAAGCCTTAACAATACTATGAACAAGTCTCAACAATCGTTTGAGAAGAAAAAAAGTCTTCTAAAGTGTCCAACCATGCCCCTTACCGAATGTCTCGATAAAAATAAGGAAAAAGTTGGAGTTGAGGAATTCGACAATGAAGATACAGAAGAAAATGAAATGGAAGAATATATGGAGAATGATAGCATCCATAATGTTAAGGAAGTTGAGGGAACAGATGTAAACAAAGCTGAAGGTAATACCTTAGGTACTTCATCCTCAAGATTAACAAAAAAGCGAGGAAAGACGTTATGTTGAAAAATTCATGGACGACAATTCAAAGATAGACAAGAGATCACCTTGAATGAAGAAGGACAACCAATTTGGCCAGATGAAAAGACAGTGTCTGAACTCAGTAGTTTTTTGGGGACACTAGGAAGAAGTTCAGATTTATGTCCTCTCACTTTCACTAGTTGGATTGATTTGGTCAAGCATTGGGAGGAACACAATTTGGATCCCGTGTGGGATTATGTCAATGTAATTAGTTTTTTATTTGATTTTGTGTTTTTTTAACATACTTTAATGTATATAATATTCTAAATATATATTTTTGCAGGAAAAATACAATATCCCAAAGGAAGAAAAGAAGGTTGCATTTGCTATTACAGATGATGCTTAGAGGCGATACAAATGCTCGCTTAAAAGGAAGCATTTTAGCAAGTACAAAATCTTGCGCGAGCAGCTAAAAAATCGTCCACAAGAGGTACCAGAAGAAGATTTTAGAAAGTTATTGGAGTATTGGAGAGATGACAAAACTCTAGTAAGTATGTAGGACTGTTATGCTGTTAATAAGTTAGTAAGTATGCTGTTAGTACTGTTAGTAAGTATGCTGTTAATAAGTTAGTAAGTATGCTGTTAGTACTGTTATGATGAATAATTAGTAATAAGTTAGTAATATTAATAAGTTAGTAATATAGTACTGTTATATATTAATTAAGTTAGTAATATTAATAAGTTAGTAACATAGTTAGTAATATAGTACTGTTATATATTAGAAATTGAAAATATAAGTACTGTTATATATTAGTATTGTTATATATTAGTAATATTAATAAGTTAGTAATATAAGTCATTAATATAGTACTGTTATAAAGTAATGTTATATATTAGTAATTAAGTAATTAAGTACATATATTGCAAATGTGTATGTATGAATAAGTTAGTAATTAAGTACTATTATGAATGAAACATATTAATAAGTACTGTTATGTATGTTAGAAATTGGAAAAGAGTTAGGAAAATATAAATGAAATTGGATGGTTGGTTTGTATATATATTGCAAATGTGTATGTATGGATTCTAAGTGGTGGATATGTGTGTGTATGGATATGTGTGTGTATGTAGGAAGTCGGTCATCAAAATGCCGAAAATGTAGCTCAACTGAAATGGAGACATCGAATGGGGAATAAAGGTTTTGCTGTTATAAGAGAAAAAATGGTATTCTTTTTTAAATTATATTTTAATTGAATATCAAATTGTGTTATTTTATTAATAATCTCATACTATTGTTTTACTTGGTTTAGCGTGAAAATAATGAAGATAAAGAACCTCCGACTC
The DNA here is from genome assembly GCA_963859935.3 of Lathyrus sativus. Classification (NCBI taxonomy): domain Eukaryota; kingdom Viridiplantae; phylum Streptophyta; class Magnoliopsida; order Fabales; family Fabaceae; genus Lathyrus; species Lathyrus sativus. The sequence continues at coordinate 38,811,502 of OZ012739.1, read as the reverse complement.
AAGCTGAAATGTTCATTGCTACTCGACAAAGTAGGAAAGGAAAGGAGTTGGATCAAGAAACCAACCATGCAATTGTAAGTTATTATTGTTAGTGTTATTTCTGTTAGGAGTTCTAGTTAGGAGTGGATCAGACTTGTATATTATGAGTAATGTTCAAATGACAATTGTCCCTTGCCTCTTATTTACTACTACTATATTATGTATGTTAGATAAAACTTCAAGACTTGATTGAAAATCATGGAAAACCTTCTTCAGAAGCTTTTGAAAGCGTATTGGGAAAACAAAAACTGGGAGATTGCGTTGCCACGGAAGAACCACAACACCGACTCTCTTGAAAAGAAACGAAGAAATTGAAAAAATTAAAAGAGAGCATGCTGCTGAAATTAGACAATTTAGTGACAAGTTACAAGAGATGGAAGAAAAACATCGTCAAGATAAAAAAGAAACTGATAGGAAAATTCAGGTTCTTCTTAAGACTGTTTTGAATCAAAATACCTCCGAGTTGAACATAGAGGCTTTGGCAGCTTTGATATCAACTCCTGCAATTGATGCTAACAGTGTCTTACGTTCTTCTACATCAACACATGCTCCAACTAATGATCAAGTAAGATTTGTTACATTCCTATGTTTTAAGGGATTTTATATATGTGGATTATTTACTTGGAGTGGATTATTTTATTTTTGATCATTCAAATAATAATCTTATTTAAGTTATATTATTTTTATTTTGCAGGTCATAAATGATAATATCAATGAAGATTTTGAATTTGAAGATGAAGAAACGTAGATGTAGAGTTGTAGATGTTTAAGTTTAATTTTATAGCTTAAAGATGTTATTTTGACTATGAATGATGATTGACATTAGGATCGATATGTAATTTGAAGATGTTTGTTGACATTACGATATGTAATTCGAAGATGTTTTGTTGACATTACAATATGCAAGATCAGGTTTATAAAAAAAATTGAAGATGTTTTTTTTAAAATGTTTTGTTGGATCATTTTCAATTTGAAGATGTTTTGTATTTGAATATTATTATATAAAAAAATTGTGAATGATGTTATTATCAGGTTTATAAAATAAAATAAAATTTTATTTTATTAAAAAATAAATAAATTTATTTTGTTTATAAAATAAAATAAATTTTTTTACAACAGTTACAAAGTGTGTCTGTAGTAAAGAAGGCGTTGCTATAACCTATGAAGAAAAAATGAATTTAAGACTCTATTAGAACGGTTTAGAATAGGCTACGACTAAGAACCGTTGCTATATTCTATAAAATAGTCGTATTCAAATAAACAACAATCGCAACAGTTTAAATTTGAAAACGGCCTCCAGCCGTTGCTGTACCAAACTGTTCTCTATATAAAATTACAGCAACGACTCTGAATAAGGCGTTGTCATCGGCTAATAAACCGTTCCTAAAGGCTAAAACAACGCCTTGGTTTAGAACGTCCTGAAAACCGTTCTCATAGGTAAAGGCAACAGTTTTTTTAGATTTTGCAACGGTTTTTTGTGTTGTTGTATACTCAAAATGTTGTAGTGAACCATCTTGTAACAAAAAGAGTGGGCAAGTTCACACATCTTAAGTGAGGTTCATACAAGAAAGGTATGGGTTCATACAAGCAAGTTGTGGGTTCATACAAACAAGTTGTGCAAGGGGAAACAAGAGAATCAATAAAGAGAAATCTCATAAAAACCCTAAGAAGCATCATACTTTGGATACATACAAATGCAAGGAGAATAATTATTATTTTTGGAAATTTCTTGATACAACTGAAAAAAAAAGGCATTCTCATGAACATTTAGCAAAAATAATGGGATCAAAATGATAAAAATCAAAGAAGTTATGATTAAATCAAATTACAAAGAAAAATATGAAAATAAGTGGTAAAAATAATTGGAAATGCACTCCAAGGGACTTGAACCCACGCACCTAGGATCAAAGGTCAAAACATTACCAAACCATCCATTTGAGCGCTTTGTGAATCCAAGGGAAACAGAACAATATATATCAAAACATCAAAATACCATGAAAATGATCAAAAGGTTGATCCGTAGATTGAACCTAAGACTGGCAAGGCAAGGAGAGTATTGAGAGCGCATGGTAAACCACTGGGATGGTGATAAATCCATTATGTCTATCCTATCAATAAATTAATAAGGCTAACAACATGATCTGAGGCCTAGAAAATGTGTCATGGCTGGTCACAAAGCTCATCAATTCAGTTTGCAAAAGCAATCATAACTTACTCAATTCTTCATGAAATTAAATGATCCAAAGATCAAACTTGCTCAAAATTTCTCAAGGAATACAATGGAGAAATTATTTTTGTCAAACAATGCTTCCATCTCAAAACCCGATAGCAACAACAACAAAAAAGCTCATTTTGCAATTTCAATAATATAGACTTATTCAAACATGATAAGCATCAAATACAGGTTCATACACATCACAAATATCATATTAAACATGTTCATGATCCGTGCACATCAAAGCATAACATGGTTTTCAAAGTTAAAGTTCTAGCAAACTTACCTCTTGAAGCTCAAAGTAAAATTTCAAGATAGCTGCTACAGATGCCAAGTAATGCTTTAGACACTTCCAATAGACCTTCAGAAAGCTTTTGGGATGCTTGAAATCAAATAAACACAACTGGAACAGAATACCCCTTCTTCTTGCAAAATGTGAAAAGTGACCAATTGAAAGTTCAAGTAAATGAAGTTGCAGATGGAAAACCAGGTTTGGAACAGTTTGGTGATGATTTATGGAAGGTGTTTAAAGTGTTTGAAAGTTTGGAAATTGACTGAGTGAGGACTTGGCTTTGAAAATGCAGAAAGTCAACAATCTTTGGATTAAGGATTGACTTTTTGATTTTTGAGGTTTTGGATCAATATGATGGTTTGAACACCCTTAGGAGGTGTTTTGTGGTATGTGTGAATGGTTGGATTGGAGGTTTTGTGACTGTAAAGGGTTTGGGATGAGTTTTTGCAAAACGGAGATTTTTGGTTTCAAGTGGTGACTTGAAGACCAAATCTGATATGAGAGGGTTTTGAGATGCTTGAGGCGTGTCTTCCTTCCTTCTTTTTTTGGATCCTCTGAATCTTAAGTGAACCTCTATTTATAGGGCAAGGTTGGAGGTCAGGTTTTCAACTTGTTGTAACTTGATAGTTTTCAAATTTTGGTTGAATCCCAACTTGAGGTTTGCATAGTTCTTATAGTTCCAAGGCAAGGTACCATGAAATCTTGAGCAATTGAGATTCTTTTTTTTTACTTTAAAGTGGTTTGAGTGCAGAAAGGACAATTTAGAGGCTCAAGAAACTAATTTTGTGGAAAGGTCATGCTTTATGCAAATGGAAGTCACACCTTTATGCCAAAACTTCCATAAATGGTATGAAACTTGAACCATGGCTTAATCCTTTATGTAATGACTTCAAAAATGACTCAAACTTCTGGTCTTAAGTAGATATGCAAGTTTCAAGGTTGGCACTCAAAGGATCTTGCAGATTTGGATGGTTTTGCAAGTGGTTCTCATTAGCTCATGACCTAGAAATCAAGTTTTGGACCTCAACTTCTTCTATTTAAAACTCCTAGCTCACAAATGCTATGAAGGAGTTCTTGTAATTTTTGGAAAGCCCTAAACATGCTCTACAAATTTTATCTTTTTATAGTTTCTTGAATCCAAAAGGATCTTGGTGAAAATTGACCTTGAAGTTGACTAAAAATTGGAGTGCCAAAGCTGTCTTGAAAAATTCTAAGTGTTTTTGAAATTCTTCCAAACTTTGAAGCTTCATAACTCAAAATATAAGCATCTTTTGCTCATAGGTCACTAGGACACATTTTTATTAAATGAGGAGATCTAAACATTGATCTTTGAAACTCACAAAATTGATGTGTGGATTGAAAGTTATGGCCTTTCAAAGTTAGCACCAAAACTAGGGTTTTTATCACACTTAGAAAAATTCAAGTTTTCTTCTTTTGCAAGAAACTTCTCAAATCTTGACTTCTCATGATAAAACTCATTTTTTGGGCATATCTTGATGAAATTTGGCTTGGATGCTCCAATTTGAACCAAAAACACTAAAAGTCAAAGAGTTGACTTTGTCAGATGAATTTTGAATAGATGATTTCAAATGTGTGATCTTCAATGAAATTGCCACTTGGTACTTCTCAAACACCATGAGTAGGCTTCAAGGATGTGTATGAACATATTTAATCATTTCCTAAGGCCTGGGATCATGCTTGGATCAAAAGTCAAAGGCACAATTGACTTTTCCTGATAAAACCCTAATTTGAGGTCAGATGAAATTGGGCTTCAATTGACTTGTATTGGGATCAATTAACACTTGATTCTGGTTGAATATAAGCTCCTTGAATGTAGGGGAACTTTATTTGGTGATGATCAATCCAAAACTTTGACTGATCAAGCAATAATTCTCTTGATTTCGCAGATGTAAAACCTCAATTCAGCTGAATTTAACAACAATAAACTTGAAACAAGGTTAGGGTTAGGAAAAAATGCTTGATGCTCCTATAATGGTAATGGAATCTAGGGGTAAAAATTTGGGATATGACAATAGTATTCAGATTCCATGGTTAGATTTGAATACTCATCTGAAGCATGACCAAGAAGAAAAAAAGGTATGTTTTGTTCTTTCCTTGAAAACTTCTTGACATAATGAAATATTTATGTATGAGTAAACATAAATTATCTATTAAATATCTAGAGAAATTCTTTTAAGAATCTGCAGAAATCTTTAAAAAGAAATTATGTTGTATTTGTCAATACTAAATATGTCATTAGCTAGATGATGATCACATTTATGGAATCAGTACCTTCACGTTTTGTGATGATATTATTGCTAGTTAGTTGTCAAAGAAACCAATTCAATATTCATTAATCAAACATGACTCTAGTTCTAAGAAAAAAAAGCTTGATTCTGAATAGAATATCAAGGACTGATGACTAATGGATGATGCCTCACTTTAAGTCTAATCCTACAAGACTCTGATGACAAATATTTTTTGAAAATTGTCAGTCTCTGAGATTCAGAAAATGAATCTTTACTTCTAATAAAGAAGTTTAAGTAAAAAAATTATTTTAAAACAACTTTGTTTACTTAAAACTCCATAAAGTTGATTATCATTTGGTGGATTCAAGAAATCTGTTGGGTAAGAACCTTAGGGTAATGATGTTTTCTTTTTTATATATTTCTATTGTCTATTTCCCATGTCTTTGTGAAACATCATTGTCACACCCTCTTTTTTCGCCCAACATTTCATATTATCCATTTATCATCATTATCATCATTTGGTGTATATCAGGCATTTAAGTGGAAAGAGAGGATGTTTACTTCAAGGCAGGTGTTTGAGTTTGGGTCAGTATTTCTCCAGACATAACATAGAATAAGGAAGTTTGATTTGGTCCTAGGCAATTAGGGCAAAGACAGTGCACACCAATTGGCTAAGTTTGGTATTTCCGTCTTTCAGGAGGGAAATCCATTACTTCAACATGAGTCTGATGTGATGTTAAGAGAGGCCTCTTTATGTCCTAGTTAGTCAGGTATACCGTTTAATGCGTGGAAGATGTCCAAGTCTTTCAGGAGGGAAATCCATTACTTCAACATGAGTGTGATGTGATGTTAAGAGAGGCCTCTTTATGTCCTAGTTAGTCGGGTATACCGTTTAATGGATGGAAGATGTCCAATGACTTTGACCTTGAGTGCTAGTACCTTTAGAGGAAGAAGACTTGTGTTACGATCATTGACGTTGGATCGACAACTTAATTCCATGTTGAGGATTTGATTTTATTAAATACAAGGTTCCAAGAATTTTGAGCCCGTGACCAATTTCAGGAGTAATAAACAAGGGATTTGTACGTTCATCACCTCAAGACATGACCATCTTCTAACGTTTTTAATTCATCATGGTGAAAATGGAAAGCAAGGTGTTCATTGTTTCTAAATGCTCTTAAGAATATTTAACATGCCACCAATTTACTTCAAATGTGATATCAAGGGATCTTACCTCAAGTGCTCTTAAGGATGGTTTTAGTGAAGAATTTTAAATATGATATCAAGGGATTATGAGTGTGTTCATCTTAAGGGGTTGAAATGCGAATTCAAGTGTTGCACCATTCTTTGTTGAACAATGATAGTTAGTCCAAATTCACATGATGGATAAAAGTTTCAAAGAATTTTACCAAGCTAACTATGTCTACAAGATTATACAAGCTAGTCTTGAATGAATCAAATGAATCATGTAAACTAGTCATGTGAAAAACTTGGATTTATCACGACTAAACGCACCAATAGAATATCTTGAAGTGATTTGAGTCCAATAAGCATGTGAAAAGAGGAAAATACAAGTATAATTGTATTAGAAGACGCAATAACAGTAATATAATACACTTATACAAATTACATTCCAACTACATAAATTCTTGGGGTCCATCCATAATTGAGCAACCCCTAAGTCAGTACAGAAATACAAGTTTCTTTCCGAATACAGAAAGTATCCCTGTGGCTAAAAGCTGCATGTTAGTTTCCCTTTCGTTAATTCATTCGCGCGGGATCTCTTGCCTGGTCTTGCATTGAAGTTTTGACTATCTTCTTACCGTCAGCATTGACGATGATGTCAAAATTCAAAGGCTTTGGGTTTATACTTTTCATGAGAGAAGGTCGGTTTTTAGATACCACCTGGGAACGTACTTTCCAAGGCCTGCGAAATACCATAATCGCATTGGTTAGAGAACAGACACCGGCAACATTAATTTTCCTACAAACCTCTCACATTCAATTTTCCAAGCAGTAAATACCAACGGCTCGATGACTAATTCCGCATGCATCACAACAGAAGCAATTTAGAGGACCTCAACCAAGTGGATAACATGCTCAGATTGTTTGGGCAGTAGGGCATTGTTGATGACAACTTCAAGTTCCATATTGAGTCGCAACAGGGTAGTCTCCTAAATATACAACAACGACTACAATAGTTAGGACACTCCTATAACGGCATGATGGAGGAAGTTAAAGAGCTGGAAGTACCTTAGCTAGGAGACTCTTGTGAACAGAATTTTGTTCGACTTGACAACTTACCAATGATGTTGAATAATCAGTTATCAAATCACATGCATCTAGGGCCCTCGCGGCAGTTGAATGGAAAAAGAAGTAGCTGAGCAAGAGATCCTTGCCTAATGCATTGGAGGTCTCGATAAACCAGCTCCGGAGATAAGAGTTCATTAACGATAAGTTGTATGCTGAATTGTTTTGGGTCTTCGTCTACTTGGGGCCCAAAATGGATCAAACATTCACTGTCCAAGAGAGGAATTAGTCAGTTGAATGCTAAAAAAGGGCAGTTGAAATAATTTTAAAAATAAGAATGATGTTGATGATGAAGAAAGTTCAATTAAACAAACAAGCATACATATTCATTCATTTTTTTATTCAAACCTAACTCAAGCACTTTCAAACCATATTCAAGCAATTCAAGCTTCAATTAATCCAAAATGTACTACAAAGAAAAATTCTATTCAATCATCATCATATCAACTCTCTCATCGGCCAAAACAAATCTCAACCCAAATCGAGAGCTTAAAATCAAATTCAAACGAGTACCGACATTGTTCATCATGTCCAACCCCAACTACATCCAAATTCAAAATGATTCAAACTCAAACCAAGACCCAATTATGTTCATCATTCACAATTCCAATTCACAAATTCAGGACGCATACAACCTTGTTCATGTCATTATTATTCAAGTTTAAGAACATGTCAAGACAATTCTAATCAAGCATAATCACATCAAGCCAACATTTTTAGTTCAAATTCAGTGTATAATTTCATCACAAGGTCATTACAACATATTATTCATGTCATTACAATCAAAGGACAGAAGAATTTAGAGGTGGAACCACGTAATTTTACCACACTACCGACAAAACATTCAAACTCTCGAATCCGTACAAAGACACTCTCCACTAAAAAAATCTCTAATCGTACAAACCAGCTCAGCTAAACCCTAATCATTTACCTTATAAAAAGACACTATTCATTCCCGGCAGAGAGAGGGGTCATTTGTTCAATCAAGAAAACCCTAAATCTTTTTTTCCATCAAGAAAACCTTGACATCCACTAAACTTAGGATCTAAAAAGAGTTTTAGGTCTCACGTTGGATTTCCATTCAATCCCAGAGAAATCAAAGGAGTAGAAATAGAAAAGACCAAGACGAATGAGGGAAAGCAAAGAAGAAAGAATGAGAAAAAAACTCATATGCTTATCGTCGGAAACGCATCACTGGGGTTACTCCAATCAAGGTAGCTCTTTTTCGCTTTTTTTAAAATTTTGTTGTTCCTCCCCGTTTATCTTGCTTGAACTGAGCGTTATCCATGTTTGCTTTGTATTTGAAGTCTTCATCGATGGAGGTTTCATTTGTGTTCTAGGGTTAGGTTATTTTTGTTTTTCCGATGCTTGATTTCTGGCCATGTTTTGTGTTTGTTCTTTATAGATTTGTGCCTAGGAGAGTTTGGTTTAGTTAGGAGAAAGGTTTTGTTTGGGTTTTTGGGTGAGCTATGATGGCGTCGTCGTTAGCTCTCGTAACCACCGCCGTGAGAACTCCCGCTTTTCCACTGTGAAGTGTTTCATGTGGCTATTTTGTTTTCCAGAAAGAGAGAGGAGAGTGTAGGGGAAGAGTGAAGCAGGTGAAAGGTCTTCGGGTTTGGGATTTGTGGCCTGCGTTTGTTTTTTCTTTGGTATTTTTGGTGGATGGCGCTAGCGATGACACGTGTTATCATGGCGGATATTTGTCACTGCGCATGCAGGTGTGATTGTTAGATCCCACGCGTGCAGCTCTAGTTCCCTTACCGTGATCCTTCCATCTAATGACCTTGGATTTAGTCAATGCCTAGGACTAAATCCAATCCAACGGCCTCAGGCCATCCTTAAGTCAACCTCGTTGACTGCAGATCCATAGTGGATCTTAGCATGACTTGGGCCCTATCTGATTTAGGCTGGATTTCTGCTAACACCCCTCTTAGTTTCATTTGCTTTTTTTTTAATTTTTATTTACAACAAGTCCATTAGATTTTTTTATATATATACCTATATATATTTTACTTGTTGGTTTAATTTGTAAAATAAAAATATGTACAACAAATATGTATCGTTAATCATCTTAAATATATTTATTTATTTTTAATTAATCACATTGTTAATTAATTTTATTAAAAATATTCATTTTAGTCAATAATTTTTGTGGTTTAGTCTAGTTGGTTTTAGTTGTGAAATTTCCGATTATTTATTTCATTTGTGCAATTTGCTCACAGCATATGCCTATGCCATAATCATATTTGATTGATTTTTCATTACGCACCCGTTTAAAACCATTTTCCAAATTAAATTCTCAATTCAACGTCGAGCCGTTTTTACTCGTGTAAGTCGAGCGTTTTTGTTTTGCCGTCGACCTTACCCTTCCCAATCAGGATCTCCTTACTATTTAGTTCAAACCCTTCATTGCTTCGCACACGATTTAAAACCCCGATCAACATCGAGAATTTTAACAGAGTCAAATTAATTAACTTAATTACATTTAAACTATTTTAATAAAAGGTGAAAATGGAGTTGGAATGTGGCCTTCGATTTCTCTCCTCAATTGTTCAGGCCCGGGGAGTCTTTCTTAAGTTTGAACAATTGTCTTCTTTAAAAGATTCATGATTCATTAAGTCTATTTTCTCAATACTAAGATGGAAAAGAGAGGGAGTCAAGCCTTTGACTCACTTTCTCGATTACTTGGGCCCGAAGTGCCTTTCTTAAGCCTTGAGTAATCGTCATCCGATTTAACACACTCTAACTATTAAACTATTTCATAATGTTAGATGAAAAAGAGGGAGAGTCAAGTCTTTGACTCATTCGCCCGATTACTTGGGTCCGAGGAGTCTTTCTTAAGCCTCGAGTAGTCGTCATTCATAAACTACTTTAATTATACCGAAATCCTTTCATACTTAAGGTTGAAAAAAAGAGAGAGTTGAATCTTCAACTCACTTTCCCAATCACTTGGACCCAAGGAGTCTTTCTTAAGCCTCGAGTAATTGTCATCCAATCAAAATACCTAAACGCATTTAATTCAACTCCTCGTCGTCGTGCGAACCGTCAAATTTTTCATAAACGAGAGATATGGTGTCTTGAAAACGATGCAAAATATTGCTTCGTCCACATAACCTATTTGAGTCGAGATAAGTGGCGTGCTTCCCATGAATGTTGATATATGGAAATCCATTCAAAGTGATGCAAGCGTCCTCTCCTCACCCGTTTGGGTAAAACAATATTTTTTGTCAAATACGACTAAGTATCTTTCGTTAAATCAAACTAACATTCGTAGTACGAACTATGAACGCTTTGATTTCTTATTTGTCAATGAGAATACATAGGCATAGGATTGCGAGATCCTAGCGAGAAACCTCCTCTCTTTTCTCCCGTAGTCCCACGAACTATGAACGCTCTGATTCTTCACTTCTTTCAAGTGAAAATACGTAGGCACAAGGGCCCTAATCCTTGGCGAGCACCCTAATCTAAAAACACCACCCATTTCTCCTTAGAAATCTAAACTTTTTACCTTACCTTTTTCACTTTATTTTCTTGGAAGAAAACAAACGAATTAAGCTAACATTTCTTACGAATCGAATCAAGAGGTTCCCGTTGAGTACGATGGACGTGAGGGGTGCTAATACCTTCCCCTCATGTAACCGACTCCCGAACCTAGAACTTGGTTACGATGACCATGTTCTTTCCCTAAAGGTTTTATCAATATTTTCCTATCCCTTCTTAGGATGAATAAAATTCGGTGGCGACTCTGTTTTTCGCGACCATTCACGAAGGATCGTGCTTTTTCGTGGTACGATAATCATTTCGTGTCTTCTTTCTGTTCTTCTGACAAGATTCTTATTCCTTTAGAGTCTTGTTCATTTATTTTCTTTTTATTGTTTTCTTTTGTGTTGTTCAAACCAAACTTGAGATGAATTCTCTAGTCAATTCTCCTTTGAATCAACTATTTGTCATCAATGAAAAGTTTGTGAATTTTGATGAGCTGTTTAAGCTTGGTTTTAAATTTTGGAAGACTGTGTCTGAATAAGGTTTGAATGGATACTTTGATATGCTCTATGGTTTCACTTATCCAAGTCTTATCAGAGTTTTGGGTTAATGCTTTCATTGTTGAGCTAAGTTCTAAGTGTGTTATTCTTTCCAAGGTTTCTGGTGTTTCTATAACAGTAACCTCTAATAGGATTGCTAATGCAATTAACTAGGAGGAGATTGGAGAAATTTCACGTACTCTTGTTCGGTAATACTATCTTCCTACTTGTGTACTTTTGTGGATCCATCAAACATCTCTCGGGTCTCAAATCTTCGTCCTGATGCAATTATTTGGAATCACATTTTAAACTCAAACTTGCTACCTAAGGACAAAGATCTGAACCTTGTGGACCCTGTTGAAAAAGATTTGCTACTTCTTCTAAATTGCAGATTGATATTACTCAAGTTATGTTTGATTATCTAAAGGAGACTCTTGCATCTTTTCTCACGGGTAAGATATTCTTCATTCCTTAAGGACAAGCTCTTTCGGAACTTCTAATCCAACAGGGAGTTATCATATGTTTAGAGGATGATTCTTCTGAAATCTGGAGAGAAAAGAATGAAGCAATCTATGAGAGATTCCAATGTTAAGTTTTTGCATATATACGCCTTGTAATTTTTAAACACCTTGTATAAAGCAGTCTTGTTATTAAAAAGTGGTTTTGTTTTTGTTTATATTCTTGTTCAACTTCTTATACCTTGTATAAAGCAGTCTTGTTATTAAAAAGTGGTTTTGTTCTTGTTTATATTCTTGTTCAACTTCTTATGTGTCTTATATATATATATATATATATATATATATATATATATATATATATATATATATATATATATATCCTCCCAGATTTGAGAACGAAGATAATTCCAAATGCAACAATTCATGTTATAAGTCCAACTATCATCATTATAAGCATAATATATGTCATAACTATTATTATGACTATCCCAAACGGATAGACTTTTTGCAAATAGCAAATTATGATTATGTATGTTGTTCACATCTGCTGAATAGTCAACATGACCATGACTATAACTACAATTTTCACTATTGTTCTTCCAGCTATGAATGTTATTATGCATATCAGTTAAACTAGATGGGTCTCCACCGTTATTTTCATCAATAGGACCAAAACTATCTATACCAAAACTATCTATTGATTTACTTAAACCACACCTGTATTCTAAACCTCTAGTGAACAGCATACCTCTAGTAAACAGCATCGAATTGAACCCTTGTATTTCCATAGATTTTTATTCCTTTTTAAATTAAAATATTATATAATGAATAGTCATTGTTTTTTATCGAATAGTTATCAAATTTAATTTTAATTCGTATATTAATTTTTTTAATTAATAAGTAATTGAAAGTTATATGAATGAACAATATATCCCCACCCAAGAACAACCTTTTTTATTTTTGGTTTATGGCGAAAAACCTATGATATCGATTCATGTCAATGTGATGAATTGAATCGATATCATCTGGGACGGGAGGATTCGAACCTCCGAATAACGGGACCAAAACCCGCTGCCTTACCACTTGGCCACGCCCCATTTGTTATTCTATATAGATATTTACTTTTGTCAAGTTAGACCATATTTCTTTTTTCTTTTAGATTTCATTTTTAATATAAAAGTATATAAAAAAAAGTGGATATTAAATAATATATATATATATAATAAATCATATCTTATATATATAAGAATATATATAATAATAAGTAAGATAATAAAAAAAAAAAATTAGAATTCAAAAAAAAAAAGCAAAAATACAATTCATTTTATTAAAGAACAACATTTTTTTATGCTTCATATCTTTAGTTTGGTCTGTATTAACTCTGTCCTTTATTCAAGTAGTTTTTTCTTGGGGAAATTACCTGAAGCTTATGCTTTTTTGACTCCAATTGTAGATTTTATGCCAGTAATACCCTTACTCTTTTTTCTCTTCGCTTTTGTTTGGCACGCTGCTGTAAGTTTTCGATAAGATCTTTCATTTAAATAATGTCCTAAAAAAGTAAGAATTTATTAGAAAACTCAAATTGGAACTTTTTTAAGGAAACATAATATGAAATAGAAGAGAATCTATTCTCTTTCTCTGTCGTTTTTTTTATAATTATCTTGGAGATTTTGTAATGCTGACTCTAAAACTATTTGTTTACACGATAGTGATATTCTTTGTTTCTCTTTTCATCTTCGGATTTCTATCTAATGATCCCGGACGTAATCCTGGACGTGAAGAATAAGAAAATCTTTTTTCTTTTCCTTACTTGTGCTTGATTAACTATTTTTTGTTTTTCTATCTATTTTCGATCTTTAACTAGTCAAAAAGAACTAGTAAAAAATGAAACAAACAGGGAATAAAAAAAAAAGAAATTCCATAAGTTCAAAAGAAAAAAATGGCAAATCATCAATAAACGGAAAGAGAGGGATTCGAACCCTCGGTACAAAAATGCGTACAACGGATTAGCAATCCGACGCTTTAGTCCACTCAGCCATCTCTCCCCAATTCAAAGAATGGAATTATTATGCTTATGATACCTCGCAGGGTTCGAAAAAAGGCTTCAATATATCTTATTTGATATGGATCTTCATTTGATATATTTTATCTATCTTTTCTCTCTCTCTCTCTCTCTCTCTCTCTCTCTCTCTCTCTCTCTCTCTCTCTCTCTCTCTCTCTCTCTCTCTCTCTCTCTATATATATATATATATATATATATATATATATATATATATATATATATATATATATATATATATATATATATATATATATATATATATATATATATATATATATATATATATACACACACGATAGATATAAATCATTATACTAAATAGATATAAATCATTATACTAAATAGATAATCTAAATCTATAATTTTAGATTTTCTTTTTTAGTTTGTTTTTTTATCCAACCAGAGTCCAGCTAGGTACTGGCACAACTCTTTTTTCCCATGAATCCTGGATAACAATGATTTATTTTTCTGTATCAGATTTGAAACAAACTTTTAATTAATTCAAACATTTTAATATGATCAAACAAAAATAAAAATAAAAATAACTTTGTGATCGTATCTCATACGAATGAATCAGGTAACGTATCTAAAAAACGAAATAGAACTATGGATTCTTGCATTGCATAATGCATTTTTGTGTTATGAATTTAGTTTAGTAATTTTGTCGAGATCTATCTGTCAAAATACCTTCAACAAAATCCAAAAATAAAATCCAAAAATGAGATTTGCCCCCTTTTCTAAATTTCATTAGGGGGCCTTTACGAAACATGTAAACACTCTATTTATCATAAAATTCTGCACCTATTTCAGAATTAATTATGACTGATTCCCTTGTTCGACAAAAGATCTTTTTATATACAAAAATGGTATTGTAGCGGGTATAGTTTAGTGGTAAAAGTGCGACTCGTTCTAACGATCCCTTAATAGTTAAGGGGTCCCTTTCGTGATTCATATCACGATCAAAAACTTTATTTCTTACTTTTAGGGATTTCATCCTTTATACCTCTCAACGAGCAATTTGAGGAATAATATACATTATCGTAATTTGTATACAATTTAGAATTTATTCTAAAATTATGAAACATAAGTTTTTGCACAAGAATCCCAATTTTTGAATATAAGTAAAGGATCCAGGGAGAAAGATATCTAAAATTAGTTTCCAATCGTAACTAAATCTTCCCATTTTTTTTTGTATAGGAGAGAGTGAAGCAAAATAGCTATTAAACGATTTTTTTAGTTTACTAGAAACATCAATATATTTTTTTAGCTCGACGGAAATTTTATTCTTTTCCTAAAGATTCTATCAAATAGAAATAGAGAACGAAGTAACTAGAAAAAAAAGAGATTGTTCAAATACTCATTTTCTTTCTATAGGGATCATCTAAAAAACAACATGAATTCTATTCATACCGAAAGGCTGACATAGATGTTATGGGTCATTTTTTTCCATGTATTCCATCTATCTCTTAAATTATTTTGTAAAGGAGCTGAATGAAACAAAAGTTTCACGTTCTGTTTTGAATTAGAGACGTTCATTCATAAACGTCGACTATAACCCTTAGCCTTCCAAGCTAATGATGTGGGTTCGATTCCCGCTACCCGCTTATATTCTATTTCTCTATATATTCTATTCTATTTTTTATTTAGTAAATTTCTTTAGTTAGTTTTAGTTATGAATATTCAATTGGAATGTTTTCATTTCGTCTTATTCTATTTAGAATTTAGAATAATTATTATTTCGATATTCAAATAGATGGAGGAGTATTATAGAATTCTTTTTTTTCTTTCCCTTTTCACGAAAATTTCGTGAAAAGGGAAAGAAAAAAAGAAAAGCATCCATTGTCTAATGGATAGGACAGAGGTCTTCTAAACCTTTGGTATAGGTTCGAATCCTATTGGACGCAAATTTGTTACATATTGAATTTATTACAATTGCATATATATTACTTGAATTCGTATATTTCGAAAACTATATTGTGAATTTCTTCTCTTTATTATTCTTTTTGAAATATGGAAAGAGACTAATTATCTAGAAAGGTATGAAATTTGGAATCAATTTTTTTTCTACTTGTTCCTGAAGTAAAAAGAGTTCCATCTGTTCCTGAATAGCTTCCTTCAAAATGGCTTCTGCTTCCCCAGTAAATGTCTTGGTCGAAGATATGATTTCGTTGAATTTCGGTTTATTCGTTTTTAAATAAGCCTGTAACTTAACGAGAAATTTCCTTACCTGTTGAATTTCTAATGAATCAAGATAACTATTCGTTCCAGTATAAATAGTTATTATCTGTTCTTCCACAGTAATAGGAGATGATTGGGATTGTTTAAGCAACTCGTGCAATCGTTGACCTCTTGTTTTTTTATTCGTTTTTGTATATAATAGTTTATTCTATAATCGAATTATTTAATATGAATATATTTACTTATTCTTTCTATTTTGATTCTTACTAATAATGAATATTAGTAAGAATCAAAAGATACTAAGAAGACTATTCTATTCTATTCTATATTTGGAATTGGTTAGTCAATTGAAAGATTCCCTATAAGGAATGATACTTCTTAGAAATAAATACTAGTTCGTATGTAAATTGCAAAATACTTAGTTGTTTTCAACACTTTCTAAATAAAAAGGGGGTCATTGGACTAATGAAAGGGACGGAAGAAGGCAAATCAGTATGTTAATCCGAATGCAAAAAATTGTAACAGTAAAATCGAAATAGAATTAGCAAGAGCAACAATGAAAATCCATGAAAAAAAACATGTATTTTTTTGAATAAATATTAAACTAAACAAAAGGATTGGCAAATAAAAGTGCTAATGCTACAACCAGCCCATAAATAGTTAAAGCTTCCATAAAAGCCAGACTAAATAATAAAGTACCCCGTATTTTGTCCTCTGCTTCCGGTTGTCTCGCAATCCCTTCTACAGCTTGCCCTGCAGCTGTGCCTTGACCAACTCCAGGTCCAATAGAAGCAAGCCCGACGGCCAACCCAGCAGCGATAACAGAAGCAGCAGCAATCAGTGGATTCATGATAAGTTTCTCCTATGTCAAAATAAAATAAAGAAATAGTTAATAATATAATCAACAAAAAATATAAGACTTAATTATTTCATTCGTCCTATTTCTCTTTATCTAGTCGAAGTGTAATTCAAAATTTCAAACTGAAGAATTTGGATTGAATTATCTCAATTACTTCGATATTTACTTTTTTCGTTTCTACCCTTGTCGTTTTTTGTGAATACATACAAATTGGGGTCTTATCTTACATTTCGTTTAAACCTTTCTTTTTCTTTTTGATTTCATTTTTCCAGTCATTTTATATTCCATTCACAATTCCAAGAGATGGAAGAGCTCTTTTTTTTGAATCCCTACCTAAATTTAGAGTAGTAGCAGGACAAATTGAGATATATAGTCATATATAACTAATGAATATCTACTATGACATATACATGTGTTTGTTCCATATCGTAAACCAATTCATTGTATCTTCGATTCAATGAATCATTCTCGGAAATCCCCCAACTGTTTTATAACGATTAGATTATATATATGCCTAGTTCGACCCCCCACCCTTTATTTTAATTGAATTTCTATTTTTTGTTGAATTTTCGGGTAAGTGTTTTCATTTTCTTTATACTTTTTGATTGTTATGAAAACTTTTCATAATTTCTTTTGGATTTTTTGATTTATGTTCCTTAATTTTATTAATGTTCCTTAAGTAGATTATCGCGAGCCAGTCGCGGTCTAAAATCCTATTCTGATAACTAGTCAATGATACCCTTCCATGGATTCACCTATATACGCCACAGCTAAAGTAGCGAAAATAAGAGCTTGAATACCGCTTGTAAATAATCCAAGGAACATAACAGAGATAGGAACTACTAAAGGTACTAACGAAATAAGAACAACCACTACTAATTCATCCGCTAATATATTTCTGAAAAGTCGAAAACTAAGCGATAAGGGTTTTGTGAAATCTTCTAAGATGTTAATCGATAAAAGGATTGGCGTTGGTTGGATGTATTTACCAAAATAGGCCAATCCTTTTTTTGAAATACCCGCATAGAAATAGGCTACTGACGTAAGTAAAGCTAATGCAACAGTAGTATTTATATCATTTGTGGGTGCAGCTAACTCTCCATGAGGTAACTTTATAATTTTCCAAGGCAAAAGTGCCCCTGACCAATTCGAAACAAAAATAAATAGAAATAGAGTTCCAATAAACGGAACCCATGGACCATATTCTTCTCCAATCTGAGTTTTGCTCACGTCTCGAATGAATTCAAGGACATATTCAAAGAAATTCTAACCAGACGTGGGAATAGTTTGTGGATTTCTAACAACTAGAATGGTTGAAATTAATAAGATAGCAATTACAACCCAAGAGGTAATAAGTACTTGAGCATGCACTTGAAAATCCCCTATTTGCCAATAGAAATGTTGACCTACTTCCATAGCATATATATCATAGAATCTGTTTAATGTGTTGATGTAACATAATAGAACATTCATATTGCCCTCTAAAATAAAAAAAGATAACTTGAAAGGGAATTATTTTGATTCAACCATTTCCTTATTTTACTTGGATTTTCCATTTGGAATACCTACTAATCCAAAAATATTTCTTTTTACACAATTTTGTAATGCTATAATAACCAATTCCAAAAATTTATCACCGCCCAACCAAATCTAAAAATGGATTTATCTTATTATTAATCAATAATTTTGTATCTAGCTAGAACGACCCTCACAAATTGCAAAAACTAATTTGTTAAGAATGAATCTGATGGAAGCCATAGTATCATCATTAGCCGGAATCAGCAAATCCGCAAGATCGGGGTCACAATTTGTATCGATTACACAAATCGTTGGAATTCCCAAAGTGATACATTCTTGAAGAGCCTTATATTCTTCTTCCTGATCAAGGATTATTACAATATCAGGTAACCCTGTCATATATTTTATACCGTCTAGATATGTTTCCAAATGAGATAATTGCCTCTTCAACATAGCGGCATCTCTTTTTGGAAGAGAGTTCAGTTTCCCCGTCTTTTGCTCCGTTCTCAAGTCCCTGAACTTACGAAGTCTCGTTTCTGTAGTATACCAATTTGTTAATATACCTCCGAGCCATTTTTTATTAACATAATGACATCAAGCTCTTATTGCAGCCCGTCTTACTGAATAGGCAACTTTTCTTTTGGTACCAACAATTAAAAATTGTTTTCCTTTGCTTGCTGCATCAAAAACCAAATCACAAGCTTCTGATAAAAAACGAGCAATTTTAGTAAGATTTGTAATATGATTACCTTTACGTTTTGCCGATATAAAAGGTGTCATTCGAGGATTCCATTTCCTAGTCTCATGGCCAAAATGAACCCCAACTTTCAGCATCTCTTCCAAAGTTATGTTCCAATATCTTTTTGTCATTTATCCCCATACTTTGTTTAAAAAAATGAAAAATAAAAGAGAGACCGAGTATCCTAATAAATAATTGTTCCGATGGAACCTTCTCTTTTATAGACGATCAATCGTTAATATAGAATCAGGCCATTCTTTGATTTCTATTTCTTATTATTTTTTAATATACTTTAATTACCAAATCCAATGACTGCATTTAAATATTTCAGGGGATGGATGATTCGAATCCGCTGTTAGGAAGCATTTAATACTATATTTAATCCTATATTTCGAATGTATCACATAAATTCTCTGAAATGAGAAAAATTAAATAATTTTCTGTGATGGAACAAAAGATTTCTAATTTTGACTTCGAATAATTTTTTTTTTCGGCTAATCTTGTTATGTTGCCTTGACCGTGAACGATGCATTATTCTTTTGAATCCGGTACCAACGGGTATCATTCCCCCGAAAACAACATTCTCTTTAAGACCTTTCAACCAATCAATACGACCCCGAAGAGCGGCTTTTGCTAAAACTCTAGCAGTTTCTTGAAAACTCGCTTCGGATATGAAACTTTGAGTATTCAGAGATGTTTTTGTTACTCCCAATAATAAAGCTCGGTAACAAATGGCTTCTTCCAAGGCACACCCCATTCGTTCTGCTCGCAATAATCCAATTAGTTCGCCAGGTAAAAATACATTAGACATTCCATCTTCTGAAACCAAGACTTTGGATGTTATTTGACGCACAATAATCTTGATATGTCTATTATCGATGTGTACTCCATGGGATCGATAAACCTTTTGGATTTTATTAACCAAAGAAATACGACTTTGAGCTATAGTTAGCTCAGCACCAATCAAGAATCCCCAAGGAATGCCGAGAATTTTTGTTATACACTCGTTCCAAGCATCAATTCTTTTTTTTAGATTCATGGATATTGAAGCAATCAAACGTATTTCGAATATCTGTTCCACTTTTGGAAGACCTTGTGTTATATCACTGGATCTCGATTTTTCATATAGGAATGTAACTAAAATATCTCCTTGAGAAAGGATCTCCCCATAATGGCTGTGAATGGTTGATTCTGGAGTCGCCAAATAAGGATTAGCCGATCTTATTATTACAGAATCCATTTGAACTGTTATAACTTGACCCGATTTTAATTTTAGGTGTGGTCCATTTTTCATTTGAGCTATACATATATTTTCACAAATAAATTGTCCAAGACTTATTATTGGAAACGTTTTTTCACAAGAAAAATAATGGAGAAAAAACCAATTTAAATGGAATGGATTCAAAACGATATTACTGTATAGATCGGGTTTACAAATTTTCTCAATTTCGTCCATGAAATAATATTTCATTACTTGAAAAATTTCCTTTAATTTGTCAAGTTGCAAAAATTTTATTATTGAGATCTGATTATGAGTTATTAAATGATAAAGTGAATATAAATTTGCAACTATTCCTAAAGGGCCGAACGAATTATTATTCTTCTTAATTGAAATTATAGGATCTTTTTTTATCCCATTGTGAGATTTTACATTGTTGAATGGTCTCATTTGAAAACAATTAGATGATGACAAAATTATCCAAGATCGGCATTCTTTATTTCTATTCAACAACATACGAATAGTTCCGTGAATTTGGCTAAGTGATTGTTGAATTTTTCCCTTGGAATGAATAGAAAAAAATGGATTGATTCGATCCGATTTATTATCCCCAATCAATCCTAAACCAGATGGGTCATTTCTTTTTCTGATATATGAAGTATTCGATTTTACTAAGTCAATTCTTAGAAAATACTCAATCAAACCATTTGTACTTACTTCAATAAAGGAAGCGGGGGCCTCCTCAATCGAAGAACTTTTTTTGCCGTCATCCCAATGGAAGACTAAACAAGTCCGAAGGAATGGAATCCTTGTGTCGGAAATTTCCCGAATGGATTTTCCAATAGAATTGACAACTTTTAGTTCCAGATTATCCTTTTCCTGGAATAGATCTTGGGGAAAAAGTTTTACAAAAGGGATAGTGTCCGGTATTTCATATAAAATTACAGGTCGAACCAAAACAATATATTTTTTTTTTGTAGTTGCGATCCATTGGACATAGATCCCATCTTTAATTTTTTTTGATTCCTTGCATTTTTTTTTGTAGTTGCGATCCGTTGGACATAGATCCCATCTTTAATTTTTTTTTATTCCTTGCATTTTTTTTTGTAGTTGCGATCCGTTGGACATAGATCCCATCTTTATTTTTTTTTATTCCTTGCATTTTTTTTACCGTTCCGGGTGGTATAAAGATGGGACTGTGTCTTGATATCTTATCAATCTCTCTGGGAAAATGGATATTTCTAGAAAATATTTTTAATTCTATTTTTTTTTCTTTTCTAATCGGACCAATCCGCATACTCGACTTCTTATATTGAAAGTGATTGGTGTTCCTCTTCCAACAAGACTATTATTCCGTACCATTAGGGAAGAAGATTAGGGTAAAATATGCACTTCTTCGGGAATCAAAAAAAAGGGACCTACTTGAATTGGATAGTTTGGCTTTAATTTTTTTCTTCCTCGATACTCAATGAA
This sequence comes from Lathyrus sativus, assembly GCA_963859935.3. Taxonomy (NCBI): domain Eukaryota; kingdom Viridiplantae; phylum Streptophyta; class Magnoliopsida; order Fabales; family Fabaceae; genus Lathyrus; species Lathyrus sativus. The sequence continues at coordinate 38,789,869 of OZ012739.1, read as the reverse complement.
ATCTTCTTTTTGAAAAATGGGTTGAGGATGATCGAAATAAGCAAAAATACTATTTCTAGGAAAAATACCATTGATAGGTATTGATAACACGAAATCGTATATATATATATATATTGATGCATAATTCAACTGATGTTTGACTGTTTTCGATCCGATTTCGGGTTTTTTCCATGTTATTTGTCTGATATTTTGCAGGTATTTGATAATCATGTCTAAACAAAGCAATATGAAGAAAAGAAGCAATTACAGATGAAATATGGACGAAAACCAGATGAAAACAACATGAAAAACGCAGAATGCACATTTTGCTGCTGTGACGACCGTCACACCTGCATGACGACCGTCACACGGGTGACGATCGTCACACACCATGACGGCCGTCATGCAGGCAAAAACGCACAACTTCAAATGAACGTGCAAAATGCAGTTCCAAGTCCCAAGTGATGGACCACTACTCCCTGATATTTCTGCCTCCAAATCCACCTTCTTCAAATTACAACCGTTAGAATTCTACTTCTATAAAAGGGGAAGGAGGGGAGCTGAGAAAGGGAGCCGCATTCAGACAACGAAGTGCTGCCAATTTATCTTCAGAGCAACCTTTCCATTTTTTCTATTCTTATTTGTTTCTCTTTTCTTTCTCTGCATTCTTTGGTATTTTGTAATTCCTATTTCCCTTGTACGATCAATCGGCACAAAGACCAGAATCCTGCCAACATTTGTGGAGGATCTGCCCAAAGGCCAATTGGAATATTTACAGGTTTTAAATTTTAATCGTAATTTCAGTTTTCATTATGATGCATATTATTTATCACTGTTTTTATTTATGTTTTACCTTTCCCAAATCCATGTCTAGCCAAATCAGAGTAATCGATATGTAATAATAATTCAGACGGGATTTGATAATAACCGGTTGAAAACTTTCCTTTTCAAAAGTTGTTTATGGTCTGAGTGTTTAAATTTATTTACTGAATAAACGTTCGTCGCGAAAGCGAGAACTTATTTAAAAGTAGTTTTGCCACGACAGCGGGAAATTAATTAAGGTACGAACCAACAAGCGACAGCTGCGGTAAGACCAGATAGTAAACACTAGTCATTTGTTTTAATAACAGCGAAAGCACTTTAAAATGAATTAGAACTTAGAGATTTCCAAAAAATAGTTTTAACCCCGAATGGGACACGAAAGCGTACACCCGGCCCTTAGAATTATGACTAGCGTCAACAACCATCGTGAGACGAAAGTCTTCAGATCACTATTTTCTGCTTAAATAAATTCTGAAAAATATTTCATATACCGGTAACTTGTCAAATCCCCGAAGAACATAATTACTGCATATCGATTCACGTAACTATAATTCAAGTAACGTTTTAGTTCCCTTTAGTGACAGAAATTATTCCCTTAAACATTATCTACCTAGCTAAACATAGTAACTCCCGAGGACACTAGTTTGATTACGAGTCCCTGTGGGATCGATATCTTTTATTACTACGCGATAGACTGTGCACTTGCAGTTAAGTTGTATTAGACATAGAAAGTCGCGATCAGGTATTTCAATGGAGACACCAGAAGGGGACATTAGTTCGTTCTTTCGTTCTTGAATCGATTGGAATGGAAATGGAATAAGAAATCGATTTCTTTGCCTTTTTGCCAAGAAATAAAAAGTATCGTGAAAAATAACGGGATACATTAAATAAGAATGACCCATATATATGATTGGATTAAATATTGAATAATCGCTGATCCCCTTTTCTTTTGTACCAAAAGTACGGAAACCAAAGAATTTATGTTTTACTTGATTATTCCTTTCTACAAGATTCGAAATATTTTTTTTTCCATTCGAAAGTGAATCCATGGTAATTTGATCTTGATCCTTGTGAAGTAAAAAATGGGTTGTATTAGACCTGCACGACTTTCCTGACAATATCCATAAATGACTTGTTTTTGGTAAGATATGTACATTACTATCCATAAATTCTGATGCATGGTACACATCGGTACTCCAATGCATTTCCCCTTCTGAGTCAGAATAAATATGTTTTCGAACCCTCTCTTTCAAATTAAAAGTATATGTTCCCGCGAGGATCTCCGCAATCACTTGTTCTGATTTTACATATTGATCATTTTTAACTAATAGAAAACTTTTTGGTTGAATAATGACGTTATGTATAATATCGTAACTTTCTATAGTTACATACAAGTCTATATTACATATAAAAGCAGGATATCCATGACGTGTACGTGTAGGGTGAAATAAATCCTCATTCCATTTTATCTTTCCATTCGAGGGGGCTCACACATATTCAGCAGTACCCCCTGTGAATACTCCACCAGTATGAAAAGTTCTTAATGTTAGTTGAGTTCCCGGTTCTCCAATCACTACAAGAAAATTGGCAAATTGCGACGGTTCATTTTGACATATTACGACGGTTTTAACCGTCGCAATTTGTAAGTTACGACGGTTTCAACCCCGTCACAGAAACGTGCGTCGCGAGACTGTATTGCGACGGTTGTGAAAACTGTCGTACAAACCGTCGTTATTTTCACGACGGGTAGCTAACTGTCGTAATCTCCATATTGTGACGGTTTTCAACCGTCGTAATTATATTTACTAATTTTAAGTATTATTTATTTTCACGACGGGTAGCTAACTGTCGTAATCTCCATATTGTGACGGTTTTCAACCGTCGTAATTATATTTACTAGTTTTAAATATTATTTATACTAGTTACGACGGTTTAAACCGTCGTAATTTTATCTATAGAATTTTTTTATAATATTCTATTTTTATTTAAATTACTTTCATCTCATTTTATTATAATTTTTTTTTAATTTAAACTATTATTATCTTTTGGTAATATATCAAATATATAAAGACTCACATATATCAAATATATAAAGACTCACGTATAACAAATATATAAATTTATATAACTTAAAAAACAATTGATATTTCATTATAACTTAAAGTATTATATTTTCTACTAAATATATACTTATGAATATCTAAATGATCAAACGTCATAATCTATAACTTGATATATACAATATAATCAATATAACTGTACAACCTATGATGATCCAAGATATTCTGCCCATTTTTCCACACCAAATGATGATCCAAGATTTTCTACCGATGGCTGAAGAATTCTTTGGTATGACTTTGCCTTAAAGGATAGACATGAACATCTACAAAAGCTTAAAAATTACTTCCAGTTAGCACCAATAAAGAAAATCACTTGTGGTCTTCTAGTATCATCATGAGCCCTTCATAATCAATTTTGTAGTCTTCTAGTTGCTGCTAATCTTTTGGTTTCACCAACACGCTCTTCCAAAAGCAAAACTTCCTCATGTTTGTACAAGGAGGCTGAACAGTCCTGCTCCTAGGAGCTTTCTTTTCTGATTCTTGGGAAGGTTTCAAGCGTTTTGATGCTCGACCAATTGGAATAGGAATCTTCGATATATATTCCATATCGTATATACTTGAATCAAAATTGGTTATAGCATTTGCACCTTTGTACTTTAGGGCTGCAATGTCGTAGGCCTCTGCAGCTTCGTCTTCTTCGGTTTCTATAAACATACAAGAATCAAGAATATTCAACTTTAAATTCAGAATATTGAACTTCAAATACGGTGTGATAATGTTGATTCAGAATTACTAATGTCCTGAGTGTGTGAATTAAAGGCATCTCAAAACATATATGGATAAAAATCTATGAGATTGGTTAAAATATCAGCAGAATAAGCTAATAGTGTTATTCTGGAGTATCAGGCATTTCTCTAAATCCAATTATATTGTATAAAATAGAAAATTATTAATATCAGAAGATGAAAAAGCTTACCAAATGTTCCTAAGTATCTATCTTTTTTTTCAGCCACTCGACCAATTCTTGCTTGCCATTTACCACTTTGGCAGTGTCTGAAGGATCCAAACTAAAAAAACATTAGAGATACAAGAGAATGATAATCACTTGATAGTATATGGGGGTTTCAAATTTCAAACCTTGTAACACCTCTATATTTTGAAGTCCCCCTAGAAAAACCATTGTTTTTCCTGCAAGCAAAGAGAAGGTACAGTTTTAGGCAAGGAACTTAATTATAGTGTTAAATAATTAGTGGGTTAGCTTATACAAACCTTCTCAGAGAAGTAATATATTCTCGCTTTCCTTCATGTTTCATCTCCTCTATTTCCTTTGCATAATCGGAAACCTGAGATATTAGAGAACACAAATATGCTAAGTGATGCAATTTTCAATATAGGAATGTTCAAAATCATAAATTCCCTTTTCTACTTCTTAATTGTACAAGATCTAAACCATTAAATGTGCGTATGTATTTTGTAATTGTTACTGTAATAAATAAAAGACTATAAGTAGAATTATACAAATTTTAGACCAACTCTAGTTGCACTTCAGTTATTATATGCCGAAAATAGATCTAAACTGAATAATAGAAGTGATTGTTACAGGAAAGTTTGTGGTAGTTGTTTGTCCCCAGTACTTCAATGCTGCCAAATCATAAGCCCTTGCTGCATTTTCTTCACTGTCATAGCCACCTATGGAAAATCATAACCATTAGTTTAACATGTACTAATTAACCATATCACGCTTTAGGGAATTTAGTAGAAACATTTCTCACCCAAATACACTGTGACAGGAGCCAAGAATTGCACCGAGTCATTCCATGTCAAAGAAAAAACAAGAAATTCAGCTTAGTGTCCCTAGTATTTCATGTTCAAATCAAAATAATTAGTGAAGAAGTTCAAAGTAAAACAAGAGAGATAGAGAAAAGAACCTTGACGCCCTTTCCTGACACGACCCTTTAGCTTACTATTGTGATCCCATAGATTCGCTTCAAATCTACCCGTCCATCTGTGCCTATACAACAACAAAAAACTTGCATTGGAAACTGAATTCTGGCCTCAGGCCAGCAACAAAAAACAATCAAAAATCCATTCGATGATTTCTTTTAAGAACTTTTGAAAAAGCTTATTGGGATGTTTTTGTAACATCTTTTTCAAAAGGCAACTAAACACAGCATGATGTCAAAATGTTATCTTGAATAAAAGTACTTCAAGTTGCCATGACAGTAGTGTCTTTCTTACAACAACCAAGATCTTGGTTGAGTCATCCCACAAGATTCACTTCCAAATCTATATCCCTTTAAATAATACATTCCTTATAATAAAGGGAACTGTTCTAATGGATGCTTGTAACTCAAGTTGGCCACCCAATACTGTCACAATACAGGACAGTAATGGTCAAGTTGATTTCAAGAAATACAGTAATGTATTTGGACCATTGATTTATACAATAATCTATCCATGATTTTTACTAACTTTAAAAATAACTATTTCTACTTTATTATTAGAACTGCCGCTACGTAAATAGGTTGCACTGCCATCCTTCATATTCCTAGATTCTACCAATTCCTAAACCAAAAAATCATCAGCTAAATCCATTTGGGTCTTATATGTATATTAATCTATTTCAATAGACTCCCTTGGACTGTGGCATGGTTTAACATCCGGCGAGCCTGATGACAACATCGAAAAGGTCTTCAAAGACATTATAACATGGCTAGACAAACATGCTAGCAATAACAGTGTTGCTTTCGAGTCTTTGAATCCAACAACTGAGACTTATAACTACGACATTCACACTTTCTGGTGTTTGTCTGGAGATTTGTGTTTTGGTTGCTTAATAAGTTCTTCTATCTTAAGTTTCTAATTAGATTTACAATTTCAGCTTCTCCTTATGGAAGAATATTCCAAAAGGAATGCCTTGATTGTTTCTCAGATACACATACTTTACAAAATTCTTTAGGAGGCGGAATAATGTGTAGTAGAAAAGTTGAATATAAGATTCTTCTATTTTAAAATTATAGTAAATATAAGTTTGCAGGTAATTAATATTGAAAGCAGATAATTGGGACCACAATAAGAGGAAGCAGACAAGTTATAAAAGGACATGCACAACACAATATTGAACTACACAACAATGAAAATATTATATATAAAAATAATCATATTTCGAATCTATATAGGTAAAAGGGAACACTTGAAAGCCATATCTATCTGGTCCCTTTCATTTGACATCATCATCATTACAATTACAGTTACATCTTACAATACTTGTTACTATATACCATGCAAATACATCATAGTTATGTCATCAATTCGAAATCTAAGTGATGTTAAATTAGGTTAACTTTTTATAGGACCTGCCACCACAAAACCAAACCACGTGGTTGTTCATATTTGTGACTTGATGGTTTATTTTAAGTTCAACACATGGGGTAATGCAGATTTCAATTATTTTTCTAACTCCATTGGATTGGAGCAGACTGAAACAAACTGAATTCAAACACATTCAATTTTGTTAGGTATTGTAAGAGATGAATATCAATGGGTGAGTGAGTGAATCAGAGATTCATTTATAATATTAATGCTCTGGCTATATTTAAGGGCCAGTCAAATCCTAGGCAGCAGTTAGAAACACTATCCAAACTATCCAAACTATACCAGTTAGAAACACTATCACAACTCAGGCAGCAGAATAGAGGAAAAACTATACCAGTTAGAAAACCTATCCAAACTAAAATTCAAATCAATTCCATCTTCAATTTAACAACAACATTTCATCAATACTCCATCAAAGATTCAAAGAAACTGAACCACCATACATGAATAATCATGAAAACATACCTAATCTGCAGAGTTCAAAGCCTTTACCACCATGCATGTGCATTACCAATAAAAGCATACTACTGCTATTTATTCAAATCAACACTTCAACTATAACATTCAATTATAAATGTGAGAAACCTATATCAACCAAGGACAGAGAGAGAGAGTGTGTGCATACGTATAGATTGCAACGAATATTTCTGGCACTATTCCAACCAAGGATCTAATTATGTAAGGCCCGTACTTGACATTTGTTGCCACAACATAATAGTTGTAGATCATGTAGGGGAATGGAGAAATCCTGATTAAGGCAACATCTCGAAACTGATGAAACCAACTTCCACCGCCAGTAGACTTTAGAATAGAAGCTTTCTTTGGATACTTCTCTAATCATCCCTGCATAGAATCATGAAACATCATATCCAAATTACTACATGTGAGTCAAAAACCACATACAGAATCTCTCAAAAGCACAGGACATACTTCAATTTTATGATGGAAGATTGAGCCAATGATAAAAGGGAGTGAAACACCAATAGCTACTGCAGGTATTATTAGTAAGAACCCAAATCCATAACCAAAAAGGGCAGTCACACCATAGCTTGGCCAGCATAAAATTTCATCTAGTTTTTAGCGCATAAGGAACAAATGAGGGTTGATAAAAGGGGAAAATAGAAAGCAACTCAGTAATTAATATGATAGTTGAACAATATCATGATTGACATGTAAACACAATTCACAGTTCAAACTTTGTGTATAAATTAAATTAACATTCATCCTACACCAATTACCAAACAGTATCATAAACAGTACTTTTCCTACTCAACAGTGGTAGAAAGTTCGATATTAAAATCCATAAACCTGGTTAAATAGTTGGAGCTTAAGGCAGAACGATTAGTTGATAACTCAAGTGATAGCACATTGACTCGGTTCTAATGCTTTAAAATGTCTATAAAGTTCTTCCAAATTTCTCAAATTGTTCAAGATATCAAATTTAAAATAGTCCGGTGATAAGTAAAAATCATATAGTCGTAGAAAATACAATAAAAATGTCTCTTGAAAACAAAATGCTTTAATTGATCTCAAATTATAAGCAACAACAATATCAAAAAGGATGGCTGCAAATACAAAATATAGACATAAGAAACGACAACAAGCAAACCTTAAAATACTAAAAGAACGGAGTTTTCACAAGCTCTTGAAGAGATGGGTGCAACACTTCCTTGTTAAGACGGTCTACAGTTTCATAATCACAACAACAATCCTAGAGGCTGATGAAAGTCTTGAAGCATTATAAATTTAAGTACAATAGCAGCATGTATCATAGCAAGTTAGACAAATTAAGTGGCCAGTTAAAAATTGTTCGTGTAGATAACAAAAATGCAAGACTTACCAAAAGGATGATGAAAGTCTTGTCCCCATATTTAAGGCATATTTCAAAACAACATCTTGGCTGTTAATTGAAAGATAAACACATAGAAAAATTGTTGCTTGGTTATGATGTCAGTTCCACCACCAATGCAACCTCCGCGCATACTTGTAATCAAAGGTTTACGACATCATTCCAGAGCAGAAATCAAACCTTGCATTTCTAGGATCTTGCAATTCAAAACGGGTCAATACTTAATGGTCATACTTAAAATCCAAATAAAACATAATTAAATTATATACAATAAGAGCCAACAGAGAAGCATGTAACATGTTTTATTAATCACAAGATATCAAAGAAACAAGCAGTTACAATCAACACTAGAGAAGAGAAATATTATATGGTTGAGCATTAAGAACGTTTTAACTGTTGCTTTCTAATCAAATTTGAATTACTAACAACATTAACAACTTGCAGAGTACTGGTTGTGTCTCACCTAATTATACTGCTGAACAATTTGACATTATTGAAAGGATGAGGTCCATACTGATTGACTGGCTTATTGAGGTATATATTCAATGTTCCTTTTTAATCACTGCCTTAAAATGCCAATAGCTTGCCTCATGGATTAAACTTAACCCTTAAGTATAAACTAGAGCACTCTCTGTGAGTCACAAATAAAGTAGAAGAGACACCATTTAGTACTTATTTAACATGAATTTTAAAATAACAATATAGAAATAGGTTATGGCACTAATTGTGTAAATTTTCTACAGACATTTCTAATCATATTTCCCAAGACAAAGTAGCAGACATTATTTAGTATTTATTTAGCATAATAATTATTCCAATTTCATAGAACACACACCAGAGAAAAAGCAATTATCCATTCAAAGTTCTAAAATCAATAAACAAATAGTTAAACAACACACAAGCCGAATCTTACAACGATGAAGGAAGTATCAACCCTATCACTTCAAGTTCCTCCAATATGCTGTTTACTTGAGTATCATCAATAACCAAATTAAAAACACATACAAACAACCACCTCAATAAAAACTCAACACTCCCAATCAGTTTCAGCATATCAGAAAATAAATAAATATAAACAAATTTAAAAAAATTGAAAATAAGCTTCGATTTCAATCCGAGTCGAGCCACACATGTTAAAGCATTATTGGAATTTCTACCTCCTTGCACCTTGGAGGAGGTTATTCGGATCTTATCATCCGGTTTCAGATATCCATCCATGATAGCTAAGAAATCAACGCCGTCATTCCGCCCTGGATCTGCATACAAATAAACCTATGTAACTAACTACACGCGCACACAGAGAGAGTGGAAGAAATATATAGAGAAGAGGAAATGAACGATGATTTGGTTTTGAAGGAATTGAAAAAGAAGTTGGGATCGTAACCTAAATCTAGAGATTAAAGTTCGTTGTTCGCCATTGTTGAGAGGTGGGTTATGGTTTGGCTGTGTCCAGATTTAATAAAAATTAAATTACGAAAATAGTAAAATGATAATTTAATAAAAATTAAATTACGAAAAACATACTTATATATTACTAATGATTTTATATAAATTATTTTTAAAAATTAATTTTTTATATTTTTATCTTTTGTGTTTTAAAATTTATTATAATTGTTATGAATTTATGATTAAGATTGTTAGATGACTAATAAAATATATATGAGCTTGATTACAAAGAAGTAATACTAATATTACTGTGAATCTTATTGTAAATTACGATAAAATTTAATATCAATTTGTGAGGCAAAGAACAATAACAACCAAAATTAATTTTAATAAAAGTTAACTATTTATATAATAAAATAGAAAATATTTTACTATTACTTTAGACAAAAATATTAAACTACATTATCATAAAAATTTATAATAACTATAATAATTATTTATTAAATTAATTAATAAAATTGAAAAGGTTAGAAAATAAAAATGAAAGAAAAAAGTGGAAAATTAAAGGAATAAAAAAATAGTGATTATGATTGGCTAAAGTAATTGCGACGGTTCGCCTTAACTGTCGCGAGGGTGGAAAGACGACGGTTCTTTGGTAACTGTCGCATTATTTTATACAACATGGCTAAAAAATTTGCGACGGTTGGCTCAAACCGTTGTGAGAACTGTCGTATTCTAGGAATAAGGACGGTTTTTTGATAACTGTCGCAAAAAATCTACGACAGTTGATCCTAACTGTCGTGACAACCGTCGCAATCCATAAATAAGGACAATTTTGTGATAACTATCGCAACTCAAGTGTCGTAAATCTCTTTTTTTCTTGTAGTGAATAGATTGACCAGCAATAATGCCTACAGCTTCTCCCAATTCTACCAGGTCCCCATGAATAGGACTCCGCCCATAACACAATCGGCAGATCCACGACGTATTCCTACAGGTAAAGGGGGTTCGAATAAATATGGGTTGTGTTTGAAAAGTTATGAATCGATTGATAAGTCCAATTCCAATATCTTGATTTCTAACGACAATGCACCGTGAACCTATATATATATATTGTCTGCTACTACACGACCATTTAATGTTTGTATCAAACTTCTTTCTGGCATCATTCCATTTCGGATGCTTACAGAAATCCCACGGATGGTACCGCAATCTGTTCTCCATACAACAATGTGTTGAACCACTTCAACAAGTCGACGTGTAAGATATCTAACATCTGATGTTCGTACAGCAGTATCTACAACCCCTTTACGGGCTCCGTAGCAAGAAATTATATATTCTGTTAAAGACAGTCCTTCACGAAAATTGCTTTGAATGGGTAAATCAATCATTTGTCCTTGTGGATCTGACATTAATCCTCTCATTCCGACTAATTGGTGTACTTGAGATGCATTTCCTCTAGCTCCTGAAAAAGACATTATATGGACTGGATTAAAGGGGTCAGTCATCCTAAAATTGGGAGTCATTTGTTGTCGCAAATATTCGCTTGTAGCATACCATATTTCAATGGATTGGCGTAATTTTTCTACCGCATGGACATTCCCATAATGATTATGTTTTTCCAAAATGGAACTTTGTTGTTCAGCATCTTGGACTAGCCATCCTTTAGAAGGTATTGTTAAAAGATCATCAATTCCTAATGAAATAGATGTAGCAGTAGCTTGATGGAATCCTAGAGTCTTTACTTGATCCAGGATGTGTGATGTATATGCCATTCTGAAATGATCTATTAATCTGCTAATAAGTCGTTTAATGGCAGTTCCACCTATCACGTTATTGTGAAAGACTAGATTGGTCCCTTCTGCCATAAGTCCCTCCATATTCCACTCAGTGGTATTCGGTTCGACGACAATAGATTTGAGTGAATGATTGGAAAACTCCCTTTTCTTTATGTTTATTTACGTAGAAAATTGAAAAGATGCTAGTTGACCTGAATTTACACAAGTATCCTAAATTTACTTAGCGTGGATACCAACACTAACCATCTATATGATTAGATACTATATGATGAATTGGCTCGAGAAAAACCTTGTATAGCTTCTTCGATTTCTCGATAAAAAGAAATATGACCAATAGTGGTTCGAATGTATATACAACGAATTTCTTTTTTTATACTTCTTATTACTAAATAATCCTCATAAATCTCATAATAGGTACCAAAAGATTCATAGTGAACTTCGATAGGAACTTCTCTTGAAGACATAATGCATTGATGTATTTGCCACCGGAGCCAAAAAGGACTATCCAAATTTATTCTTTTCTGTCTATAAGCTCCAATTGCATTATAGGAATTGCAAAAACAGGGTTCTTTTTTTTCATATACTTCAAGTTCTTAAAGTTATTATTGCTCATTTTTTCATTTTGAGAATTTCTGCAATTAAACCAATTATACCTGTTTGCACAAATACCTCGACGATTTCCGCTAGTTAATACATAAAGTCCAATAAGCATATCTTGAGTTGGTACAGAAATAGGATCCCCAATAGTCGGAGACAAGAGATTCATAGTAGAAAACATAAGTAAATGAGCTTCTGCTTGAGCCTCCAAAGATAAAGGCACATGAACAGCCATTTGATCCCCATCAAAGTCTGCGTTGAATCCCTTACACACCAATGGATGTAAACAAATAGCACGTCCTTCTACTAAAATGGGTTGAAATTCCTGTATGCCCAATCTATGCAAAGTAGGCGCTCTATTCAGCAATACTGGATGTCCCCGCATAACTTCGTGAAGTATTTCCCATACAATTGGTTCTTTTTCCCGGATTTGACTCTTAGCAACTCCTATGTTCGAAGCAATATGGTTTCGAATTAAACCACGAATTAGAAATGTCTGAAATAGCTCTATTGCTATTTCGGGGGGCAATCCACATCGATGTAATGAAAGTAATGGACCTACGACAATAACAGAACGCCCCGAATAATCAACTCGTTTTCCAAGAAGAGTCTCTCGAAATCTTCCCTCTTTGCCCAAAATTATATCGGAAAACGATTTGTAAACTTTCTTATGACCGTCCCTCATCGGTTGTCCGCGGATTCCATTATCAAGAAGTGCATCCACGGCTTCTTGTACCAATTTTTCTTGAGACATTACTAATTTCGCTGGTGTAAATCCACTTGTTCTTAATAGCTCAATAAGAGTATTGTTCCGAAAGATAACTATTTTATAGAGTTTATTAATATCCGAACTCATTAGTTTACCGCCATCTATTTGAATAATTGGTCTCAATTCGGGAGGAAGAACTGGTAAGAGACATAAAACCATCCATTCTGGTTCTATATTTGTTAGGAGAAAATGCTTAGCTAATCCCATGCGTCGAACCAAAAAATTCTTTCTTCTTCAAACTTTTTGATTTTCCCATTTGTCATTGGACCCCTCTTTTCCTAATTCTTTCCATTCTAGCAACGAAGAATCCATAATAATTCTTAAATCCAGATCAACTAATTGTTGTCGTATAGCACCCGCTCCACTAGAAATTTCTCTATTTCGAAATGTATCGAAACCTTGAGTATCAAAAAAGAGTGGGATACTGTCTTTCCAGGATTGGATTTCATATTTGAATGAACCTCGTAATCGTAAGAAAGTTGGTTTTTTAACTACGGGCCTAGCAAGAGAAAAATTTGGATAGGATCCAATAAGATGGACCGCCCTCTTTAAAATCGGACATAAGGGTTTCCTCTCATCCGGCTAAAGTATTTGCACACAATTAAAGATAAAGAAAGGGGTTTTCGCTTTCCAATTTTAGAAAACCTCTAATCTAAAATCAAAAAGGTTTACTCTTTACTCAAGTTATCAATAAAGACCAAGCAACATTTCATTGATACATTCTTCTTTTTTTTCTGAATTTTTTATCCAATTCGAAATTAAGACAGAAATAAAATGTAAAATTCTTGAGTAGTCTACCTCCCTTCGAACGAGGAATCCTCTAAAATGAAATTCTTAATAAAAAAGGAATATCCTCAAATTCATAAGAGATTTCTTTGTCTATGTATCATACCGTTCGATCTTTTAGGTCAAGACGTCACCTCGACGGGTCTGCCACGATGTCTTAAAGCCTATATGCGATAGATAAACTTCTGCAATCATGATATATTTTATTCTTTGAACATAATTTGAGTTCTTTTAAAAAAAAAGAGATGGAATAATGAATTCCACAAAAAAGTATTTTTTTTTCACAAGGTACATACAGTAAATAGTTATTTGTTACTGAATTGACCATAGACCAATTCCCTTTTTGATTGGGGAGTATTCAATACACCCATGAATTCTGAGCTTCATGTTACTCATCCCAAGAGACATGCCATATATAGGACATTCCCATTTAATTGAATGGAATGACAGTTTATCATTCGAAATCTGTACAATAAGAATTTTTATCAAATCACACATCGCGGTATACTAGATTCTCTAATTCTTTAAGAGGTTTATCTAAAAGGCTCGTGATATAACTAGGAAGACGTTTCAAATACCACACATGGGTTACAGGACATGCTAATTGGATATACCCCATTTGATATCTACGTATCCGAGAATCAACAAATTCTACTCCGCATTTTTCACAAAATTTTGGTTGGTCTTTTTTATCTCCGATTACTCGATAATTTCCACAAGCACAAATTCCACTTTTTATAGGCCCAAAAATTCTTTCACAAAATAATCCATCTTTTTCAGGCTTATTGGTTTTATAATGAAGAGTATAGGGTTTTGTTACCTCCCCAACTATTTCTCCATTGGGTAGGATTTTTTTTGTCCAAGCACTTATTTGTTCAGGAGAAACTGATCCAATTCGAAGGTGTTGATGTTTATACTGATCAATCATAAAATAAAAATTCCGATTCAGTCCAATTAAACTTCCTTCCTTTGAATCTGAAAGTCTTTCTCAGATACAAGGAAATGATTCAGTTCCAGAGCCAAAGATCGTAGTTCTCGAACGAGCAATCGAAACGATTCTGTAGCATCTACAGGTTTCGGTATTGTTCCTCCAATAATTGTAGTTCCAAGTACTTCTTGACGACCTTTAATATGATCCGATTTATAAGTCAGCATCTCTTGTAAAATATGAGCAACACCGAACCCCTCGAGAGCCCAAACCTCCATTTCGCCTACCCGTTGTCCTCCCCCTTTGGCCCTTCCTTTAAGGGGTTGTTGTGTAACAAGTGTATAATGTCCACTGGAACGTCCATGTATTTTATCATCAACTTGATGAATTAATTTCAAGATATAAGGCTTTCCTATTATAACGGGCTGTTCAAAAGGATTCCCTGTTCTTCCATCAAATATTCTGCTCTTTCCCGGATACTCAGGTTCAAATATCCATGCATTCGATGTTTGTTTAATAGCCTCATATAATTCAGAAAACACAAGTTTTATGGAAGCCTCTTGTTCATATCTCTCATCAAAAGGTGCTATTCGATAATGTCTATTTAGCATACTCCCAGCTAACCCGAGTGAACATTCCAATATCTGTCCTACATTCATTCGAGAAGGGACCCCTAATGGATTGAAGACCATATCAACGGGTCTTCCATCTTGCAAATAAGGCATATCCTGTCTAGACAAAATCTTTGAAACGATACCTTTATTTCCATGTCTCCCGGCCACTTTATCACCTACTTTGATTTCACGTTTCTGTGAAATATAT